>BMAV01011655.1:0-278041 GCA_019973955.1 Trichonephila inaurata madagascariensis | reverse complement strand
GGAAACACGAGTTTTTTTAAAAAAAGCAAACATTGGGGGGAAAAAAAATAAAATTATATAATTAATCTTTGGAATGAGACTTAGTTTCAGAGAACTAATTTTTATTATCACGCTAAAACGAACAATTGCTTTTTAAATTATACATTTACAACCCTAATCCGTAGGAATTTATTTTGGCGGTAACAATGTTGTAACTGTATATTTATATTTACAATATTTTACATTAAATTGCATTATTCTATTTATTCTTTTGTGATGTTAGATTTTGGAATTTAAAATATAAAAATATTAAGCTCATGCACTCAGATTTTTCTGTTTCTATACAATTTTTATTGCTAAAATAAACTTAGTTGCCAGCGTGGCAAATAATAAATTCCAAAAATTTTATCTGTATTTGTCGTTTCGGTTATACAAACAATCTTAAGGCAATTAGGTACCTTTTCATAAAATTGTGAAAATGTAATTTTTTATTAAAATCATTAATAATATGATGTGAAAAATATAAATTACTAAAATAAAATAAATTGATAAGTAAGTGATATTATATAGCCACTGTGTGAGAAATTTTGACCTTAATCAAATTAAAAGGATACATGCATGGAATCGAGATATAGTTTTAATCTATATGGTATTTAAGAGAGGGACCTGTAAACAAAAGATTTCGAACGCAATGTCAACATTTTAAATGATTTGTTCGAATCTTGCATAAAGTATTACAAAGCAAACATAACACACTGAAACATATTCACATTTATTACAGCTGAATCATGAAAAATTCTATTGAGTAGAGCTGCATTCAAGGTTTTAAAATCTCATGAAAATAATCATTAAATTTCAACATATCGTTTTTGCTTGCGAGATTCAAATTACATGTCTAGTGAATATTGACCTAACTGTAGCCAAATACTTGAATATATAGTCAATGCAGGCGGGAAAAATCTGTTTCCAGTTACTTGTAAGCATATCTAATGCAAACACAAAAACTCTTGCCAGATGGTTGAATATATGCAATACAGGTAGATAAAAACTGTTGCTAGGCCCTTGATTATATATCCAAAGCTGTCAGAAAAGACTGTTGCCAGATAGTTGAATATATAGTCAATACAGGTAGAAAAACTGTTGTTCGTCCTCCGTAGGGAAGGTCGCTGCCAGAACCTGAACGATATGTTGCTTCAGTGGCCGTAGCCTTGAGCCCCATACAGGTGACAGTACGAATTAGCTCGGTTCCACTCCAATTTAGAGGGAGGACACCCTGGTGGGGATCAGGGCTTCCCATCTCTCTTCCCTTCCACCAACCTCCCGAGAGATTTGCGGCTCGACGCTATTTAATTTCCCCAAGCCACGATGCACTCTACATTTATAAACATCCATGTGTTCTCCGGGATTCGAGCCCAGGCCTACTTCACAGCAGCGTCACTAATTGCTGTACCGGTTGGGCGACAAAAACTGTTGTCAGGTACTTGATTGGCAAAAAAGATTTTTGCCAGATACTTGAATGTATAAGCAATACAGGCTGAAAGAACTTTTGCCGAATATATATCTAATGCAGGCAGAAAAATCTGTTGCTGATACATTTTAATGCCACTTTATTCGCGTAAATATACAATGAATGCAATTAAGATAAGTTCACAGATAAAATAAATGCAAATTAAGTCTCGTGACAATTAAATATATAATATATTTGCATGCATAAATAACAAAAAAAAATAATAAACACATTGATTTAACTTCATTTCATATTCAGAAATCATTCATTGTTCATTGTTTACTTTTTCTTCAAATTATAATTCAATAATGGGAAGAAGACAAAAAAAAAAAGAATTCTCTTAATACTTTTATTGAAAAAGAAGTTAAAGTTAAATCCAAAAAGTGTTTTTTTTTTTTGCTTAAACATCGATGGTTTTATAGAAGTTGCTTTGTGTTTTCTGTACCATCAATGAATCTCAGGCTTTAAATCTCAATAATTAGTTACCAACATTTCCAATCCCTCATCAACTGAAATTATTCCGCATTTTGCAAATATTCCGCAGACAGCCTGGACCAATATTATCCAACATGTTTATATCCGGACTACTTGTTTATCTCTTGCACTTTGAATGTACTAGTTTAGAAATGCCGCAAGCCAAACAATATATGCTTCCAGCCTTTCTTAGGATATTGATTTGTTAATGCCACAATATATTAAGCTATAACTAATGCTGTTTAATATAAGTCTTTGCACTGAATTTAAGAAAATTGCAAAATGCTCTTTTAAAGGGTTGATATTATATTTTCGACTAAAAAAATAAAAAGCAAATGTCATATATTTTAAGAACCAATCTAGTTTAAGCAACAATTACGAAAACGTATTTTACACTGAGCTTCAATGTTGTCAAAATTAATAACTAATTTTATAATAGTTATTTCCATAAATATTTTAGTCTGTTCAAGGCCCTTATTGGAATCTTATCATATTTTGTTTTACCTAAAATTTTCTTCAATTTTAATTTCTGTTTACATTATGGTAAGTTTAATGTCTGAAAAGATTGAATAAACAAACAGAGAAATTAAATGCAAACATCAATAATGGAGATCAGTTTTTAACAAAAAAACTTAACAGACTCTTATTTTATTGAGTATTGCAAGGTTTGGATACCTTCAGAGCATAGAGAGCTACATTCGAAGTATAAAGTGTTTGTAAACAAAGAAATAAAGTTTCTACTTATATAATCGTTCAGAAGTCTTCTGGCGGTTACAATGAGAATTCTTCAGGGAATTCTTACCAGAAACTTGATATGCTTTTTTAAAAATTTTAAATCACAGTGATATACGGTCGCAACTATTTAATCTTAAATAATAGAAAGAAAGTCATATTATTATACATAGAACAATGTTAGAAACATCTCAAATTCTTATAAAAATTGTCACTATTGATTTTAGAATGAATATTAAAGAATTATTTTTCATAGTATATTCGAAATATTATTCCTTTTTCATTATTTCGGGATTCAGATCGGCAGGTAAAGGCAAAAGCTTCTGATAAAGTGGATAGCTCGAACAATTTTTTTTAAAAGAAGAAATTATACGCAGTTTCCCTTATAAGCTTAGAATATGAAAATTTTTATATTTATTACAAGTTAAAAAATCGAGTTTTTGATAATTCAGATAATATTTTTAATTTAATAACTAAAAAGGTTATATAGTCAATTTTATAAATATTCCTGAGTCTATACTTTAATCTCGAAAGCTATTGAAAAACAACATTCTGCATCAAATATTTCACCGACCGATACAACAGGATAAATTTGAAAATGATCTTGTATAAATAGTAATTTCAGTTTTATGATTATTAATCACTATACATCGTAAGCAAAAATAATAGTTATATTAAATGAAAGCTTACAGCATTTTGCCATTGAATTTTCCTTATAAATATACATTTACAGGAAACGTCTCCATGTTCTCCAAAAAACAATACACAAACTAGAATTTTTGCATTAATTGCACTATTCTTTCTTGAAATGATTTGTTATTGCATACGTAATTCTACATACGTTTGTCAGTCTTATTTGCGTGCTGTAGAAAAATAATTAATTCATTTTTTATCAAGCACTTTTCTAACAAATGTTCTGAAAAATAAGCGTGGCAGTTTTGCTTAGTTCTGCTGTCCAACATCGAAAATTGTTCCATAAATTAATAAGAAATGCAGATAAAGCTTCGAAATTTTGCAGCCATGTTTATAAGGATTCGAGGTATCATATAAGCCAATAATAAATTTTGATAGTTTGATGAGTTTTGGGTATCATGTCGCCTTAAACGGTTTTCAAACATTAAAAAAAATCGCATTTGAAAAGAAAATCAGTTTTCTGCAAAAAGGCTAATTTAATTCTACATAACTATGTCAATTTTAGTATGAGAACTCAATCAACTTTTCTATAACGCTTTCTTCCACCTGCTCGCTTTTAGTAAACATTTCGAAAGAAAAAAAAATTCAAACGAATCTATTTACAGCTGCTCAAACACACCATTACCGGTAACCAAATTTGCATCAAACAGTTAAAACAGTTGTTCTAAACTCTTTTTACTTCTGTTGCCAGTATAATTATTTCTTCCCGAGAAGAGTTGTCACTTAGCTGTCGGAAATTAAACTGTTTTCTCACTTTCCAGTTTTCTTTAACGACAGGAGATTTCGAATGTTTTCTTTTTCATTTTTTTTTTCCTGAAACGCTCGTTAGGGCATGAGGTCGTTTTTCACAAACGTCAGAATTAATTCTTCAGGGAAAAGTACATCATCCCGTGGAAAATACTTGTCACTGACTTTGTCATTTTAACTATCAACAAAGGTGTTGTACAAACACTTCTCGCACAAAAATAAAACCAAAATGAAAACTGGAATGGTTTCTCTTTGAATGAAAATGGCGAAAAAGAACTTTTCCGCCTTGGGATCAAAAGGATCGTAAATTAAAAGTATGATTTTAATTTTTATTCGTCGGTAATTTTAGGACATTTGTGTTACATTTAGAATTTTATTTTCAACCGTCATTTGAACTTCTTGTTTAAACATTAAACCGCATTTTTTACTTTAACTATAAAGAACTAAAATCGTAAAATTCGAGTTTGATCATTATTGTTAAACTAGTTTTGTGAATTGTATTAGTAAAATGTAAGCTACGAAATAGTTTCAAAAAATATTTTTAAAAACAAGTTCTTTTTTTCTTTTCTTCTCTTTTTTTAGATTTTTTTTTATTCGTGACGTCAAAGTTGCAATTTTCTTTTACAAATATATTCGAGTATATTAGCACATTTAATTTAATAAATATGTCAGTTAATTTTTCCAAGTACTTTAAAAACATTATAATTTTTTAAATGAATTCCGGTATGTAATGTATGTTTATTTTAATACTTTGTTGCAAATTTTAAAAAAAGAAGTTAATTTAAATTGAATTCCCAGTGAAAATGGGGGGATGTTACTTCCGTGATAAATAATAAAATCTGATAACTTTTTGTCGAGCTACATTTATTTTTATTATAATTTTCTTACGGATTTTGATATTCACAATAAAGTTATTTTTAAGAAAATAACGTAATAGAGTCTTAAACAAAAGAATAAAATCTCGTAGAATTAATATTTAAAAAAAATACTGATTGTGTAGAATTCCAAAAGGAATTCGAGTATGTAAAAATCGAAAATAAAATAAATGTTTTTCATAAAAATTTATTAATTTTAATCGAAATAATATATAATAGCAAACAACACACAAAAAAAGTCTAAAAAATATAGAAGCAAACTATTAATTATTACTACTACAAGCTAATATTTTATTCAATCTAATTTGTTATTTTTAATTTAAAATCATCTGTTTTTTTCAGCACGTTTTTTAAGTTTTCATGAATTACTTTTAAATGAACTTAACATTCCAAAAACCCATATCAAAAATTATTTAGACGATAAAAATTTTTTACATTTAAAAATCGTCTTATTAATAATATAATGAACTTAACGTATAGATTTCTTTTACTTTATTAAAATCAGAGCAGGACTATGTTAATATTTGGCATAACCTACATAATTTAATTTTTCGGGCATATTTTTCCATATAAAAATGGAGTTTTTTTTTTTAACTACCTTAAATAGTCAAGCCACTCGTACAAAATTTATTAAGAATTTATTTGGTATTTTTATTTAACAAAATGATTAAAAACTTTCATACTGAGAGATATAATTAAAGTATGAATCATCTTCAAGTAAACAGAATAAGCATGGTTCACAGAATTTGGGTAGGAGGTAGAAAATACTGTTTTAATTAAACTTTTACGAAGCTAGTAAATAACCCTAAGTCATTGAACATTTTCGAAATTTAGTCCGCATTGGCTATGATAGTGATTGTTAATATTTCCGCTATAGGAAAATGTGAAATTAGGCTAAGATCTCTTGCTAAATGCAAAAATATGCATTTTCCTCTGTATCTAAGAACGCCGTTATGTACGAAACTAACCATTTCAGTCAACTTCCATTTTCAGCATATTTGCATAAAACAGTTTTGGATAGTAAAAGGTACCTCACGCGCGCGGGATTGATTAATTTATTGTTTATTAACATTACATTTCAGAGCAACACTAGATTTTTATTTTGATGACAGATTTTTTATTTTGGACTACGGTCAACGTCTATACTAACTATACTAACGTTTATTCTAACAACGTCTACTACGTCTGTACTGAACGTATTCCTCTCTCCAAGCTTTTACATTATTTGGACGTGAGAACTTTGATCCATGATGGACTTAACATTCATCAGCTCCTCTACACAGCAGAAACCAGAACTATTGTCCTAATTTTCACCCTCCAGTAATGTGCGTATTTGGAACACAGGCAAACTAAATGTGTATCAATCCCTGTAGTTGACGAGTTTTTAGCGGAATCAGTGTTTGAACACATTGTAGCGTCGGCTGATTAGACCAACTCTTCCCGAAAATACTAGTGAAGTTTGATCTACGGGAGTGAGCAGAATGATCAGGTGGAAGATTATATTCTTCCCTCGTGCCTGGGGTAAGATAGATGTGAGCCAATTCTGAAAACGGCTTTGATGCTGCTGCGCCTTTTGCCCTCCGACACCCAGAAGATATTAGTCTCAACGATCTATAGAAAGTATACTCCTGTGAACAGTTTCCATTTTCCGTTACTTTGCACATGTGAACAGGGAATTATTTGAAAGAAAAAGAATACTGGCATAACCTGGAGGATATCATCAGTATCAAAGTGACAGGTCGTTTGATAGACCCACCATATGGTATACTAGGTGCGGCGATGAACTTGATCACGGTCGCTAGAGCCTATTGTGTCTCAAACAACCAATGGAGTTGGAAAGATGACCGCAAGCGCCGTGTGCAGATCCGCTATGCTCGTATTTGTATTCGAGAGGGTTTTTATGGTATAAAGACAAAGTGATTTTTATTAAAGAAAAATAGGTATTGTAAGTACTTTCTAACATTTTTTGCCACGAGAGGACACCTACTAAGTAGTCGCAAGAAAAGAAGCATTAAGTACATTATATAAACAGGTTCTTTTCAGTATTAAATTTTAAAAATAAATCCGACTATCGCAACTGCCGTTTACGATAAAGCGAAAGACGAACAAAAACTTGTATCGGATTGATTCGAGAGTGTGGGAGTGAGAGCTGGAGATTATGAAGTATTGCAACGTACATTTACTACTGACTACTCATTTATCATTTAATAATAATCATCTTTTTTTGGTTATTAATATGGCAGAAAAATGATTTTATTATGAGTCTAAAATCACCTAATCATCCATTTTTTTCAAAATTTCAATACTTTTGTGGCTTTATTAAAGTTTGAAATTAATTTTTTAATTATTTTCCTCTTAATCCCCATACCATAGAAAATTTTTCCGCATAGTTAGGCTCGAATCATAATATATTTTTTCCACCATAAAATCAAAATCCACCGTGTTACATACATACAGCAAATCTATTTAAAGAGAAAATAATTCCGATTTCCATTCGGTTTCGTGCTTTTATTTAAAACACCTTCAAACCAATCTCTATTATTAACGGCTTACACTTTCGAACCCTCATAAATAAAAGAGAAATTCCTCTAAAAATACCTATTTAGAGTATTTCCTCTCTCCACACTATTCAACTATTCCACACACCTTCGTCTACTTAACATTCACCTAAAAACGATACAAAATAGCAATTGATGCTTTGGATTTTGTTCTTCGCAGAACATCCGTACATTTTGCTGCTGCACGGTCATTTATTCGCCCTTAAACAAACTCCACATTTATATAAATGACAATCATTCAGATCACGTGCAGAGTAGAGACGAACGCGAACCGCATAGTGAAGGGTAAAACAGATCACGGCAATTACGTGAAGTTGGTGAGCAATGTGTGAAATGTTCTGTATCTAATTTATACAGTAGGCGTCGTGTTGCAAGCATTTTCTAGTTGCGTTCGGTTAGAAGTATGTGAATCACTAAGGGAGTAAGATTGAAATGGTCCTATATTAATTGGTTTTAGCATGGTGACATTTAAAACTGTCTTCGTATAATGCAGCGATACTCAACCTGAGGCCAGCCAAACCTTTTTAAGTAGCCTGGTCAGTGCCCATTGCTCTGAAAAATTCACTTATTTAAGAACAATGTATAAAAAATTTGGTGTCAAGAAATCAAATACATCAATTTTGTGCTTTTTGCTGTACGAGTGCGAATTGATATTCTTTTTCTATTTGTAACGGTTACAGTTTGTGATAAGAGACAACAGTGGAGTAGTAATAGTTTTAAGGGTGGAATTAATTTTTAACTATCTTTCGTATCTTTCAAGAGAAAAATATTCGAAGAAAATATATCGTTTCAAGGCGATTGGGAGGTTGACTATTTTGTAGTGAAAAACAGACATGGATCAGTAATTGTTTGATTTGTCACGGAAGTGTTGTATTTAAAACATACCAATACATAGGAATCATTCAATGACACTTTTCCTCGAAGATCTCTTTCAAGAGGTAAAAAAATAGGCTTTTTTGAATAATCTTTGCGACAGCAACAAAATATTTTGTCAGTGATAACAAGGACATCTTATGAAGTTCGTTATATTATTGTATTATTGGTAATCGTATGAAACCGTTTACTGAAGCAGAAATTGTGAAGGAGTCTTTTTTAAATGCTTCTAATTCAGAGTTAGTGACAAAAATAAAAAGTCGTAATTAAAAAAAGCAAAACGGGTTAAAATATTTTGATGAGTTTTCCACATTTTAAATCCCCAATCCCTTATCCTCGTGTTGCGGCCCGCGTGAAAATGCTAACATAAGTTTGCGGCTCTCGCGAAATAGCTGACATATGTATACGTCCCAGCAGAAAAAAAGGTTGAGTACCCCTGGTATAATGTAAGAATTGAAGGCAGGGCTTAATTCATGAAAGAGAAAAGTTCCAGCATTTTTATAAATTGTGTGCAGCCATAGTACATGTAACACTGTGCTTCTTAAACTTTCAATATTTGCGACCCAATTTACAAACATTATTTTCATTCACTTTAAGTTCACGCAAAATTGGCTATTTTTTTTAGTTCGATAAAACTATTTTATTCTGGCTACCGCATTTTTTATTGATATTTGTATGATAGTTTTTTGGTAGCTTTTGAAATATTTTTACGATCTATTTAGATAGTCATGACAAAGTAAAAAAAAATGTAAAAATCTCCAAATTATAATTTATAATTCGCTTTAATCTATTTTTCCAGTGGCCTTAAAAATGTTTATCTTCAATGCAATGAGAGAATTAAAGTAAATTAAATACCAGCGTTTCTTAGATAGTTAGCTGATGTGTGACGATTTTATAAATTATAGGGCACTTTATAGTGAACTATGTAACATTTCAGCTCTAATGTCTTATAATTCCAAATACAATGAAGAAAAAAGGTATACTGTTGACCAATTTTGTCACATCGAAAGACCTCGCCAAATGCCGCGATATACTGCCAATAGTGCCAATGTAACCATTTGGCACTTTTTTGTTGGACGTCTTTTGATTTGGTGAATGGTCGATGGTAAAAACTTGAGTCCCAAAAAATTTTCGGTTATACAAAAGAGTCCTGGCCAAATTGAAAATCCTACAGTCGCGGGATCACACCCTGGGCTGTACATTACCAGGATGTTTTAAATTTTGTTGACTCTACTACGCAAAATGGCCTGGGACCTTAAAAAAGGCCCTATGTCTCCCCGCCCCAAAAAATAGACGACAAAATTCGTTGTCAAATACTTGTGCAAACAATGAAAAAAATTTTTGCATGCGCTGCAAAACCAGCTCGACGACTACCCCCTTTTTTGACTGAAGGGTAATGATTGTGTATGGGGGTGGAACTTACATATTATCACATGTAGCCAATAAATATATTGTCCGATATTCCCAGTTTTTCGGAAAATACAACCGCGCGGTAAGACATTTGACCATTGAAATTATTCGAATCATGATCTTATCAAATCATAGTCGAAAACGAGATGAGGCTCTCATTGTGGTGGAGGTTCTTGGTCCAGGCCTTAAAGTTTAAAATATTACGTAAACCCTTTTTTAAAAAGAGCCTTTTAAAGTTTACTTAATTTTCATTATCAACAGCTTTGTCTCCGTAAAGTATTTTTTTTAAAGGGGGTTTGTCTTTAAAACAATATAATTCATTCAAACATCATTTTCTTTATAAAGTATGTACTTTTCCTTTGTTAAGGGTATTTGGGCAGTTTATTTTCTTGCTGTATTCTCAAGGAAACAATACTTACAAGTGCAGTACAATGTTTTCTGAGGAAACTTTCGTACTTATTTTTCTTAATCCCATTCTCGATAACCCAGCATTTTCACAAACTCGGCCACTCTTTGGTCCACATTAGACCAAGTTTTCGGGACTCTTCTGAAATATAAAATTGTTTGTTAATACGAGTTTAAGAATAGTATGCTTGTTTATGTAAGATATTTTTAATCTAAGATTTGTTTCAGATATCGAGATTATAAGAACAAGAAACGAATTTATATGATTCGAAATATGTTTAAAAGGTACATTTGAAATCATACTCGAAATGCGTTACCATTAATTATAAAATATACGCATATAATTTTTTTTTATTTGTAGATTGGAATTTTTTCTAGAATAGAAAAATAATTTGTATAATCTAATGAATTATATACCATCTTTTTTCAAAGATTCGTAAAAACATATTTAAATTTCATAGTTATTTTTCAACACATAAGCACCTAATTTGTTTTCAGTTTTTCTCGATATGTGCTTTTTTTTTTCTTGGCCTGTTTTCCATTTTTTTTATGAAGCTACCACATAAATGTAAGACAAGTGATATTTTTGCATTTCGGCCCAAAGTAAAAATTTAAAAAATTTAAAAAAAGGGTTTTGATCCATGCATTATCATGTAAACATTCCAATTTTTTGCCTGTAAAATATTTCAAATTGTATTACACTCGTAAAAATTATAAATTAAACTGCAGATTTAATCTTGTAAACATGTTTTTTAAGCTTGTAACAATGGTAAACTTGTAAACATGTTTCCAAATTGTAATACAATAAACAATATCCTTCAGTCAAAAAAATAATAAATCCATTTTTTTGGTTGATGATTATAAATTGTATTATTCTGAATGATTAATCCTTACACTGAATCTAAGTGATATCTCGATTAACGTGAATTAGAATTACTTGTTAGATTTTGTGAAACTTTCTACTTCAAAATAGCTTTTGTTTACGATTTTGTATTTGAGTTATCTAAGATTTTATTGAACATTTTTTTCAAATTTTTTTTTAACTTTTTCCCAATTAAAAAAAAATTGATTTTTTTGAAAAACCCCCACACGCGAATTCCCCGGGGGTTATCACTCAGTCCTTCTATTTCGTAAGTTCGGGTATTAATGTATAGAAATTTAAAATCATGTTAAATGATTGTAACAATAAATATTAAGGAAAAAACTGAGTCGCGAAAAACGGAATGTTAATTAATTAGATTAATAAAAATAAAAAATTTTGTAGATCAAAAACCCTTTTAAAAAAACATATTTAATAATTTTTGTTATTTCTTTTTAAAATAAAAAAAAAATGTATTAAAAAAATTTCCGAGACAAATTAATGTTTCTTGGATAAGCAAATTTTATTAATGCAATATTCATTAAAAATTAATGAACCATTGTTCATTAACTCCAGGACCAGGAAAAAATATTGCTTTTATGAGTGAGTTTAACAAAAAAAAAATTTTTTTTAAAAATGTAATAATTTTCAAACATTTATTTATTTTTTTTTAGTTACCATCTTAATTGGTTTTTTTACGAACTTGGCTTTACCCCTGGAAAAGTTTTTTTCAAGTTATGGGTCCTTTTTAAATGGGATTTTTTTTCCCATTTTAAGGTGGAATTCGTAGCTGACAGCATGAGGATGGATGTCATTGAACTAGGAAGAACAGGCAACAAACTAATTCAGCAACAAGGCAATGTCCAATATTTGTGTCAAGAAGTAGAAGCTGTTACCCTTTATTTTTACTAAAAAAATTTTTTCTGGTGGAAAACCCATTCTTTAAATTTAAAAAAGTCACCCATTGTAATTACCTTATATTTCCAAATACAAACCACTCGAGAGTGCATTTTTTCATCAAAAAATCTAATTAAAATTCGAAACACCCGTATATAATCCGAATTAGGGGGGAAATACTGTAAATTTGAAATAAGTTTGCCAAGCGGGTAAGACGGGTTAGGTATTTTCCCGGGAAAATTGAAGGTGTTTAAACAGTGAAATGTTCGACACCCTTTTTTCTATCGGAACACTAACATTTTTCATTTCATTTTTTTTATTTTGTGTAGTGTCTCCCAGTCTTACTTTCTGTGTCATTTTTTTTTTAAAAAAGGGGTAAAAAGAAATTGTATAATATAAGTGCCCCGGGCCCATTTTTCCATGCCCAGGAGGAAGCAATCGCCACATGATGAACATTTATGAGTGAATGTGTGTAAAATTTTGGAACCCGGAAAATTAATTTAAGTATTTAATTTTTGGGTTTTTTGATTTTTTTCCCAAAATAAAAATCCATTCAAAATACCCTAAAAGTTAAAAAATTGAAATTGCTTGCGCATGGCTAATGGAATATTTGTAAGCGTTTTTTTTTTTCCTAATTAACGTTTTTTCTGAGATTAACCAATCCTTATGTAATCCGAACCCTTACTTTAACATTAAAACGTTCCAAACACTAAAACCTATAGGGGAATTTTAAAACCTTTGGGGTTTTTTTGTTAATTTAAACAATAAATGTTGCACAATTATTACTAGAATCAATTTAGAAACTTAACTACTGAAATATCAAAACAAAGTTGAGGAATATTTGAAAGATGATATTTAGTTGTCTCAAACTAAGAAAAAACAATAATTGTTCTTAAAATTTTTCAATATTTCAAATATTAATTTTATTATATCACAGAACTATAGCATAAATAAGTTCTTGAAGCCATTTATACGAGTATTTTCAGTATCATCGTTGTTTTGAGTTTTTTTCTAAAATTATATTCGAAGAGAGATTACTTTTATAAGAGAATGAATTCTATACTTGTATTAGCCTTTATCCATCCACCTCGTTAAGTAGTTCATGTTGTTGCATGACTATATAATGTTTTTAAGTTATTGAAGGTGGAATATCAAAGTTC
The DNA here is from genome assembly GCA_019973955.1 of Trichonephila inaurata madagascariensis. Taxonomy (NCBI): domain Eukaryota; kingdom Metazoa; phylum Arthropoda; class Arachnida; order Araneae; family Nephilidae; genus Trichonephila; species Trichonephila inaurata. Next base: position 264,872 of record BMAV01011655.1, on the reverse strand, counting down.
CAGTTTTAAGATTTCCACTGAATTAAAAAACATTCTTATAGCCTCTTGATTAAAAAAAGGATGGTACGAATTTTTGTAAATGAACTATTTATCTTTTATGCTCTTGTAACATACCATCTCCTTAGCACTCAATTTCCACAAAACCCGTGCTTGGTGGATCTCTATTTAACATAAATAACATGCTTGCAAAATTTAAAATGTGTAGTTCTAAAAACTCAAAAATGAGAACTTTTTATTTTACAACCTCCCAACATGCCCTATTTCCAAAAAACTCCGTTCTTGGCATATGTCTACTCAACAAAAAACAAAAACAACATGCCTGCCAAATTTCAAGCCTATAGGTCTAATAGTTCTCTAGATAAATGAGTGAGTTTGGATCAGTTTTAACATGTATATAAATAGAGAGAGAGAGAGATTTATATAGAGTTATCATACACATAGTTGCAATTTTAAATTTATGTGACATTCTTAATTTTTCTATATTTTTCCTGAAAAATTGCTTATGTTATGCTCTTAATAACTATAATTTAAAGCTAAAGAAAAACATATTATAAAATATTATATTTTTGCACTTTCAACCCTTTTAACAAATGAATTATGTATAATATGCATTACCAAAAACTTCTAATAAGAATTACGGCATTATTTCATTTTTTCCCACTTTAAATTCCAACATATTTTTAAGTTGCTTTTCAGAAATTTATGCTTCTCTTTTTAAATAATTTCCGATAAAATTGCTTATTTTTCGTATAAATAGTTAACCACTTATCGTAAATTATTTCTCTCGTGTATTTTAATAAAGAATATTTTATTTTCATTATTTTGTGCTTAGATTCTATTTAGTTTAATTATATTTAACAAAAAAAAAGAAGTGATTTATATATATTAAAACTTATGCAAAATTAAACTAAAATAAATGGAACTTATTTGTAAATTTAAAAAAAAATTACAAATATTCCAATTATTTATCTAGTATATTAAGAGAATTTCATATAAAGACGTTTCAGAACAAAAAATTATTATCTATTTTTCTATTATAAATTGAATTCAATTTTACAACATAATAATAAATTTTTACTCGCTACGTACTTCATAAAACTATTTTTAATTCAATGTTGTATTTCATTCAAGTATTGAATAAAATAATATCTTTTTACTGGAAGTAAACCTGATACAGCAAATATAGTACTTGAAACTACTTTTTTTTTATTATCTGGGGTGAAATAATTTACCTCCGGTACTTTTTTTGAATTTTTAGTTTTATATTTACATTGAAATTCTAAGTTTGGTTCACTGAATTCTATATATTTAACTATTATTATTTCATTTTCAATTAAAGAAAAAATTTTTTTTTTGAGAATATTTGAATCATTTTTTTTTTATTTATCTTACAGGAAAAGTTTCATAAATCTTATTATTTTGAAAATATTATTTTTATTTAAAGATCTATATTTCATCTTTAAAATGTATTTGAATAGTTTTAATTTAAATTTCCATGATTCTTTTTCCAAAAAATAAAAACTTTAAAAAATGATAAAAAAAAAAAACATGTTTTATAATATACTGTATATTTTTAATTTTAAAACCCCTTAGCTTTCTGCAAACAATAAAAAAATATCCATACCCTCTCTGCATTATTTACATTATATCCTTACTTATTATCTAAGTATTACTTGAGTAAGAAAATAATATGGCAGTAACAAAATTTTATAACATGCGATTTCTTGTTTATGAGACTGCTTGTTTTTGCCGAGCCTCGCCAAACACAACCGATATGTCTAGCCATTTTGAACTGCCAAAAAGATGAAGGAGCACTTTAAAAAAAGGGGAAAAGTTAAAACTCCGCTGCTTGGGCATTTATGAGTATATTGTTCCCCGGGTTGGGCCCCGGTAGCCAGGGTATGGTCATGGACTCGTGGTCGGCGTGTCATGTTTCGGGGCCCCTGCCTATAACATTGTTCTACAACCCCCATTTAGGGGCCTAGGGAACCTGAAGACCCCCCCTTGGCCCGGGGTCCTCCGTTGGTTTTTGGGGAAAATTTAAAAAGGGGGTTTTGCTTTAGGTGTCCCCTCGTTACTTTTGGGCCGATTCAAAAAAACCCCGGTCCGTCACCAAAAAAATTCTCAAGTAATGAACAGCGTGAGTTAAATTTAATCAGCACTTTACCCAACCCTTTTTTTCACCGCAGACCGGTTTAGCGTTTGATAATTTTTCCCCCCTTTCCCCCGGGGGTGTATTCCTGGTGGGGGTGGGAACGTTGAATATTTATATTTTATATATCACAATATTTTGCGCATGCGCAACTTTATTGGCTTTAGGTGAGACTTCATTTTCCCCCTTAACCCCTCATCCAAAAAAAGATCGACAAAACCCGGGGAGAAATACAACATGGTAAATAAAGTGAAAATAACTTAATGTGTTCCTTGGGTGGCCCGTAAGCATTTGGTCCACGGACCAATAGCGATCCGCGGCCCGGGGGAAGGCGACAAGTTCAACATAAGACCCGCCATGTAGAGTGGCAGATGCATGTTAAATCTATTGTGGTTTAAAGTCCTCATGTTGACGTAATGAGATACAGTAGAATGCCAGCTCAGGTGTCGTCCTTTATTTGACGGTGGTTGACCATCACCAGTAGTCTCGGTGCTTCTTTATAGTGTGAGGTTAATAAACAGTCACTCAGCCAATGAAGCTTTCAATATTTTCTTATGCTTTATTTGGTGCAAAAGCCTTAATAAACTAATAATTGTATGTGCAAGACTAATTTAATCTTCACTTAAGATGGACATATAAAATAATGGAGGCTGATACTGTTCAAGAGAGGGCATGAAAACTACAAAAATGAGACCCAGAAACATAAAGTCAATTGTTTATCTTCAGATTTGATATGCCTTGATGTACCCTTATACCTCCTATGAAGTTATTTCAGTTAAATTTGTAAGATATATCTAAACCTTTCAAATATTTTATTAACGTTGAAGTAGATCAGCATAAGAGCTACTGGTGATGCATCCCATAACTTGGAGAGCCATTGGCAATTGATGAAAATGTCGCCAAAATTGAACATAACTGTCTCAATTTCCAATATGCGTGATGGGGTACTTTCAGATATATTTTATTTTAGTTCAACATTTCTAGCTTTTCGCATGTCGAATTTTTAATGGGGTCAAAAATAGGAGATGCTTTTGACTAAAATATCGTCTTACCTTGAGCTGGTCGTCTGGTCTTGGGGATTTTCTTTATTACAGTCACTAAATAAAGTTATCAGACATTTCCCCTTTTTCAAGTTATATGATTTATGCAATAAATCAGATGGATCGGGTATATTTTAAAATGGCTATTAAACCTTTTTTTCATTCAGTTTCTTGGTATATTGAATTAAATTTATGGAATAAGTTTTTTTAGTTTTTGAGTGTATTTGATTTAGATATTATTATATTTTAATATTTATTCATATTCTACTTGTGTAGTTATATAAATTATTTTCTTATAATATTTCTTTTAAACAAGTAAAATAATTAAGTAATGTAATCCGATACATAAGATAACAAGTTTATCATCAGTACTGAAGAGGAAAAATTAAAAAAGAATTCGATAAAGTATATTTTAAATACTATACAAATATTTTTTTTAAATATATTTTTTTTGCTGAAATTTTTTCAAGTTCAGAAAGGAAAATTGGAGACAGTTCATAAGGCTTATAGTAAATAATACAGCATATAAAATTTTAAGGTATCCGACTACGTTCGGAACCGTAATTTTAAAGAAGCGCATAAATGGATAATTTTCATGATATTTAGTGTCACTTAGATTAGAATACATATATACAATTGTTTTAAGGACATTTTGACAAAATAAAATTATTTAAATACAATATTTCGGCAAAAAGTAACTTAGAATAATCTTTTTTCAAAATGTTCTCCTTTTGTGAAAAATTCATCTATTATAATAATATTTTGCAGGTATATAGCTCAGACCTCTCTACAGAGGCTCAACTAGAATTTTTGAAAAATTCACATTATTTTCAGAGTTACCACCTATTTGAATAATTATCGGCATTTTTTTTTCTTAAAATTGCTCCGCTCTGTTGTCGTAAAATATGGATAAACCCACTTCTAAGGTATATATTTAAAAAATTGTAGTTGAGCCTCTATAGAGAGGTATGAGCTATATACAGGCAAAATATTATTATAATAGAAGTATTTTTCACAAAAGGAGAACATTTTGTAAAAAAAGATTATTCTCTCTCTAAGTTAATTTTTTGCCAAAATATTGTACTTAAATAATTTTTTTTTCAAAATGTCCTTTAAAACAATTATATACATGTATTCTAATCTAAGTGACACTAAATACCATGAAAAGTATCCATATATGCGCTTTTGCAAAATCGCGGTTACGAACGTAGTCGGATACCTTAAGCGCAAATAATATTCAAGCAAAACCTGTATTATTTCAAACCGTTGTAAAATGAGTAATACTCTTCTTATAGATTAATTAGGGATATTCAAGCGGCACGTCTCTGGTATTGGAACACAGCTTTAACCCTTTATCTACCGATGGTACTTATAAGTACCACTCACTTTAAAGTAACATAGAATATTCATTTTTACGAATATTTTGATGATACTTAGCAGGAATATTCTTTGAAATCCACTCTTTCTAGATATATGGCAGCACGGGTTCTACGATTAGTATTTTAGCGGGGAAGGGGAATAGTATTATAGCAAAAATTGCGTTTTCAGCTGACGGTGATTTCAGCAGATTGCGAAGATTATCATTTTTGTCCCGAAAAAATAGTTAATGTCAACATTTAAGTGTCTTATTTTTTTGTATGTTAATGAAGACCTTAGAAAACGATTTGACTCTTTATGCTAAGTGAACAGTGTATATAATTAGTTTTATAGTTGAATATCTTTAATTAACTAGCACTAACGGATTAAATTTCACAAAGTTGAGTATTTTGCTGTATATCTCTTAATTTTCAATGTAGTAATTCAAAAAAATATATAATATTGCATGAAAAAAACTACAGTAAATCATAATGCCGTAGATAATGGGTTAAGACAGTAGTTATACTTCGAAACGTCTTAAACGAAGCTACTTTCGAATCAAAGCGATGTATATAGAAGGGACAAAAATCATGGGATACCTCCTGATATCGTGTCGAACTTTGTTTTGTCTGGCGAAGAGCTGCAACTTGACGAGACATGGACTCAACAAGTCGTTGTAAATCCTCTAAAGAAATACTGAGCCATGTTGCCTCTTTAGCTGTCCATATTAAGAAAGGGTTGCGGGTATAGGATTTTGTGTATGAACGGACCTCTTGATTATATCCAAAAATGCTCGATAGAATTCGTATCGAGCGATTTAGGAAGCCAAAGCAGTCACGGGAATCGTCCTGAATGTTTTTCAAACCCAAACAGTTATGACATAGTGACATGGCACATTGTTATCCATAAAAATTCCATCGTTGGTGGAATACACGAAGTCTATGATTGGCTGCAAATAGTCTTCGTTTCCGGTCAATGCTCAGTTCAGTTGGACTAGTAGACTCAGTCCATTCCAGGAAAAACAGCCCACACCATTATGGAACCTCCACCAGTTTGCATTGAGCCTTGTTGTGTGAAAACTTGGGTCGATATCTTCCTGGGGTTTACGCCACACTCTCGAACCCTACCATCAGTTCTTACTAACTGAACTCGTGACTTATCTCACCAAATCTCGGTTTTCCAGTCATCTAGTGTCCAACCGATATAGTCATGAGCCCTGGAGAGGCGATGTAGGGCTAGTTAGTAAAGGTTTTGCAGTCGGTATTTTGCTGCTATAGCCCATTAAAGTCAGATTTCACTACAGTGTCCTGACGAACAAGTTTTATCTCGCAGTGTTGCTTGTCTGTTAACATAGATACTTAATTCTACACTCTCGTCGCTAGCCTTGACCATTAAGTGCATTCTGTTGGCCTCTGTGTCATCCAGGGTCAGAGGTTTTGCCTGAAATTCGTTATTCTCGTCACATTCCTGACACTGAGGATCTCTAAATATTGAATTCTTGAATAATTTCCGAAATATAAGGGCCATGCATCTGATTCCAAGTACCATTCCCCATTCAAAGTCAGCTAATCTCCATCATGTGGACATAATCGGGTCAGAAACCTTTTCACTTTGTCACGGGACCTCCACCTCATATTGCTTGAGATGTAGATTTTGCTGATCGTTGGGGATTCTCGAGGGTATCCGAACAGAGCATGACTGGAGGAACCATTACATCGGACACGAAATGATTAGATGGAGTTCCTTCTGTTCCTCCAACAGAATCTTGGGAACAAATTTCGCAGCCGCCCTGCGTATGATCACATGAAATTGTATATACAGAACCTGTACTGATCTAAACTTGTTCAAAAGGCTCTCGTATGGTAAAACAACGGTCTTTCATTATCAGATTTTCCACCTTTTCAACAACAGCTGTATTTAGAGCGGTTTGCGGCCTCCCAGAATGCTGGTTACACTCTACCGACGTGCGGAAACTTTTGATTTGGTTAAACTACTCCTTAGTTTGTGCGGGTTCGTGTAGCATCGTCTCCAAACACTTGCTTAAACTTACGGATAGTTTATTTTTATAACATTTTATGCAGTACCTCTTCTCAAGTGATTCGGCCATCTTTAGAGAAACAAAATTTCGACGAACACTTATAAAAGCACCTTTCTCGACCGCTTGTTGGAAACTACTGATACTTTGAAACGAAGAGGAAAAAATTCAAGCATACACGTTAAGCTGCCCCCTGTGCACAGTGGTGCTGCCTTAGAATCTCAACTATTCGCAGGAATATTCAAGGTCAGGGATAGTTTTTGAACAAACCTTATATGTAAAGTTCAAAACAGCTTTAATTGAATATACAAATACGCAAACACACACACACTCAAATCAACAATAGATGTATCATTAATTTTAAACTTCAAGTAATTAAAAACCTAAATATCTTGGTTGCAAATTACAAAAACACCGTAAAATCTGGCGTATAACGCGCATCTATACTTTCAAGCTGAATTTTTTAATTTTTAGGTATATTTGCTGTATAACGCGCACCCCCTTTTTAACGAAGAAATCTTCAATATTAGTATACATTGCTTTTATGTTTTGGTAATTTATTCTAGGTATTATTCCAGACTTTTGAAAAAATAGTATACTTCTAAAACTACAACTCTTATAGTTCATAAGGCAAGTGTTTCTTTTAAGTAAACAGTGTTTCGATACATGTAGAAGAAAAAAACTTTTTTATGCTTATCTCTTTTGTTATTTTCAAAGCTAACGTTTTTATATTCGGCGTATAACGCGCACCCTTAAGTTTCGATCTTATTTTTGTGTTCAAAGTGCGCGTTATACGCCGGATTTTACGGTACATTAAAATGTATGCATATTTGGTAATTGACTGTCTGTACACCTAAGCTGTGAGATTTAATAAAGTTTTTCCTTCATTTGATCTCTTCTTCTTTTCTCTCAAACTGGACATTTTTAAAAAAATCTCAGTTGATTTAAATGTGTCACATTACTTATCAAATCGGAAAACTAATATCTCTGAGTTTTCATCTCTACGAATTGATATTTTAAGAATCCTTGTGTATGTTTGTAGTGATGGATGGGAGGACACTTGAAGTCTTAATTCGTGTATTTCAATTGTGATGGCGTTACTTATACGATACGCTATACAAATGTAACGCTCCCTTTGCTTCGATGAGTACCCATCATAAATATTCCAAAGGTTTTATTAAATTTTAGTAAGTTGTGTTTACATATATATATCAACATATACATGGATATCTCTCTTGTACTTTATAACAAACATAAATGATACTTTCATGAAATTAGAAAGCATCTTTTTGGATCGTAACTTTAGTTTTGATACCACCAGGGTTTCAACGAATATGTGAAGGCAATATTCTGTCACTGAACATCAAAAAATAGCAATGTGATATGAAATAAATTACAAGTGTTCTGGCTCTTATTTCCTCAACTCTCATTACTTTCTGTGAGATTTTCAATCAAATCTTTCTTATATATCCGCAGGATTTCAACCATACCCTGCAATAGAATAAAACTACTCGTTTCATTTTCAATTTTCTTGGAAGAAAACTTTGAATTGATGTTTTACAGATGCTAAAAAAACAATATCCAGGACAAGAAATGAAATATCGGTTTAATAGAAGTCGTTTTATACCTGAGCTGCAAAAAGAACAACTTTCATTAAATCTAAAGTGTACGACATTGATTTTTCGTCAGTTGCAAAACTTTCATCTTTTATTTGCCTTTCTATGTTCGTCCAAAAAAACACAACGCTGTGATTTTTTTTTCTTTTATTTATGGGCGCTGTCGAGCAAAAACCTATGAACAAAAGGATGAAAACAAAACTCTCTTTATCCTCAATATTTGAAATAGGTTGTATTTTCATTCTCGGGTGAAAAAAAAACATTTTACATTTTGGTTTGATTCTTTGTTTGGGATCAGCTTTTGATTTTTTGGTTTCATAAACATTCTACTGGGTGATTTTTTTTTTATTTACTTTTATCTTTATCTAAAAATACTTTCAACCAAAGGCAAGATATTTTTAATACTTACTTGAAGACTTGTGAGTCTTTTACCAAAAAAGCAAAATAAACAAAAATACGTATCAATATTGCTCCAGTTTCATTTTCTATTTTTCTCGAAACGTAACGGAATACTAAGTTATATGTTGCATGCGAGAATTGTTTGATTTTAGCTTTAGTTTTATTGTTCACCTTTTCTTTTGAATGCTTCCACATTGTTCCCTGAGGAATTTTTTTTCTTTCCAAAAGTTACGAATAAGAATTTGCTTTTTTATTGAGTCTTCTTCGTACCAAATAAAAATAGTTCACTATTTCTTCGTCTTTTCTCAGAGGAGAACTATAGTGTCTCACAAAAACTACGAAGGCGTGATCTTTTGTTTAATTAAACAAAAAAATGTTTAAAGTGGCTTTAATTAATTCCATATTTGTAAAACTTATGTAAAATAGACAAATTTTTAATTCACTTCTTCCTTTTAAGAAATATCATTAAGTCTTTTCATTGTACTTTATTAATATTATGCTTTTTGATAATAAAGCTGATTGCATTAGTCACAACTTTTGTTCTCTGCTTTTATGTACTAAAATTAATTTTTACTAATAAAAGTAATTAATACATGGTTTCTCAAACTGTGAGCACTCCCCCAGGTGGGCCTGATAATACTTGGAAATCTCGAACATATCGAAAAGTCGAAAATAAAATATTTAAAATGATTATCAATTTACTGAAAGGAAGCAAAACAAAATACATTCTGACGTAATAAAATAAAAAAATACCTGTTCACACTGATTTAATACATTTATAAATGTTTCAGCACTGCACAAAGTATTTGATAATTAATTTATCAGTAATAAATTAAAAGCATGTTTAGTAATTACTAGTGACTACTATGGGCTTGTCATACACAAAATTTAATACTTATCTTGATAATTTGTACGGTTTATAATTAATGTCGTACCGTAGCTTTTTTTTACCGTCAAAGTACATCATTATTTCATTCAATACATTGTTATTATAAGAGGGGGCGCAATAAAAATTATGATTGAAAATTTGGGCACAAATATTGAAAGTCTGAGAAGCACTAAATTAGTATATACATACAGACCTTCTTTAATTCTCAAAGAAAAATGTTTAAAATTTAAAATTCTATCAGATTAACTAATTAAGTATTGAATTAGAATATTGTTCAATGAGTTTCAGTGAAGACCTTAATTTAAAATTCCGTTTAGGAAAAATAATATTAAACTTAGAATTTATATATAACGGATAAATTCAACTCATTTACTCACTCACTCGTAGCAATCTTTGGAGTTACAGACTTGAAGTTTGGAAGATATGTTTTTTTACACACAGATCCGCTAAAAATTGTTTTTGTTGAAATATATTCTGAGAGGGTAGATTATGAGTGTTTGAAATATATATATATACTTTCGCTTTAGAAACTCAAGTCCTGTCCATTTTAAATTAAGAAGCGAGGGCTATAAGAATCTTTTTCTGTAGAATCGAAAGCTTAGTGTTTAAACTTAGATAACAATAACGTAAATCTTAGCCATCTTAGGTGTTTTCCTTGTACGGAATTCTGTAAATTTAACTATTATTTCATTTTCGAATGCAAATAAAATTTGTTTTGAGTGCCTTTGAAATCTGTAACGGTAGCCGAAATGAAAAGTAGGCAAGTTTATAAGAATACCTTTATATTGGAGTTTAAAATAAATTAGGCATTGTAACACACAGGTCCCATTGTTTCGTCAGTAGGTCTATGCCTTCACTGTAGAAAGATTGTTGTTGATTCCCGAGGATGTTCTGCATAGTTTCCTTAACATCATTCTCCGAATGGAAACGAAATGCTCTCTTAAGTGGAAAAAGTATGAAAGGTTTCAGGGAGGCAAATCTGGACTGTACGGGGTTTTCAACACTCTTCAACGAAATTTTTTAAGGTGGTCTGGGCTTCACGAGAGACGTTTTGGCCGGAATTGTTATGGAGATCTGGTATTGTTTGCGATCCTTCACGAAAACTTTTGTACCAATTGTTCGAACTAAGCAGTACTCGCCATAGACTGACCCCATTCACAGATAAATGCCCGCATTCAGCTCACCTTCCGCGATCAGAAACCATACTACCGCGCATTGCTCTGATATGGACGCATCCGTGAATAGCACATCATTACTTTGGATCTATTTCCTCTACCAAGAACTGGTTTCATTATTGCATATCGTATGCAGCGTACACGTCCTATTTCCCTTTATAACCATATTCGGTAGTGCTGCCATAGCTGCAATCATTTTAACACAACTGCACGTGTTCACTTTTCATTTGGGCAACCCTTATATTTAGTTTTTTTACAGGAAAACTGTCAACAATTCATAAAATCTATTATTTTTTAAACATTATTACTTTATATAAATGCCCCTTATTTTGTCATTAAGAAACATAGAAATAATTTTTAAAATTTCTGTAATTCTTTTCCAAGTACAATAATTTAATAATAATATAAATAGTAGTTTCACATTATAAATACTATACGTACTAATTCTTAAATAGTTACCTGAAAATAATCAAATGAAATTTTCGTGTCCTCTCTGTAAAGAATTACATCATTTCCTCATTTATTCCCTAAGTATTATCAGTGTGTGTGCTAGAAAGTAATATACTGTTGTTTATTTATAAGGTTAATTTGGCCACATACCTCAATGCTTTGCCAAACACATCCAAATGCCTTGTAATTTTGAACAACTGTTAGATGAGTAGGTCAACAATGCGGGAAGAAGAGCAAATCGGGCTACAAGTCGTTATGAGATTGTTTTACCTATTAGACTGCAGTATCCTAGTGGTCATGGTCACGGACTCGTAGTCGGCGTGTCAAAAGTTCCGGACATAGAATCACTGAAACCCCACGGGGCAGAAGGGGCTGATACATGTTAAATCTGTCGTGGCTCAAAGTCCTCCCGTCCAAAGTGGTGGTTTAAAGGGGAGGGTGTCAGATCATGGTTCTAATCTGTCGCCAATAGCCCTCATGTTACTTGATAGTTTGACTGCAATTAGCACTCACTGACTCGAAGCTACATGAGAACTTATAATTCAATCGAGTGAACCTCGTAATTCTAAGCCTTAGTCAAAAGACTAGTGTTGGGTCAACTTCAACACTTAAGCAGTTGACTCCAGAGTCTCTAGCACAATAACCAATTTTATGGTGTAAACACTGTCCATATTTATGGTTCTCTTTTAGTTGATAGCTTAATTACTCCTTCATTATTCTCATGACACAATCACGACACAGTTTCTAGTGGACTGTCATTTATTTTTTACTCACAACGCTTTTTACATTCATATCAGAATTACTGGGCATGCGCAGTTGGGCTGGCGCAAACACAGTTCACATATTCTTATTTGAAGACACAACACAATTCACTCCTAATACTCTTAATTACACAAATGGCGTTTCGCATGCCGTGAACTGACAACTAGAAGGACATCTTATCGTGTTTTATGCCTTGAATTTTATGGCTATCGATTTTCCCTCCTTCTAGTAAATTTTCAGAACCTATTACAAGAAAGATATTTTATAGAAGTGTCAAATAAATTATGGATTCAAAACCTTGTTTATTTATTTAACTCGAAATTTTTCAAAATTCTGAAAAAATTGCTTTAACGCTTAATTTGACGTTCCTTTACTTTTCAGGCATTGCCCAGCTGGGATGCAGCTCGAAGTGGAAGTATAGTATTCAAACTCCGAACCAACGAAGCTAACGGGGTTCTTATGTACAACACTGGTGCTACCGCTCAAGGAGATTTCTTTGCCTTTGAATTACTGGATGGTCATGTTTTCTTACTGCTCAATCTAGGTTCCGGCGCCGTCAAGGTAAAGTTGTTCTTACCATTAAGATGATTTGTTTTTTTTAAAGCATGATTTTTTTTGAAAAATTTCATTATATTCTTAAAAGGAATCAACTTATCATCTTGGGAGTTTCACTTATTATCTCTGACAATGAATTTGTTTCAGAAAAGTTAAAGTGTTGATTAGAATTTAAGGATATGTTATATGAATATATCTTAAGTATATGGGAAGTAAGATGTTTTATTAAAGTCTCACATATATACGTCATATCCCATTTCCATGTGTGCGTACTCTCTTTCATGCTTATGTATTAAATGTGACATACTTTTATGCTGTTTGAAGCAGCAAACCAGTTTGAAGATCCATTCGGCGTTCTTATTCCTGTTTGCATGTGCACGTGTGTGTGCGTCACTTAACTTACTATCAAGTTAAAATTTAATCTTAGAAATGGAAGTCATTTCGTTCATATATATTACGAGTATTCAAACCTACATTTTGACAGATTTATTCTCAACTCCTAGAAAAATAACATCTTAATAGCTTATTCGTGTCTTAATGATAGATTGAAATTTTTCCTAAAACTACTTACGTGACTTCTAAAAGTTACTAATACTTCCCTTCACTTTAGAACTCGTGATTATATATTTTCCTGATTTGCCTTAGTTTGAATGCGGAAAGGAATCATCTTGTCTCTTTTAGTATTAGGCTTTTGTAGAAACCCCAATCTCTCCCAATGTTTAAAATAAATTACAGACTTTATGTTTTTTCTGCCCTGCTATAAGTTTCCCACGATTACAATATCTCAATAAAAAAAAAATGAATGCATAAAAAATACACACACACATGTATATATATATATATATATATATATATATATATATATATATATATATATATATATATATATATATATATATATATATATACTCTATAACCCAAAATATGAAACAAGAAGGGATTATCCGAATGTGACGAAAATCATTAGGTATGATATTTGTATTATATCAGACCGGGCCAGTAGTTGACAGATGTCCTCTTACTGAATTGTAACGCCCATTGGAGAACTAGGCGTGATCCCGAAATGTCAATGACATCTTATCATGGAATTCCAAACGTGTTCTTTCGGTAAGAGATCTGGCAATCGTGAAGGTCAGGAGTGTGTTGGAGAAGCACAAATACAAGCAATAAAAAGACAACCCATAAGCAGCCAAGTGTCTAATCGGAACCCACTCACCCTTTTAAAATACCAGCCAGGTGCTTATGAAAAGAAGAACAACAACACTACGGAGTATAGAATCTTATTGAAGTACCGCCGTAATGTGTGTGAAGGTCTCGTCAATGCAACTAAAAGGGTCTGACTGTCAAATGAAATAGCACCCGATGCTACAATTCCTGATTACTAGGCTGCTCATCAGACGACAGTCAGGTGGGTTCCCTATCGCTTTACTAGACATCGTCAAAACCATCTTCGCTAATTATCTGGACTCGTATCGAAGTGGGGTTCATCTTTGAAATCAATTCTACTCTAGTCCGCGAGATTCCAGGTCAAAGGCACCTAGTTTCGGAGATTGCGTATCGATAATCAGTGCTGCCGCTGATAACCTTACCTATTTAATAATAGTAATAGAACTATCAAAATTTAATCAACATTTTTTTATTTATCATTTTTTTAGTAAGATTACCAAACTAAGTTATACTATTTTATCTATTAAAGTGTAAATATTTTAGTAGCAGAAAATGTTATCTGCAGAATAATTTATTTATATTTCTTTGTGGTACTTATTTGCTGCAAAGTTAGTCTTGTTGAAATTATCTGTAAATCCCAATAAAAATCAAGTAAAAGATAAGCGAGAATTCCTATGTTTACTATTAAATTAAGGCTTTATATATATATATATATATATATAAATACCTTCCGGTAAAAAAATTTTTTAATACGTATAATACGCTCATGTTTGGGGTGAAGGCTTAAGATATAAAATTCTTTTTGTTGTTGTTGAATAGATACTATCACATCTATTGAATAGTTATAAAAATTAATATTCATCAGTTTGCCTTTGAAACTAGCTACCTATTAAAATGATAGCAAAGAAATTTTATGAATAGTAAAATTTTTATGAATAATAATTCTAAAGTATAGAATGTCAAGTATTGTATTTTTCTAAAAGAAAGCCGTATGAAATTTTTTGTTACGATGTGTTATCTGAAATAGAAGTAATTATGAATTCAATAGCTTTGAAGCCTGGAAGGTATTAAGTTTGGATTCACCTTAGATAGTCAAGATATGTCAATAAAGGTTTTTGATGATTTTTTTCTTTTTGATATTTTTTGATTATAATGCTTTTAAAATTAAACACGACAGGAATTTCAGATAAAAAAATTTATACACATAAAACATATAGTAAATGCATATAATACAAAAATTTAAATTATTTCTATTGTTTTAATATCAATAATATGTCATTATGGTATTTCAAATTAATTTTAATGCAATATCTAGCAGAATAGTATCTGTAGTCTTCATGTTAATATTTTAAAAAATAATTGATTGTTATGGAATCTTGAATACTTTCCTAAATCTTTTCATTAAAAACTTTGAACTTTGTTGGATAAGGATTTAAACCATAATATTATAAAAAATCATAACTACACATAAACGTATATTTTATTAAATTTAATTCTGAAAGGCATTATTTCGAACTACCTTTATGGCGTGGTAGCTAAAGCATCATGGTCGCAAACTCTTGGCCGCATTATTTCTGTCGAGCCACTGGTTCGAATCTTGGTACCACTGAAGACCTGTCATATAGAGTAGCTGATTCCATGTTAATCTGTCGAAGTTTAAAATCCTCGAGTAGGCTTGATGGAGAAGTTTTAAGAGGTCGATGCTAGCTGAAGTGCTGTCCTCGTCATTTGACTGAGGGTCAAAATTACGAGCTCCGTCACCAATAGCCCTGAAGTAGCTTCAAAGTGTGTGACTAATAAACAATCAATCAAGTGAACAATTCTTACCAGTTAAACCTTATTTACATTGAGAAATGTACAAAAGTCAAAAGATCGCACACACACAAATACAAATAATCCAAAGATTCAATCAAATAAAAGTAATTTTAGAACTTGATTTGTTTACAATTTACGACACGGTGTAAAGTAAAACGAAGGTTTCTGTCGACGAACTTCGTAATTTTGACACCGTCAAGTGACAAGGATGACACCTGAGGTGGCATCCCCCTCTTCAAACTTCCACACCACGCCAATGGAACCACTTTGATATAAAATCTAACTGTCCCAGATATAGGATTAAACTAAAAGAATAAAGTTTTTTGTACTTTTTCTTTTATCGAAATCATACATTGCAAATTAAAAGAACTTGCTAGTCTGAACTGCGTTTCTCTGGAGTAAATGAACTTGGACAAAACAACTACACTTAAAGTAATTGGGATAATAACCATTTCTGATCAATCATTACCTTAAAATGAAAATTTGCATTGTTGAAATGCAAGATAAAACAAAGTACTCGTACAATTTTTTTCCTTTAGAAATCCTTTTCACGTATGATATTCTAAACGTGGAGTTATAAAAGTACAACAGAAACTGTAATCCACATACTGATCTGCACACTTTATGAAACAGTGAAAAATCTATACATAATTTACGTTTTGCATTTTTGCGTAATACAAGCTAGAAGAATCCCAATTTCCCATTTGCGAAGTATTTTTACGACACATCTGGGTTAGTATAAATGATTGTTTCAGTGTTATAGTAAAAATTATATGTTAGAAATTCCTAACAACCATGCTTTTCGAGTACAAATTTATCGCAGTAAGGCTTCCTTTCACATCACTGAATATTTATGGTAATACCTGAAGTGGATGTAGAAATTTTTATTTTTACGCGAGGAAGGTTTACAATTCGAGGCAATGTGCAACATACGATCTGAATACTTCTGTTTGGTTACACCATACGTTTATGTTAATGTTGCTATTTTTCTTCAAAATATGAAAAATGTTTACTTTTTTACCAACATTCCACTTCGTTTTCAAAATAAAAATACATAAAAAATTACTATTTTTCTGATATTTTCATCAAGTTTCTAATTTTCGGCTTTGTGGATGGAGACAAGTTTTCTAAAATGCCATGGCATTGGTAATTTTATGTTATTTTGTTAGCGCTGATGACTTTAATTAATGAAAATCTCCAATGAGGAAATTATATAGCAATTTAAATTTATTGAAATAAGATATTTTAGGTAAAATCTGAGGAAAATTATACCGAGGTTCAAAACACTCTGCATGAAATTCAAATCCGTATATTTAAATTATTTTTACACAACATATTTAAAACAATTATAAAAGCAATGAACTAAAATCTAAAATATATTTACAATTACCAAAATGTTACGACTCGTTGCACGTTTTCTGATAGAAAATTTTGTAAAATACTTAGCGTTAGTAACAATAAATTGTTAAAAATAAAAAATAAAACTATTGATGTTAGAGATAAATCCTTAATTGACTTTATTCATATTTATGGCTTAAAGTAACAAAATATGAAAGGACCTTTTGCATATTTTAGACAAAACATAACTTTGATAAAAAAAAAAATACAATCTTCATAAAAGGCATTTAAAGTTTTGATTCTTATTTTACTAAAGTAACATTTAATATCAGATATTTAAAATTCACCACTTTTATATTATAGACCTTTTTCGTTCTTCTACTGTATAAATTTTTTCTTTCTGGATGCTCAATTTTTTTTCCTACAAAAAATGGCAAAAATAAAAAAATTTGTATTTTAGTCAAACATTGATTCAGAAACGTAGACAAATACCAATGTTTGTGTGCTATTTAATATACACTAAATGAAAAAATATGCATTGTAATCCATATGTAGTTAAACATATTGTTCAATTATTTAAAGGATGTATTAAATTCTCAGTATTTGCCACTGAAAAATGGCAACGGACATGAAAGTCAATGGAATTTTACTCGTATAAAAATTTGACTCATCAAGATAGCACCAAGTTTTTTACTGTAGACCAGGGCTCACATTTTTTCCACCTTCAGACCCTTTTAAAAGAATAATTTTCTTCGTGGACTCTTGCATTTTTCTCTGTAATATGCAGTACACAATGTAATTATAATACTAATTATTGCATAAAATACTGAAGATAGTAGTTTAACTAACAATACGAATAAGAAATTCAGAAAAAATGGTTAATTAGAGATATTTTATTTTTATACTTTAAACAAATATAAAATTTTTTATTCAAATGTATATTACGTCTGTACTAACTGTAACGTCCCAGTGAAAGCTGGTATTTGGGAGTTCAAGTAAATATCTCAGCCTTAGTAATTCAAACACACTTTTATTATCTGTTCAACTTAATAACACTAGACAATGTAAGAGGGAGAATGCACTTGAAACATTAAATCCAAGGAGCAATCACATCGGATTAAATTATCATGGAAATAAACACATTTATCTTAATATGGGTGCACTCTTGACTCCAATGCTTGTATTATCTTTAGGTACCTTTTAACTTGCTTAACTATACAACCTCCAGTCGTTATCTTATTCACGCTTCTATAACCTGTTTTCCACCATTTCCGCCTACTCTACTGCAAACACT
This sequence comes from Trichonephila inaurata madagascariensis, assembly GCA_019973955.1. NCBI lineage: Eukaryota > Metazoa > Arthropoda > Arachnida > Araneae > Nephilidae > Trichonephila > Trichonephila inaurata. Next base: position 246,829 of record BMAV01011655.1, on the reverse strand, counting down.
TAAATAGAAATTCTAATTTACATAAATCCTATCTTCGCAGAGAGAGTTTTTTAACTGAAATCACAGTTAAAAAGATTAATTTTACCCAAGAGGTTCATTAGCAGATAGACCCGTTACAATGCTAAAACGAATATTTTTGTCAAATAATTTTTCTGTGTATCTGCTCAGAAAAATGTGACATAAAATTTTAAAAATAAATATGTATATACATCATCGACCTCAAGCAGACTCTAGAGTTCCTGTTGGGACAAGAATGGGTCCTCTTCGAACTGTTTGCAAGGCCGCGGTAGCTTAGTGGTCAAGGTCGCGAACTTGTGGCGAGTGTGTCATGAGTTCAAACCTGGTGTCATTGGAGAGCCACTGTGTAGAGGCAACCGATGCACGTTAAATCTGTTGAGGCTCAAATATCCTCCCGTTGGTATAAGATGGAAGTTAGAAAGAGAGTACTATCTCAAGTGTGGTACTCTTCACTTGACCGTGGTTCAAAATTAGGAGATCTGCTACCAATAGCCCTCATGCAACTTTATAGTGCGACATTAATATACACTCACTCTCTCAGCCAGTTGCAATAACTTTGCAAAGCAAAATTGTAAGAAAATACCGATATACGTTTCCTTCTTGAGAATTCCTTTCGCGGGAATCTTTCGTGGTGTGCTAAATAATGAAATCACCCCCCGCCCACACACATCCCATCCAAATTATTCTACTTATACTTTCAAATTTCACTTGCCACACAATGCAATCAGTTCTAACGCGTTCTTCAAGAAATCTCCACAACACACACATCGGGTTATCAGATAGTATACTTTTATTTGCAACTCCAAAAAAAGTGACGCTATCGCTCAATGTTCCAATGTTGTCGAATTTTTTACCACTGTAAGCGTCACTTGTCATTCGTTGTGATAATGTTTCTTTCGAAGTTCGGGACGAACTGTTGTAATAACCGCATTGCGGTTATTGGTGTTTGGAGGTCTGAGTAAAGATCACCACATAATCAGTTAAAATTCCAATTTATTATTTCTCTAACTTAAATTGAACAACTCAGGGCTGGGAAATACGCACTACTACTAAGTATAGGAGCAATCACGTAGCAAAAAGGATACTTAATATTTGAGTATAATCTAATTCACTTTCTCTTAGAACACTTTGGACGTCTACGGTCTAATTTACCGTAATTATGTTATTAGTTGTACGACCTCCGGTCGTTATTATTAATCTCTGTCTTACGACTAATTGTCAATTAGCAATATTTGATCATCCAGAAATTACTCGTCGACTAACTCTCTACTATCTCTCAACTAACTTCACGTATCTAAAAGTCAATGCTTAAATAGAACCATTCATTTGAATAAATCGAGTCTTTTTCGGGAGAAAGTTTTCAATAGAACAACAGTTAAAAAGAAATAAATTTACCCCAAGAGGATTAGTTACAGGTTGCGGATAGACCTAGTACACTGTCGCTGCGTTGCATCCAGAGGCTTCTTGGAATTCCTAACGAATCTTTTGGCCGAATCATGGGATTTATTCTACAACAATATAATTATCTCTCTACTGGATGGCATGGTGTACTCAAGGGCTGTATAGTTACAACTTCTGCACATTTCCACTTTATGGTAACCTAGTGTACAGTAGAAAGAAATACTTCTAACACAGCAGAAATGTAACGCATGTAATCTTCGTAGTGGTTACAGAGTGATTATTTTACCATGTTCAAAATCATTTTAGTTCGTGTTTTGCACCTAAATTACTTCTCCAGCTTTCAACTTACGATTGCAAACTCATTTGAATTTTTTCATTTGTCTGAATTTGACTTTTCATTAACGTCATACTCTTAGGCAGAGGTTCCTTAAACTTGTTTGCCTCATAGACCTCTTGACAGGTTTTTCTGTTCGGGGTAGACCCCTACTTACCTAATATTAAATTTTTGAAAATTCATCAACCGTAATGGGTTTTTTATAGCAGGCATAGAGCTGCATCCTTAAAAAGATTTAAATTTTTTAACTGTAGTGAAGTATAGTGTTTAGAAATTAAGAAAACACATGTTAATTAATAAATTAAAATTTAATTAATGCATAAAATAACTTAAATAAAATAAATGGGCAACTAACAGATGCTTTTAGTGGGAGGGATGAATCTCGGGGTGCAATAACAAATTTTCAACATTTGGCATCAATCTTGTCAGGTTTAACCTTAAATATCTCCTCGGTTAATAGAGTCCAATCTTCTCTTTCTTCTTTTTTTTTTGTATTTTAGAGAATGGCAAGTGCAATGAAACTTCTTCTCAATCGGAAAAACAATTGAAAACTTTCTCTAGATATTCCATAATGTGTAATAAATAACAGGTATATCTTTTTAAAGCTAAAATTGTTGACATCCGTTTATAAACTTAACTTTAAGATATTAGTTAGTGCCTAGTTCTTGTAATCTGACTTCTCTTTTTCAAAGTGACTATATGAATTTATTGCCTTCTGTGGTATTACGGTAGTGAAAATATTTTCAAACCTAGTTTCAGAACCCCTCAAAAAAGGGCATCTAGATGTTGAACGTAGGTTAAAACGCCTTTTTAATGGCAAGCTGTCCGTGACGATTGTGAAACTCGGAAGATTTGAGATGTCAAAAATTATATTCCTTTAGCTTAATTCTGGTATACACAAGAAAGGCTGAAATGTGGTCCTTGTTTTAAAAATATTTCTGCTGTCATCGAAACTGCAAATTGACCTCATTAAATTTATTAAATAAATCTGTTAAATAGGTAAGTGTGTGCATGCATTCCACTTGATTAAATTTCCTTTTAAAATTAAAATCACAACCTGGATTAATGAGAGCCATCATCGTAGACCCCTACTTATACCTCATGGACCCCTAAATTATTTTTTCGCTGGCGTGGACCCCTTGGAGGTCGTCCTAGGCCCCTGGGGGTCTATATAAACCACTTTGGGAATCATTGCTCTAAGGCCAGGGTGGGTATTACGTCAATCGCGATCGACTGTTGGACCGCCAAGACATTTCGGCGTGACCACCTGAAGATTTTAGCAGTTGGTAATTATATACGAAAATATTCAAGATTGGCTGAAGTATGCAGACTAAGTCTTCTACTGGCTATAACAACGAAAACTAATTTAAGATAAAAATGTTTTACTTTTTATGTATTTAGAATTGTTTGATAATAAATGATCATTTGATATTATTATATTTGTGGCTATTATTATTACATTTATTTTTTTTGCTTTTTTGTTTAAACGCGGTTTAAAATGTTTTTTTTTTTTTTTTTTGTTCTGTAAGTACTATTCTTTTTTTTTTTTTTATAATAAAATTGTGATTTCCTACTTCCCCACTCCCCACGATACTTTGCATTGGCGTACACAAAAATTTTTTAAGGCGGGGGTCGAGGGGGGAAAAATTTCCTTTTATCACACCCAATCCAGCTAACTTTTTTTTGTAATTTTTGTGGGTTTTCGGGGGGAAAAAACAGTAAAAAATAAATTACTGAATAAATAATCAGCATTAAATAATAAAAAAATATATTAATAACAAATACTTAATTAAATTGTACGTACTATTACGTATCTTTACGTATTATACATGGGATTATAATCAATTGAAAAAAAATCAAGGGCTATGGGGAAAGGTCCGGAATTAGTGTGCGTCACCGACACTGGGTGGACCGCAACAGCTTGAAAAAATTAGTAGTACTCGCACCTAGAAAATTCTGCCCATCCCTGTTCTAAGGCAACACAAGGGCTAATGATGACTCGACTCGTAAGTTTGGACTTGGTTTAGTGTCAGAACAACACCTGAGCTGGCATTCCATCTTCCAACATACTCCACGTTATATACAGGGTGTACAAGCTTAAAGTATGCAAAAGTTATGGCTTATTATTCCGGAACTACCCATTAGAATGAAATACACTTTTCATCCGTGGATTGAAAAACCCTTCGAGATTTTTAGGGTCTAGTCCAATCGGCCTCACGCGCGTATTATTCGGCAATCGCAGACGATAAATTTGTTAAACTATTAGTAAAGATGTGGAAGCCACAGCAAAAGGTGCAGTGCGTACTTTAGTTAACGGAATTTAAATCTGTCTCACGTAAACAGCGACGTGTTTGACTAGAATCTATTACTTTGAGGGTTGTCCGGATTATTTTTAAAGTGTATGTTTCTTACTTATCATTTACTTTGGTGGTATAGTAAAAACTAGATAGTACTCACAAATAATCTCATGCTAGCTATTTGTCGCTGAAAATCAGTTACATACCAAAGATTAATCACCGAAGCTTTAACGAGTTATAGCTACGCATTTAATTGTGAACCTATAAATTTAGGATATGTATTTCAAACAATAATTCACCAAAGGTCAGTGGAAATATGCCAAAAGTCGTCAATGAGGACGAGGTTAGTACTTTCAGAATAATAGAAAAAATTCTTAAATTTTTGTGAGCATAAATAATAACAATTAAAATATTTTTTTAAAAATAATAATGCAGAGAGTTTTATTTTTATCTTCATACACACAAGGAAAATTTCCCCTAACATATTGAAAGTGGTGTAAGATTTCCAGGCCCTCTCAAAATCTTTATTTGCATTTTCTATCAAAAGAGATTTGTTCCATGCGCAGTATTCTAATCCATGGGATCCTTGAGAACTTTAGGCACTTATTGGATGAGTCCGTTTCAGTTTTACTTCATCAGAAATGCATAAACGAAGAAATATTGTTGTATTGTCACGATTAAAAACATTTGTAACAATCATTGAAAATTGATTTTTAAGTCCGAAATGTGCTGCAAGTCTATGATTTATGAGACCCTTGATGTATCGTTCCTGACAATAAACGTAAGACAATCTATAAAATTCCCATAAAAACAAACATTGATTTAAAATTGCTTAAATTTATTTAAAAATAGCATTAAAAAAAGTTCATCTACATAAAACTAGAAAGTTAGCTCAGCATTAAATAAATCAAATCTTTGTTCTGAAAGTCCGTGAAAAGCAAATGATGTCGAGAAAGACATTTGACATATTTATAAATGTTGGTAATACTCATTATTCTAAGAATATGGTAATGTTCTAAAAACTCAAAAAAATGCTTCGAAAATCTGGGGGAGGGAAAGAAAAAGATTAATGATACAAAATATAGAAAAACATTTTAATAAATATAGATTCATTTGATTTGATATATCGTGATAAAATGTTAAGAGTAAGTACGAAATGTTGTAGAATGCTTCAAATAGTTTTCTCAATTGCAGGTCAAAGCTACAACCAGAAGAGTGGATGATGGCCAGTGGCATTCCGTTTCTCTGAAACGTTCTGGAAAATCAGGACAGAGTAACAGTTGATGAATCAGCAGTCGACTTCATCACGCCAGGTATTTTCATGTTATAGATCTTTTTACTTAATATAAATTTGCTGGTTTTTGTCATCTGGGGGAGGGGTCATAAGAGTAAGTCATTTGATTGCATTTTAAAGCAAACATGGGTTGTGTTTAACGCGTACGTTATCTTTACACATAACATACTAAAAGATAGTTTTAATATGTTATGTGGGTAAACAGCTTTTCGTTCTATATTAAATTATATTTATAAAATTAGTATATCTCTCCAAAATTTCAATTTAATAACCGAAGCCAAAGTATTTAAAGGTTAATGATAAGTATATGTCACACTATCATATTTATATTTGAAGACAAATCTGCAAATTAATACAGGCCTTTAATTTCAGCAACTCCCTAATTGGACGAAGCTCTATAAATTTATGTCTGGTTGATCCAATGCCTCTACTGCTTGTTAATCTAACATTTTTGTCGATTAAATCACATTTAAAGCTTCCTTTTTCAAGGAATCAAATTACATTTTAGCACATTTGTGATTCGTTTCACTTCAATATAACATAGAATAGCTTAAGGCTCTTTGTTTTACTCGAAACGCGACTTGATTCAATTTCGATTTCACCTTAGAGAAAGATTTTTTTCCCTCGGTGTTTGATACGCTTCGCCTTTTTTAAAAAAAGAGTATTCATTGATAGCTGGAAAGAATTTCTGGATGCATTCCAGGAATCAGTTCGATCCATTTCAAGGGTACGAAGAACGATATTTCATTCCTCGGAAGTGAAAGCCAACTATCTTTGAAATTAGAGCGAGAGGAAAAATGCATGGATGTCAGCCAATCAGTGCGCATCGATCAATTCACATTAACCAATCGAAAGCGAGCCTTTAATCTCACAAATGGAAAGGCTTTTCAGTTGCGATATATTTAAATTTTTTTAGCGATGAGTATTTGATTCACTTTTGATTTACACAAGTTTTTGAAATAAGTTTTTAAAATCGTTTAACTAAAGTAAGTAATGGGATATGTTGTGATATTAATTACTAATTTTTTTCAAAATGAGAAGGGAATTCTTGAGAAATATTCAGAAGCTCAATGAAAATTTTTTTTCTTCCAAAATTATAAAAATGAAATATAAATGCTAAATTGTTTATTTATCAGGGATATGTTTGTCGTTTAAAAATCTTTGTGCGATTCCAATATCAGAAGCCATTGTCAAGACATATATGAAAAAATACTTTGTCTCAAATTGATTCTCTGTGTGATAGAGTATAATACGAAAAATACTTCATAAATGCATTACATACTTTTTGTGATTTTTTAAAAAAATGGTACTGCAAATTAATTGAATTTTATGGAAGAAGTTAAATAAAAACAACTAACACTTAGAAAATTGAACAACATATATAAACAACAAGAATTATTTTCAACTATATATTATTTAGTTTCAATCTTTGACATTTTATTTAACTAGCTAAGCTGTGGAATGTAATAAGCAATTACTCTTTTGCAAAGTTAGATTGCACCGCTTTTGTACACAAAGAATTGATTCATTTCTTTAAAAAAAATAATCCTGAATAATATTTGAACATACATTAGTTTTTCTAAGAAAAATAAATTAAGAGTCTTAGTAAATAAATGAAACATTGTTACAAATTACCTTTATTATTCCTTGAATAATTATTATTCTATATTATCTTTTCTCAAGAGACATATATCATTTGTGACAAGTTTTTATGTAATGAATTATTTTATACGAAGAATAATTCATTAGTATGTTCAATTATTGTTGACTTTCCTTAAAAATGGTTTATGCATATAGGTGCAGAGTGGGGAAGGGGGGATTCGGGAGTGACTGTGTATCGCTTCAGTGTAAAGAATATTTTACTAATAATTATATCTATACGGAACCTTTTATATTCACTTAAAGAATTTCTCTCATATATTTTCGTTATGATTTCGTTACTTATATTATTATAAAGATAATTAATATTGAAATAAACAGATGCTAAACTTTAATATAACAGCTTCCTTTTGCATTCATAATCTTATAAATTTTTTTTAGTTTTTATTTCTTTTTTTTTCCCTTACTCTCATGTTATATCAAGAATATCGGAATATTTATTAATAACTAATTAGTAAATTATGCTTTCTGTGACTAAATTAATGAAATTGAATGATTTTTAAAAATAATTTGCTGAAGTAATAATTTGCATTTGTTCGTAAGTGAGACATGAGTTATAAATAAAGGACCCTGGGTTTTGGAGATTTTGAAGTGAAACTTTTTTGAATGAGAAATTTGCCTAGATTTGCGTTAGGGTAAAAAAGCGAACGGAAATAGTCTTCTCCCTCATCCCCCCGAGTCTTCGCCATGGTGACAGTATAGCGAGTGGAAGAAAAAGGGGGCAGCGGGGACACCATGTGACTTGCGTCATATCCGTGAAAAAGTTGGATGATTGCCCACCTCTACGATTGCTCAACTTGCCCACCTTCTGATTGGGGGTCCTTTTCTCCCAGATCCGAGAACATCTATCAACGGTTGTATAAGTTGCAGTGTGTGCATTACGGTGTAGACAAAATAGCTCTCGCAGCAAAAGCGTGCCTTTTTGAAATATTTCCTTAGATTGTTGGTTACATGGCGATGTGTTCGGCGGCTAATTTGTTTTTTAAATTTTTATTTGCTTTGAATTACTATTAATTCTAGTCAGAATGCCTAAATCAAATGCACAGAGAGGAAAAGAGTTTCATGAAGGAAAAAAAGCAAATCCCGTCGAAAAAGTGACAAAAAAAATAGTGCAGATTCATCAAGTGCTACTGCCAAATCTTCATCAGAGTACATGAGAGAATATCGAGCATGGGGGAAAAAAACTGGAAAATACTCTCTTAATGCCCAGTTTAAGGGATGTGGGCATGCTATTGAGACTCTTATAATGACAGCACAGATTAATACAAACTTTGTGAACCACTCTGTGCCATTAACTACAGAGCCCTCAACAAGTCTAGTGCGTGTTAGAACTGTGGATGCATGTAAATCAATAATTTTACCGGGAATTAAGGCATGCTACAGTTGCCGACAAAGTTTAAATAAGAAAAGTATACCAAATTTATCGAAATATAATGGTTTTTATACCCAGAAATTCCAGCACATCTTTGTACTTTGGATTTGGTATCAGAAAGACTCATTTCGCAACGAATACCTTTCATGCAAATTAGGCGATTGAGACAAGTACACGGTTAGTTTGGATTATTAGCTCAAATAATCAATGTTCCAACGTCGCCAAAGAAGTTTCACTTCTATCGCGTGGCGTTCCATACACCATTTTTTTTTAAATATAAACTTGACAAAAAAACAATTAAACAATTATAAGTAAAGAGTGATTGTGGGTTTTCGGAATAATAGTTTTAACCCACGTCAGTTAATCCCAACAGTCATTCAGCTTCTGTCGAGTGAGTGAGGGAATATTAACGTCGCAATGTTCAGCTGCAAGAGGGCTTTTGGCGACGGGCCTCCAGCTTCTGTCGAATGGTACAGATGACCGGTAGAGAAAGCAAGCAGGCGTCAACAGTACTATCAAAATAATTTATTGAAGTGCAGCTTTGAAATTATGTTTAAAAAAATGAGAGAATAAGAAGCTCACATCGATTGTTTTATTAAACTCTTATTTAACATCTGTTATTAATTATTTTCCTAATACAGTAGAACATCGTTTATCTGAACATTATTATCCGGAGCGTCAAATATCCGGACCAGCTTTTTTTGTCAACTACATGTACTGTATATGAATACGTTGTGCAATGCTCAACAGTTGTTTAGCGTGAGGCAAAAGTGACGAGAAAACCCAAGGTCAGGGATATTTGGGGAATTTCAGTTGTATGATTTTTTAAACATCTGAGCCGAATATTAAGTCAGTTTGTTTCCAAGTTAGGGGGTGTATACGTGTTCTTTTGTTGAGTTATGAACTGCTAGTTGAATGCGAGAACTTTAATTTTGAATCCGACCCTGTCGACGATGAAACGGAAGAAGACAGGACAACAACAGCAACGAAAATTAGCAAGGGGTCAGCAAATGCTGACGCGTTTTCTGCGTTAGAGACAGCTATGGAGTGGTTCGAACAACAGTTAGAGTACTGTCCTACTCAACTATTGCTGCTCAAAAGAATCGAAGACCTTGCCGCGAAACAACAAAGGTGTACAATGGTACAGCGAAAAAAAGTGATTATTTTCCACAATAAAGGTAAAATCGTGACATTTTGCACCTATTTTGCTTTTTCTTCAAGCACGTTTCCCATATGTGATGATTTTCAATATTCGTATAATGTCCGGTTTTATATACTGCATGGATTGCATTCGGTTTTCGGTTATCCGAACAATGTCCTGTTCCAGTTGATTCGGATAAATGACGTTCTACTGTACAAGGAAAATGAATTTCTTCCTGAAGATGTCCGTTTTTAAATTAAATTAAGTTTTAATTCGGTACCACATTATTTTGAGCATCTCGAGATCACATGTATTTTACTTATTTACATATTCAAAGGTAGAGTGGCAAATCTTTCACGGAGGGGAAGGGCCAACTCACGTATCTCAAAATTAACATCAAATTTCATTGGTCTTTTTCAGGGTGAAAATAATTTTTTATGTGTAGCGCGGGATTTCGAAAATTATTGTTTAATTAATTTATTTATTTCGAAAAGCAGATTTAAAGTAAGAATTGTATTCTATTAGAAGTGATTTGTTTCAAATTTCTCTATACAGTAGTAATTAATGGGTAGGGGTATAAACCCCACATCATTCCCTTCTCAATGCTGCTCCTTGGCATCAGTCGCTTTATGATTTGTAGGGTCTAACTTCAAAACGTTCCCCTGTTGTCTAAAACAGAAGGATCCCCAACATCGCTACTCCACTGTACATACTCGCAAAACATTTATAGATATCAATGCAGAATATACGTATTTACTTTAATTTCTTTTAGGAAATTCCAACCAGTTAGATCTAGAAGGTCCTCTTTACGTTGGCGGCGTAGGCACAAGTGCTCAAGGTGTTCTCATCCCCAGCGAATTGTGGTCCGGGAGCTTGCGTTATGGCTATGTGGGCTGTATGAAGGACCTCATCATAAACGGCCGTACAGTGGATCTGGCCGAAGTAAGTCAGAAACAAGATTCCGGTAGTATTCGACCAGCTTGCCACACTCCTACGCCACAATGTGATAGCCAACCATGTCTAAATAATGGACTGTGCTTAGAAGGATGGAACCATTTCACATGTGATTGTTCTCATACCAGCTACTCGGGAACCGTATGCGCCAAAGGTGAGTGAGCTATATGTGCAATTATTGAACACCTTAATTTAATAAATTGCTTGTACTCTACCGACTTTGTAAGTTCAAAAGCAAATGTCTCAAAAGCTGTCTTGAACATAACCCCTCCAAAGGCAAGTGCTGTGAGGTTGTGGAAGGTACCATGAGGGATATTGAATAGGTTGTAGTACGAGTAACGTGCCGAAAAAAAATTTCGTAACTTTTTTTAGTCAGAGAAGAAGGTACTTTGGATAAAACAAATAATCTGTTGCTGTTTTAACGATGGAAGGATCGTCGGCATAAGAGGAATGACACATACGCAAAGCTTCGTAGAAGAGTAAGTAGCAGCAAACCGAAGTTTCCGAGTTTATTCGAGATCAAATCCCAATGGCAACAGAAGTGTGTAGACAACGTAATTGTAAATGGAAGGTACCTGGTATGAATGAGCACTTGGAACAAGTAAGTTCGTCATCCATGAACGACTACAGACCATGTATAGCGAAGATGTCAAGTCTGGTCCAATGAATGGCCATTCGGGATTCATGTTTGTTGAACAGCTACAAAGGATGAAGGTGTAGGTGTGCGTCTCATACATTCACGAATGAAGAAAATATTGCAGGCTGTGTGACAACTCCTTGTATCGAAGGGCACCGAGTTTTACTGGAGTGATTTCTCCAAACTGATTGCACGTTAATACCAATGCCTCAATATCGTTTGCAACTATGTTGAAAAATAGTGCAAAGTATATAATTCGGGTTGGAATGATGTATTTTTTTGGCAATAAAGCTTCCATGGGAAAAAATGGCGAAACTTAATTTCGGAACATTCCTGGTATGTTGGATTTAGGGATATGTATAATATTCTTTTAAATTTCCATAGATTGTAATATTATCGACGAAATGAGTGTAACTTAGCTAATATATTTAACAATATTTATGAAAAGAAATATACTGTAAAATGAATCAATTCATTGATAAATTCAATCCAAAGTATTTTATTTTGCAACAAAAAATTATGTATGGTGCTCATATGAAATAAACCTAATTTTTCACACTTCAACCAGATGCAACTACTCTGAGTTTCGACGGTACTCAGTACATGAAAATTACCATCTTGGAAGGTCCGACTCAGGCCGAGGACATTCGTCTGAGACTGAAGACCACTCGACCCAGTGGTCTACTGTTCGCCACATCTTCCGAGAAAACCATCACAGCAATGTCGGCTGCTTTAGAAGCTGGGAGATTCAAACTGGTTCTTAATCTAGGAGATGGAAATAAGGTAAGTACGATTTTGTTGTTGAACCCTATTCTCTTCAAGATCAAATTCATAGAAAGGGCTGAATTTTTCTTGTGTATTATTATAAGTTTTGTATTTAAACCAAATTTTTCTCTAAGCATTTGTCGATAAAACAAGGCTACAATGTAATTACTTTTTTGATCAAAAGTGCTCAAAAGGAATGGAAGATGAGGTACGTTAAAATCTAAAATTAATTGAAGAGTTTCGCATTGGTGTCTTTATTCTTTTGCAATATATTGAACGAAGTAGTCTATAAAACCTATTAATATACGATTCTTGCAAAGAAAAAAATTGCTTTATTCTATTTGTACAAAAATTTTAACCTATTCCTTAGCAGATATGTAAACTGTTTTGCATAAATACCAGCATTAGAAAAGTCAAATCAGTACGTATATAACTGTCAATAATTGTTTTATAGTAATTAGTCAATTAAGCATTTTCATTAAAAGTTAAAATGTTTCATTTATGCAATCAAATGGGACCGTTTATTTTAATGACTTTTTGAATAACACTACTACATTTTATATTTTTGTTAAATTCTATGGCGTCATTATTTTCCAAGACACAGTTTAATTTGAAAACATTACAATTTTGAACATTTTTGGATTGCAAGTATCTAATAAAATTTTTAATGTTTATAAACATTTACTAAAAATATTAATTTGCTCAAATTTGTTCAGTGTACTTCACTACTATGTTGTGAAATGTGCTTTTTAATAGTACAAAAAATACTTTTAATTAGTTCCGTTGTTAGACCTTTTCTGTTAGTATTTAAACCTTTTTTAAGATTTGATTCATATTATACATAACGCGAAAGTATTTATTAAAAAAGTTAGTATAATTATCATTTTTCGTGAATATACAAATTCTTCTTTTTTAAAAGTGAGCGTTCATGTAAAATATTTGGGAACTTAAGATTCAGAAACTATTTTAATTAAAATTGTACACTCTTTTTACTGGCTTTCCCCTACGTTTCATTACCCTAAATTTTATTCTACAGTAAAATTAACCCACATTCTAAAATACGAGGTGTGACAATTAAGTAACCGGAATAGTCTTAAAAATCAGCTTTATTGAAAACAATGTACAAATACTTTTTAATTCCCCTAAGCATACTCCTTTTCCCTATTAATACATAGCTACATACGAGTTTTCTATTGTTCAAAACAGTGTTTCAGATCATTAGGTGTCATCTCCTTCAGTAAGCCTGCAGTTTTTTCCTTCTCCTCTTCTACAGATTAAAATATGTTCCTCATCAATGGATTTTTCTTTTGGGGAACAGGTAGAAGTCATATGGTGTGAAATCTGGGGACTACGGTGGTTACCGAGTACAGTATTGCACTTCTCCGCAAAGAACTGTCCTTCAGCAAAGCGTTGTCTTGGTGCAAAATCCACTTGTTGTTGTTCTTCAGAGAGATCTGGTCTTTCTCTCAGCTTTTTCAGGGCTTCAATGTAGTTCTGCTATTTTACCATTTGACCTTGAGGTTATCTATTCATTCACTAATATCGAAAAGAAATCGATGAGAATAAGCGTCAGTTTTGGACTCTCTAATGCGAGCTTTTCTGGCCTTGACTTTGTGGGGGCTTCCAGTGCCTGGATTGTCGTGTTAAGTTTCAGGGCCGTACTGAAAACTCCACGTTTCGCCACATGTGAGAAATTTTTCAATCGCTTCTTCCGTGACATCAGAACAGAAGTTCTGCCAGTTAATTTTTTAATCGCAATTCAGGTTTTTCGGAACCAGTTTTCCGCAAACATTCGTCATATGCAAATTCTCGGCCAAAAAATTTTTTGTTCTCTCTTCGTGATATCTGACATCATCCGAACACTAAAACGTCGATCTTTAATCAGGTTTCATTATTTTTTTTTCAATATTTTCATCGGTTCTTGATGCCACAGATCAATCAGAACTTTCTTTATCTTTTGTAGACTCTCGATTTTCCGAAAATCGATTGTGCCATTCCAAAATTTGACTTTGGAACGTGCAGTTATCTCCTAACACTTTCTTTAACAATTTAAAATATTCAATTGGAATTTTCTTTTAATTTCGGGAGGAATTTCAAATTTATGCGTAGCTTGATTTTTAACTTTATCATGATATCATGGCACTTCGATACAACTACGTCTTACTCAAAGTAAACTGAACTAGATAGAGGGACGGAATAACGTTCCACCAACACCAGAAGAATAAAGGACAATTGTATTCCATTCCCATTGTGACGAAGTCGGTCGCTTTCCCCTAATTGTTAAGATTGATGCCAACAGACGTTGAGGAAAAATTCCACATATTTCCCTAATTGCTGGGGAAGAATTTCGTAACTGCGTGGTCAAAGATTTAGACCCTTTTTCCCAGCCTGTCCGGATTGTCAAAAAGAGATGCTATAACATAGTGCTTTCGTTTTTCCACAATTCGGTGATGACAGCGCGTCTGAAAACTTACAATGTGCACCAAGCCATCGGCGCCCATTGGGCAAAAGATCAGATGGGCTGAGACCGACAGTGGCAGCAGAACCAGAGATCAAGGGAGCCGAGACTGACAGGGATGGCAGGAGAACAAGAGATCACAGAAGGATGATTAGGCAAGAGATGGTTAGAGAGAGATATATATATATAAGGAGGGTTAGAGAGTCAGAAGGGAGACAGGATTTGGAGGCAGCCGTTTGACGGTCCCTTCAGCGAGGAGAAAAATGATAGTGAGTCCGTAAAGTACGGTGGATTCCGAACTGGGGAGATCTGGGAACGGTCTGAGTCCCGATCAACGATAGGAAAGCGATACTGAATCCGCGAATTAAGGCGGATTCTGAACCGGAGAAACTTTACGTGAGGGAACCGATTGGAGGCCCCTCTCGCTAAAGACTTATGATACAGCTATACCTTAGTCCGCGAAGTAAGGCGGATTTTGGTACCGTGGAAATTGCGAAGGAGCAGCTGCACGTTGGATTTAGAGCCAGAGAACTCCCCCAGACTCGGTGTGGAATTACTGAGAGTGAATGTATGGGACTTTTCTCTAGCGTGTTAATTTACGTCATTATTTTATGCAAGAGAGATGAGACATTGCAGCGAAAGAGACTCGAAATTTGTGGACCCTTTTGCTAATTAAATGTGATAGAATATTTTTTGATGAATTTCTTACTGAGAAATAAATAGTTTATCCCAGAGCTGTGTGAAGTCATTACAACACCAAGCCTAACGGCTAGGGCATTAGCAGTTCGGTAATTTAACTGTCACACCTTGTAATTATGAAAACTTTTTTCAATATCCTATAGTGTTCTTATGAAAAAGCCAAGTCAACTCAGACTGCCGTGGCGCAGTTTGGGAATTATATATTGAAATATTATTTTAATTTACAAATAAAGAGCCAAATCTCTAAACAAAATATCAAAAATAGGATCTAGACAAGAATATTGAAATGAAACAGGAAAACTATTTCTAAAACTATTGCTCGAACATATTTTGCCATACAGTTTTCAAAACATTTAAATTCTTTTTTTTTTTATAATTCTTTTCTTTCTTTGTATGTTTAAAAGACGAAGCTCATCGATTTGTTGTAATATTGACGTCATTTGAATTATTTGTTGCAAAATCGAAATATGTTTTTCTTCTTTACTAAAAGCGAGTAGCATTTTTCTTATTGTACAGGCCAAATATAATCGAAACAAAACATTAGAGGAAATACTGATACTTTGTTGATAGATACTAACAGGCACTATTGAACAAAAAGTATTGTTACACACGTGCATCTACATTGTTTTTGATATTTTTCATCTGTAAAGGTCGATCTGAGACAATACCGCCTCTTAAGGTATGTGGGAGTCAAAAAGCCCAGATATATTTGTGGGCGTTACTTGGATACTGTAACTGCATAACAACTTTATCAGTAAAAGAAGGTATTTGATATTTCGTAAAAAAGCATCGAATAATTTCTTTCTTTAAATATGTCACTGGAATAAAAGAACAAAAAGTTTGGTAACGTCTGAATAAGTAGAATACAAATGTGTGTGAAGACATATCGACCTGATCCAGTTAGGACGATCTAACCTACTGTATTTTCAGTGACTTCGTAGTTGTTTAAATCTTTTGAAATGCCGCGACTTTGCCACCCCTGGTTTACAGTAATATCTTTATGGCCTAGCTAATAAAAGTATGTGTAACAGATTTTTGTAAATAGTTCATAGTTTAGTTTTTTCCAGTTATACCTAATTATGTACAGTTAATAAAATAGGAAATAAAACAATATATTATTTTCTTTAACCCAAATTTCCAAAAAATTTTTGGTATCTCGTAAAAATTTCATACTATGTTTAGAACTTTAAAACTTCTTTTGATCCATTCGTTCAGAACCCTTGATTTTGAAAAGTTTATAAAAATGGATAATATTTATGATATTTCACTTAGATTAAAAAATGTATATAAAATTTTTTTTAAATAGTATTAAAAAAAAAAAATTTTTTAAAGTAAATATTTTGACAAAATGAGATAGAATGACCCATTTTCAAAATTTTCCCCCCTTTCGTGAAAAATGTTTATTAAAATAAATTCTCCTGTAAAGCTTAGCCCTGTCAGAGGTATAAAGAATGTTTGAAAAAAACTTAGAAGGGGGTTTTTCCCATTTTTTAACAAAGGGGAGAAATTTTAAAAAAACGCCGATAATTATTTCAATTGGGGTAATTTAAAAAATAATGTGAATTTTTTAAAAATCATAGTTGAGCCTCTTAAAAGGTCTGTATATACCGGCAAAATATTTAATGAAGCATTTTTCCAAAAGGAAACATTTTGAAGAAAGTTTATTTCATTTTGCCAAAATATTGTATTTAAAAAAATTTTTTGTCAAAATGCCCCAAAACAATTTCAATCCCTTTTTCTAATCAAAGGAAAAAAATTTAAAATTACCCATTTAATCTTTTTGTAAAATCATTTAACTACGTTATATAAAATTGAAATTTAACATCAATTTTTTTCCATTAATTCAAAAAAATCAATGGGTAGGGGTAGCTTTTTGGGTTATGTTCTGAACTCACACAGGTCACGAGTTCGAGTCCTGGTGCCATAGATGAAATTCTATGTAGAGGGACCGATGCGCATTAAATATGTCGAGGTTCAATGTCTTCCCTTTTTATGTGGGGGTGGCAGTTGGGAGGGGTGTCGCTCAGATTTCGTCATTTGGCCGAGGCCCCTTAAGGGTACGTCCCCAAATAGTTTTGGTTAACCGACGTTGATTAAACATTCCCCTCAGAAAACTCAATTTGCGCCATAATTCCGGAATATAAAAAGTTTAAAATAACACCAGTTTTTAATCATCACGATCTAATTCCGAGCACGAAAACATTGAAAAAGTTCAAAAAAAAAATTGTATTTTTTATTTTCAAAATTTTTAAGGGACCCCACTATTTCGGGAAATGTGATTTTAAAAACGCAGTTTTTCATGAAATTTTGTGTCACTTAGATTAGAATCATGTATAAAATTGTTTTAAGGACACAATTTTACAAAAAAAAATTACTTAAATACAATTTTTTTGGCAAAAAAAACTTAGAATAACCTTTTTTTTAAAAGTTTTTTGTCAAAAAGTTTATTATAATATATTTTTTTCCGTATATGCTAAACTCTGTACAGAGGTTCAACCTTATTTTTGAAAATTCCCCTTATTTTCGAGTTACAACCCATTAAAAATTTTCGGGTTTTTTTTTAAAACCTCCCCCCATGTAAAAAATGAATAAACCATTTAAGTTTATATTTAAAAAAATTTTACTTTAGCCCTTTTCGAGGTCTATTTTATACACAAAAAAATTATTTAAAAGAGCTTTTTTCGTAAAAAAATGTTTTGACCTTCCTTTTGTCAAAATATTTAAACAAATTTTTTATTGAAAAATATTCTTAAAACATTTTATATACATTTTCAATCAAATGACACTAAAATCTTTAAAAATTACCCTTTTAGGAAAAAAAACGGTTCCGCTGTCATACCTTGGTTTTTTATAAATTCGAAACCATGATTTTGAAAAAAGGGATGTGGATTAATTGCTTGGTATTTAGTGTCATCTGAATTACAATGAATATATAAAATTACTTTAAGAATATTACTACAAAAAATTCAAGAACTTTTTTTGGGAAAAAAATGAAGAAGGACATGTTTTCAAAACATTCTCCTTTCAAGGAAAATGCTTCTATAATTATAATATTTTGATTATGTATAAGATAAAAACATATCTCGGTAGAATTTACTATTTTCGAAAAATTTTACATTTTTTTCAGAATTAAAACCGATTGAAGAAAAAACCGAGGGTTTTTTTAAAATTTCTGTATTCTGATGAATAAAATATGAAAAAACCACTTCAAAAATTTTTTAAAAACCTATAAAAAACCGGAATGTTTTAAACAATATAAAGAAAAAAACTTTTCTTTTAAAAAAAATTTTTTTTGTAAAAAGTTTTTAAAAATACGTCCTTCTTTTTTCATTTTTTGCCAAATAATTCCATTTAAATAATTTTTTCTTGTAATATTCTTAAAATATTTTTATATGTCTATTCTAATTCAGGTGATAATAAATATCAAACGCTTTTTCAAAACCGCGTTTAAAAACGTATTTCGGATCCCTTTTTAATTTAAAAGGGCCCTTTTTGAAAGTAGAATAAAAAACACTTTTCACAAAGGGTTAAAATTTTTTATAAAATTGTATTTTTAAGCTATCCGTTTTTCCTGTGCGTGTATAAACGCTATAAAACCCAAATTTTTTTTAAAAGGTTGTATTTTTTACTAAAAAAATTTTCCCTAAATAACAAAATAAAAGGGGAAAAACATTTTTTTTTACAGAAATGGAAAAAAATTTTTGGGAATAAAAAAACAAAAAAAAAAAAATAAATTTTTAAAAAAAGTTGAATATGTTATGTTTAAAGGCATATTTAGTTTGCGCTTTTGAGAAGAAAATTGGAAACAAAATTCCTGAAAAGAACTACAAGAGTAACATAAAAAAATAAAAAATTCTTATAATACGTGTTTACCGTACACTATATGAATGAATGCATAGTAAAAAGGTAATTTTTAAGGTACCTTTGGGATTCTAAATTTAAATGAATTTAAGGGGGCAAATATATGTTCATAAAGTAATAAAATAATGTGTGATGTTCTCTAAATTGTGATAGAAACTAATCAATATCAACTTTATTTTTAGTTTCACTTAATTTTTTTCCCCCTTTTTTTTTTTCCCTTTCCCCTTTTCAAAAATAATAATCCCAATTTAAAAAAAAACCTATTTGTTGAACATTTCCCAACCCCCCAATTTCCCCACAACACTTTTCAAAAAAACAGCTATTTTTAAATTTTGGAACCCAATTTTTGAAGTTTAATCTTATTAAATACAGAATTCGTGCTTGCTGGATTAAAAAATATTTTTAGATTTGAGTTATTGATTTATAAGCCCCCAATTTTGAAACCGGCAATTTTTTAAGGGCCCCATCACACATGACCGAAGAAACCCCCGGAGTCTTTTTTCGAAAAAATTTTTTTGGGAAATTTTTTCAAACATCTGTGGGGGTGAAGGGGCCGTGGCAAAAAAAACCGCTTCGATTCAGTCACGTCTTTCATGGTAAAAAAAATTACTGCCGTTTTTTTCCCCGGGGAAAAAATGAACACCCAAAATTTTATTTTTTTTATTCCGCTCGCGCTTTTATTTAAACGTTAAAACAGAAAAGAGCGTCATTCTGTTTAAAATAAAAAAATTTTTCAAATTAGGGTGCCCAAACCCATTTAACCCGTGGCTGCCATTTTATGATGGGGGGGTTTTTGGAAGTCCCCCTTTCGCTGGGAATTTTCGAATTTTCGGATCTTTTTAAAAAGTTTTTTAAGGGGCCTATGGAAAATGGGAGGGAAAATCCCTAAAAAGGGTTTTTTTGACAGAAAAATTTTTTTCCCCAAATACCCCGTGGGCCCCTTTTAAGTTTGCAATCAACGGAAAAATTAAATTTCCCCAAACGCTAGTTCAGGGTTTCGGAAATCGTGGCTAGCGTTGTCGAGTCAGGGACATCAAAAAAAGAGTAGGTGGTTGTATTCATATTGCACTCTTTAAAACAGCAAATGGGCCCGGTGGTGGGCCCAGTAATTTTTAAAACCCGTCAAAAAAACGAGGGCGTCATTTTAGTTTGGGATCCCCCTTTTCCCCTTTTTTGCCCCCACGCCGCAAGGGAGGCCTTTTTGCCCCCAAAATTTTAAATATTATAGAAATAAAAGATAAAAGCTTATAAGGATAAAACATTGAAAAAAAATATTTTTGGGGAAATTTTAAACTGTTTAAAACAAAATAAGTAAACTAAAAATGTGCATCACTGAAAAAGTTTAATATTTTTCTAGATCTAAAATAGGAACCATAATTTGAATAAAAAAAGGTGTTTCTTTAGTTCTTCAAATGGAAGAATGTGTTTATAAGTAGGTTTAAGAACTTTAGAAATATTCTTGTGCAAAATCAGGAGGGTTTATTCTACCAAAAAAAGTTGTCGGGCTTCCAAATACTAATTGTTAGACCGTTAAATCAGAATTATCATTTTATGTGCTTTTCTTTTTTTTCTTCAGGTGTTCTTTGCCGGCAACCCAACGATGGGTCAATGGCACCCTTCACGGACCCGAAGAGGTGAAAATTTTACTTTTAAAGTGGACCGGTTGCCAAACCAGAGGTCAACGTTCTTAAGTATCTGCATTAATTAAATATATCCGAGACGATGATGCTTATAAATCTTAGTGAAACTGTATGGCATTGAATTAGATACGTCCTTTATTTTAATGAATTATAAATTCACTAAAATAATTCATGATAATTCACTAAACTATAATTGGGATTTTTAAAATGGGTAACCCCCCTAAGGGAAAACCCTGAATTCAGCAGTCTGTGTACGCAGAAATCACCTATAAACTTAATTTGTCTTTTGCGTAATGCAAATAAGAACGTGGTATTTGCTTTCCTGCCTAGAACAATATCGCAATGGACAGCATTGTATCAAGGAATCCATAGATGCTCAAGTCTAGCGTTTGATCGAGAATTAATGGAATAAAAAATAAACAACACTGATATCAAATGAACGTACAATAAAAATCGCTTAACACGAAACTGAAGGGAAAGAAATATTTTTCTTTATGTTAAAAGAATTTCGTGTTAAAAGGCATTGCAAAAAAAAACCATATATTAACAGAATTAAGTTTTTAGAGTTTATTCTATTTACCTAGATATGTATACTTGCATATATTTAATAAAAATTAATGAAACAAAAGCATTCACGAGAATTTAATGAAATTTAATACAAAAGTTTCAAGTTTTTTGAAAGCCAAACGATTTATTGAGTTTTTGAAAAAAATAATCAGACATTTTTCTTTTTTTTTTTCCATTGTTTTTGCATTGTTTTTTTTTCGGATCAAAATGTTGACAAATTGTTCAATATCGTCATTTTGCTATTTATTTCACCATTGGAATGCGCTTCTAAAGTAACTGCGCTTACTTTTCATGACGTTCATAACGAGCTGCATTATTCATTTCATTTTCATCATCAGAATCTGTCTCAATGATATTTTTTGAGCTTTGAACAAACTCCAAAATGTCTTTGTCTATCATAGTTAGAGCTTTCAAAATTATCATCATTTGCAACGAGTTCTTTCGATGGTACATTATTAGGCAGTACAATAATACAAAAACTTTCTTAAGCATTTCATTAAGTGTCGGCTCAGTTTCAACATCCTTCTGCAGAAGGGAAATCGCGATTTTCGTTTCAAGTTAAGAGAAAAATAAATGCATGTAAATACATAGTAGTTCTACGAGACCATTGTATTATTTTGTTTTAACCGATATTTCGCCTTAAGGTATCCGACTACTTTCGGAACCGGGATTTTGCAAAAGCGTATAAATGGATCATATTTATGATATTTAGTGTCACTTAGATTATAAAATGTACAGATGGGTGACAAAATAATACGAACACCGCGAAAATGGCATGGCCTATTTCAAGACGCACAGCGCATGTTACTTATGTTGCAAGTCCGCCGCCCAGCGAATTCGAAAGGTAATGTATCGCCTCAACAGCTGCAATAGGTGCTGCACGTGCGCCCATTGTAATTTCTGAAAACGCAATAATGACGGACCTACAGAGTTCGGAAAGGTATGATTGTTGGTCGAGGTGTGCTGGTTGTTCGGTGACGGAAACAGCACTATTTGGGCGTGTAAGAAGTACCGTATCTGCCGGGCACAGCATACAAGAATTATGGGAATGTGGCGTTCCGGGCGCGAAGCGCAACAGTGGACGGAAAAGAAAAGTTACCGAGAGGGATAAAAGAGTCTTAACCCGCATAGTGGCTTCCTCGAAAGCGCAAGCAATGCTATCCCAAACAACGCCTGAGGTGAATAGTCACCTTGCAACCCTATTTCATAAGAACCGTCCAAAGTGGGAACTGCATTTCGGAACTTTGCGCGTGGAAGAGTTGCACTGTAAACCTTGGTAACAGCACGTCATGCTTTACAGCGACGCCAGTGTAGGTGGTAATCACCACAGACAGTGACCCTACAACAGTGCGCGCGTAACAAGTCATCTGGTCGAGTGAATCACCGCTCCTCCTCCTGGTATTCCAGACCACCGGACGAGTTTATGTGTGGAGAATGTTCAAAGAAGCATTTGCTCCTGAATGCATCATGCCGACTGTGAAGCATGGAGGTAAACCCTTTGCAGTGGTATGGGGGGGCGATATCTTGGCGTGGTCTGGGCCATTACCTGCAGGCAAGCGTTCGTTGCCCATCGTCGATATATATATCCTGGGGACCAGGTGCATCCATTTGTCCAGAGACTTATTTCCCGGAGAATGCCCATTTTATCAAGACGACAACGCTCCTATCCACAGAGCTGCAAATCGTGCAAGAATGGTTTGCAGAGCGTGAGGATGTAGGTCACCTTTCTTGGCCCCCTCAGTCACCTGATTTAAATATTATTGAATATTTAGATATTTGGAGTCAAAACTCCGTGCTTCGATTCCTCCCCACCATCTACGATTTCGGCATTAGAGACCGCTCTCCCGAAGAAGTCGGCCTTATATTCCATTACAAAGTTGTTCATGACCCTATGTCCATCCCACGTCGCATACAGCCTGTAATACTCCAGCCAAAGGGGGTCCAACTCCCTATTAATAAAGTTACATTCTTCATAGGTGTTCGTATATTTAGTTTCACCTATGTGTGTATATAAAATTGTTTTAAGAATATTATTACAATAAAAAATTATTTAAAATAAAGTTATTTTTGACAAAAATGAACATAGAATGTCCCATTTTCAAAATATTCGTTTTGTGAAAAAAAATGCTTCGTTATATAATAATAATATTTTGCCTGTGGATAGCTCAGACCCCTGTACAAGAGTGTCTAAACAGAATTTTTGGAAATATATAACTTAGAAGTGGGTTTGTCCATGTTTACGACAACAGAGGGGAGAAAATCTTAAGAAAAAACGCTGATACTTCAATTCATTGTAACTGAAAATAAAAATGAATTTTCAAAAAAAAAATAGTTCAGACTCTCTGGAGAAGTGTTTACTTTATATATGCACACACACAAACACGAAATATTATTATTTTAGAAGCATTTTTTATAAAAAAGAGATCATTTTGAAAAAGGTTATTTTAAGTTAACTTTTTGCCAAAATATTGTATTTAAAAAATTTTTTTTATCAAAATGTCCTTAAAACAATTTTATGCATATATTCTAATCTAACTGACACTAAATATCATGAAAAAGTATCCATTTATGCGCTTTTTGAAAATCACGCTTCCGAATGTAGTCGGATACCTTAAGCGTTTTCGCGTTAAACATATTTCACTGTATGTATATGTGTATTATCAAAGAAGAAACTTCACTTAAAATTTCAACACACCTGTGAAATCGTTATAATAAGTATTTCATAGCTTAACGATGCTTCATTGCATTATAATCACACCATAGCAATCGATTATCAAGGAAGGGGGATGATATTCTCTTCTTGGAAATCCCATCTCAGAATTTTCAGTGGTCACGTGATCATACCTGCTCGGTATCCTCATCCTTTAACTTAATCTGTTACTAGAATTTTTAAGTTTTAAATGTACTTTTAATATTTTAAAAAATAGTTTAACTACCTTTTAATTCAAGATTAAAAGGTAAGGATTCTAGTACTTCCTTCTAAATAATAACCAATTTTATTTTCCTTTGTGTGTGTGGTTTTGGTTCCTTTCTTGTCACTATTGAGATATTGAATAAAATTTTTCAAATAACCCATTTAAGAAGAACTACGCAAGTAGAAATAGTACAATAAATTGCATAAAGTTATTATGCAATTACTGTGGAACTTTATTTTTTTAAGGTAATTACATTCGGAACAGTTTTGCTAAAGCTTATAACTGAAGTTTATAACTGAATAATTTTTTGGTATTTAGCGTCCCTTGAATTAAATTTATACGTATAAAATTGTATTAAAAATATTATTGCAAGAAAAAATTATTTAAATGCAATTGTTTGCAGAAAATGAAGGAACAATGTCATAGATTAAATATCCTTTGATGGAAAAATCTTCTATAATAATTATAACTTGCCTATGTGTATCTTGGATTTCACTACAGACCCTAAACTAAAAAACATGTAATTAATCTGATATATTGAAACATATACTTTAGAAAATGATTTATTCATATTTTATTGTACCAGAGAAGAGAAAATTTTAACAAGAAAAATACTGAATATTATTTTAGTTGTTTGTTACTCTAAAAGTAATGTGAATTTATCAAAACTTTTCTTTCAGGCTCTGTACTAAAGCCTTACGCCCGCACCAGTCCGTCTTCCGCGGCAAAAAGATCACATTTAAAAAAAATTTCTTGTAATAATATTCTTAAAGCAATTTAATACGTATCGTAATGCTAAATATTTATAAAAAAATATTCATTTATTTCATTTGCAAAATCTTGGTTCTGAACGCACCTTAAACTCTAGATAGTTCCAAAATTTTCATAAAATTCAAGCAATGCGATTTTGTAGAATAAAAGTTTATTAATATTTGTTTGATGGTTTAAATAGCGATGCAATAACATTTAATCTGTTGAATTATTTTACTGTACAATAAGTATTGCTTACAATATTTTTTTTATTTCCAATGGCATAAGAAAGTGAGGAACTCTTGCAATAAGACAAGAAATACACAAAAATAAAGCAAGAGAAAAAAAAAACACTATGTCCCATCACCAGATATCTAGCACTCCTGTATCTTTTCACCTCGGGGTCTTCACGCAGAGCCGAGCATCCAAACACAAATGGTACTTGTCCGTCTTTCTCACAAAATGGGCAGTTAGGACTCTCAAAAATACCAATACGGTGAAGGTTATCCTCAAGACAGTCATGATCCACCGCAAGTCTAAATTTCGAGACAGCTTTTTCATGGGGTTTATCCGAGATATCTCGGCCCAAGCCAATTCTCCAACATTGCAGATACGCGAGTAGTGAGCGATGCTTTCATATTTCACCTCATCATATTTTTGATATAGTTTTGAAGAACGAAAGGAGTTATAAGTATTCGGCAGTCGAAGTATTTGAGTTCCCTTCTTAGTCAACAAATCTGCCTGTTCGTTCCCATAAATATCGTCATGTCCTGAGATCCATTGAAGTGTAATTTGTCGTCCCTCTATCCTCAAACTCTCAAGGAGAATCCGGCAATCTAGGATATTCTTAGAGATGGGAATTTCCCCAGATCCAACAGCCTGAATGGCAGCTTTGGAGTCCGACAGAATAACTATTTTATTGTAAAGGTGTCTGGAGACAAGTTGCTCCAGTGCTACATAAATAGCCATAACCTCTCCATCAAAGACGGTTTTTTGTCTTCCCACAGGCACATAAAAAGAAAAGATGGAAAAATATATTCCTTCTACATTCGGTGAGAGATCATTCATAGAGTCATCGGCATAAACATGTAACCACTATGTCTCAGGATAAAGGGTATGGATGGTCTCAAGTGCAAGGGTCTTAAAGCTTCTTTGAAGCAATTGGCTCTTGAAAATTGGTTGGTCAAGGTCAAGTTTGGTAGCTTTCTCGACATGGTTTACAGGGTTTGGGGATTTTAAGAAACCCTGAGCAATTTCACTATCAAAGTTCCAGCTCTGTTAATTCTAGAACTCTCTATAAAAAAACCATTTAGTTTGCATATTTTTTGTAGGTTTCGTTAAACTTCTCAAAAATACAAGCCGACGCGAACATTTACTCATTTTATATGATAATTGTTTCTCTATACATGTGATATCACGTACTAAAAGTAAAAACCTTTTAATGGCTTAAGGTATCCGACTACGTTCGGAACCGTGATCTTGCAAAAGCGTACAAATGGATAAATTTATGATATTTAGTGTCACTTAGATTAGAAATGTATATAAAATTGTTTAAAAATAGTATTACAATAAAAATTATTTAAGTACAATATTTTGACAAAATGAACATAGAATGATTTTTAAATTTCTTTTGAAAAATGATTCTATTTTAATAATATTTTGCCTGTATATGGCTCTGTACAGAGACTCAACTAGAATTTTTGAAATATATAACTTAGAAGTG
This sequence comes from Trichonephila inaurata madagascariensis, assembly GCA_019973955.1. Taxonomy (NCBI): domain Eukaryota; kingdom Metazoa; phylum Arthropoda; class Arachnida; order Araneae; family Nephilidae; genus Trichonephila; species Trichonephila inaurata. The sequence continues at coordinate 220,344 of BMAV01011655.1, read as the reverse complement.
GGTTTATCCATGTTTTACGACAACAGAGGGGAGAAATTTTAAGAAAAAGACGCCGATAATTATATATTTCAATGGGTTGTAACTCTAAAACATAATGTGAATTTATCAACAATCATAGTTGAGCCTCTGTACAGAGGTCTGAGCTATATACAGGCAAAATATTAGTATAATAGAAGCATTTTTCATAAAAGGAGAACATTTTGAAAAAAGGTTATTCTAAGTTAATTTTTTGCCGAAATATTGTATTTAAATAAAAAAATTTTGTCAAAATGTCCTTAAAACAATTTTATACATTTATTCTAATCTAAGTGACACTAAATATCATATGAAAATTATCCATTTATGCGCGTTTTTAAAATCCGATTTCGGAAGGAAGTCGAATACCTTAACGCGATCTTTTTTTTTTCTAAGCCAAGTTTTTGAAAGTATATAAATAAAACTGCCATCGCAAGATAGATTTTTCCCTTTAATATTGAAATACGTACAATTAAATAAAAAAAGTATTCAATAAAAGTTTTATTAAATTTAACCAATAGGTAATGAAACAGGGGCGAAATAGTTAGAATACTAGTTTACGGTCTACGGTATTATACTAATAAATTTTTAAGAAAACCGAAAATAAATTGAAGAAAAATTTGAAAGATATAGGATCTTTAGCGAAAATTTTTCAGAACTTGCTTGAGACACACACACTCCTTCAAAAAAATGCAATTTGTTTTTTACTGTAAACACATCTTAAATTGATTCTCAACTATTGTTATTTATTTAATCAACGATAAAAAAGCGGATTCACAATACGATTAATATCACATAATATTGACATCTTCAGCTGAAAATAGGTGGAATTATGTATGGAGGTATTTGTGTCGTGTTTAGTGGAATTCTTAATGAAAACCATTAACGTATTGGAAACTGTAGAAGAAAGTTATTGGAAAAATTATGTTCCAGTAATGATTCTGCTTTTCATAATAAGGTAATTTATCATCATTTTATTGCGCTTTTTGGCAACACTGATAAAAGAAAAGGTGAAACACGCAATTCAATAGCATAATACGAGTTTTTTTGTTCTCCAATGGTTGTAATCCTGTGAAGTGATGATATGTGTCAGAAGTTTTAAGGATATCATTGAAAAAAAATGAATATAAATTATATTCTTTTCTTCAGCTGATGTTTTAGGATCAAATGACGTTTAAAAGACGGTAATTTTTAATAAATCTTAATTAACTTGTATTCTTTACTGTTACCAGAAAGTTTGCAAATAAAAAATTAGTGAAATGTGATGTTTTTGAAAGAATTTGTAATTAAAATGTTTCAAAATATATTTGAAGGGGTTCACTTGTATAATGAGGAAAGGAGGTCGATATTTCTTCTGGTTCGTATAAATGCGTAAACTATATACAAGAAAACTAATATTGAAGAAAAAGATTCAAATTTTACTAGGAAAAAAGCTGTATCAGCATTATACAGGGTGAATTTTAATTAATGTATCCGACTACGTTCGGAACCGTGATTTTGCAAAAGCGTATAAATGGATAATATTTATGATATTTAGTGTCACTCTAGGGATTAGAAAAAAATGTATATAAATCCCGAGTTTTAAGAATATTATTACAATAAAAATAATTTAAGTAATTATTTTTGACAAAAATGAACATAGAATGACCCATTTTCAAAATATTCTCCTTTTGTGAAAAATGCTTCTATTCTAATTATATTTTGCTTGTATATAGCTCAGACCTCTCTACAGAGGCTCAAGTAGAATGTTTCAAATACATAATTTAGAAGTGGGTTTATCCATGTTTTACGACAACAGAAGGGAGAAATTTTAAGAAAAACACGCCGATAATTATTTTAATTGGTTGTAACTCTGAAAATATGAAAATAATGTGAGTTTTTCAAAAATTATAGTTGAACCTCTGTACAGAGTTCTGAGCTATATACAGGCAAAATAATATTATAATAGAAGCATTTTTCACAAAAGGAGAAAAAAAAGTTGAAAAAAAAGTTATTCTATATAAGTTAATTTTTTGCCAAAATATTGTGTTTAAATAATTTTTTTCCGTCGAAATATCCTTAAAACAATTTTATTCATGTATTCTAATCTAAGGGACATTAAATATTATGAAAGTTATCTATTTATGCCCTTTTTTTAAAAATCACGGTTCCGAAAGTTGTCGGATACCTTAGCATATAACTTTCAACTAAAATAATTTATCGCAGTCTACCTAGATGGCGCCGCAATTGCGTGCAGTGAGAGAAGGCATGAAAAAAATTTTATAGTGTCAATTCCACGCCATATTTTGACAAATTTTTTACAAGTCAACAGTTAAGACTGACTCCGATCACATAAATATGAAACAGAACTTTTCCCCCTAAATTCATTTTTGACCCTTTGAATAAAGTTAATCGGGGTTGATTTTTGTTGTTTTCAAGACAAATTATCGTGTTGTATTTATTCACTTTGATGGTTCTCAATTTGTAAACCTTGTCCATTAAGCCCTTTTTTTGAAGTTCTTAGCAATGTAAAAGAATTTATATTGCTATCTGCTACGAGAGATTCAAGCATGCTTTCAGTTCAAACCTGAAGATTAATTGAAAGTCATTGTGTATCTAAGTATGTATGTGTGTGTGTGTGTTTTGAATGAAATTTTAAGGTGTATCTTTCATTACTTATTATAAAAATGTAGGTAAATAAATGTAGAGCATTAATGATAGCAGTTAGCTTTATTTTATTAATTTATCTAAGAACAGTGTTATCTCATAGAATGCACGTATATCAACTGTATAGAAAATAGAAATAGAAATAGAAAATTAGAATTGCAAGTGTCTAATAATAAACCTATTGAAGAAATTGTAACGAATACTCATTAAATGAGAATAATAATAATTAATATTGTTTCATAATTTCTATAAATTTTTTATTCTTTCCATCATATTATTTTATATTCAAATAGGGCAGCGGTTCTTAAATTTTAGATCACCCCCTTTTGTATCAGTGTGACATCGTGGACCCCAAGATTTTGAACACCCCTCCCCGACTTAGTATTCTTGATCAATATACAAGTTCTACTATATTTTCTTCATTGGGGACTATTTAGTAATCTAAAATAGCATATCTTTCAATTTTTCCCACACCTTTCACAGTCAGAGAGTAAAAGTAAGAAATCTCAACATTATACATAAGAGATTTCGCGGACCCCTGGGGATCTGTGAACCATGATTTAAAAACCGCTGAATTAGGAAATATGTAAACATTTTAGAAATATTGGTTAGTTAAAAAGGAAATATGGAACTCACATCAGACATCTCCATCTACAATTTTACTTCTCTTGGGGAAAAAATCACTTTCTAAAAAACTAATCTTCTTTACAGTAAGCTTTCAATAAAAAAATTATTTAATATGTGAAATAATCTATATAAGAATATAAATTGCTTCTATAAGATTGTTTTTAGGAGTTGACAATTTATTTATTTTTAAATAAATAAATTTCAGCGTATAAGATAAATTTTAATTATTACATTAGCCAAACCAGCTTTGGATTTTATATTCAAATATGTCATACTGTTATAATACATACTTATTATCACTCTATTTTTTTATATTTTTACTAATTATTTTGTATACTCAGTGATCCTATGTATAATTTTGCAATAAGTTGTGAGATTTTTGTATGTCCTTCACGTATAAGTATCGATTTGGCGAATTAAGAATCGATTTGGCGATTAAGAAACAAAAGAGCAGCTAGAAAAATCATATGTCTAATGACACAAAACAGTCTGCATGTCTCGACATAAAATAATGGTCCCCAAGAAGACAGAAAAATTGCATCAATTGAACTTGACTGTATTGATATTCCATCTGCTCAGCCTCACTTACTTTCGCCTCAAGATGTCGTTCCCATTACATAAACGCACGTATATCTCTAACTCTGCCTCATCAAACAATTGGAAAACATGCTCTTCAATTACGATTTCCAGGTTGGCGAGCATTCTTTGGCGATCTGCCAGATTGCCATTGATATATCTGTAGCTTGCCTCGTGTGTTATGGTTTATTATTGCTACCCTCGCTATTATTGTTCGTAACATGGTTATTATTATTATTACCATCGCAAAACTCGCTTTACGGGAAGCTTTTGCTTGCCTGGAATTTGAAGAAGTACATAAATTTAATGAGCTTTTCGGATCGAGGAATTGTAAAGAAGGTTTTGAAATTCGATTTTAATTGGAGTCAGAAATCATTTGTGCAACTGCTGGCATTTGAATGGAGAGTTGTTGTTCTAGTTGTTTTTTTCCGGATGCCATTCTGTTTTTTACTTTTTACAACTCAGTGATTTGATTGTCTTCGGGGCTCTTAAAAATAACATTTTATCAGTTTTTTTCAATAGGAAAAGTAACGTAAGATTTGAATTTTAAATATTTCTGAGTTATTATTTGGGGGTTATTGTTATTATTTCCATCCTTTTCAAAATTTAATGAAGTCTTGCCCACTTGAAATGGACCTTCGATCCTGGTTGCATGAGGTCTCATTGTTATTTGTAACAAAAAGTTACTTTTAAAATAGTTTTTGAAATGTTTCTGACGCTTCAAGTTGTTTTTATTGATTTTCGAAAAAAAAAAGTCATTTTATTTAGTTTTAAAATTACTTTCAGTTTCTGTGTATTTTGTTTGCCTTATTAAATTATCTTATGTATTTTCGTACTACTGAATAGTTTTCAGTGTTAGATATGAGGTTAAGTTTTTAGCACCCCTAGAGCACTTTAGAAAGATTGTAAGATACTAAATTAGCTGAAAATTTTTAAGCCAGTTCGAAGTGTACAAGATATATTTTAGCAATCCTTTATTTTTCATTCTGCTTTCATATTAAAAAAAAATTCATTCTTTCGGAAATCATGCGGACAGCGCAAATAGTATATATTGAAAATTTTGTTTACTTTATGAATACATTACCAGAGCTTTTGTGTATTACATTTAAAAACGTGAGGATTCAAATTCAAGGTATTAAGGTATCCGACTACGTTCGGAACCGTGATTTGCAAAAGCGTATAAATGGATAATATTTATGATATTTAGTGTCACTTAGATTAGAAAATGTATATAGACTTGTTTTAAGAATATTATTACAATAAAAAATTAAGTACAATATTTTGACAAAAAATGAACATAGAATGACCCATTTTCAAAATGTTCTCTTTTTATGTGAAAAATGCTTCTATTATAATAATATTTTGCCTCTGTACAGAGGCTCAACTAGAATTTTTGAAATATTTTACTTAGAAGTGGGTTTATTCATGTTTTTTGACAACAGAGGGGAGAAATTTTAAGAAAAAAACGCCGATAATTATTTCAATGGGTTGTAACTCTGAAAATAATGTGAAATTTTCAAAAAAAATAGTTCAGACTCTCTGAAGAAGTCTTTACTTTATATAAGCACACACACACAAAATATTATTATTTTAGAGGCATTTTTTATAAAAGGAGAACATTTTGAAAAAATATAAATCTAAGTTAATTTTTTGCCAAAATATTGTATTTAAATAATTTTTTTTTTTTGTTAAAATATCCTTAAAACAATTTTATACATGTATTCTAATCTAAGTGACACTAAATATCACGAAAATTATCCATTTATGTGCTTTTTTAAAATCACGGTTCCGAACGTAGTCGGATACCTTAAAGAATTCGAAAAAGGAAATTTTTTACCGGAGTGAATCTAGGTTTGATTTGTTGAAAATCATCGAAAAAAGAATTTCTTGCAGTTTTAATCTGATTATTGACCAGAAAAAATCTTCGTTATTTATAAACTTTTTTCAACAATTACATGGATAATTGCAGAAATACTTGAAGAGTATGGATTCGTCATTTTTTTTAATTGTATTCTTAATATGGGTGTGAAATTAAAGAAAGATGCTGACCACTTTCGTGAAAACATCATGAGCAGAAAAAGTTTTTGTTTTTGTTTGCTACTGGAACGTAAAAGTCACAAAACTGCATTTATTTATTCTCTTACACTTTTTAACATAAAAAGCGATGCACTAAAAAGTTAGCTATCAAAATAGGACGAAAATCGGAAGATATGATGTACATATATTTAAAAAAAAACGCTTGGAGTATCATAGGAATTTAATGTTCGATTCAAGATATACTACTACTACAACAAAGGCAATCATTGATACGTTAATCCACTTCAAACTCTGATGCAAACTGTACCTCGGTAGGCCATTGATTTCTAAAATTTGCAGATGTCTTCCCATCGGATTTCATACTTGTTGTCGGTCAAACTAAATGTCGAGTGTAATGGGCACGATTCAGAGATAGTAGAAGATATCTGCTCATAAAAGCCCAACGTACTCTGTTGGAGATTGATAAAGTGATCGCGCTGGCCAGAGAACTCTTGGAGAAACGAAGTAAAGCTGTAGAAAAGTGTGTCGTGTGCTACCCCAGATTTTCTGTTCAATGCAAAGCCAGAAATCCTTGAAAAGGAGATATACATGAGGGGCGTAAAACTCGTTGAGTAACACTGTGATACCCTCCCCCCGGGCTGGGGTATCATCTCCTCATCCACATGACCTATATTTATAGGGATAAAATATTGACCACTCAAACCTTCCATAATGAATCTAGTTTATATTAAGCAAGGCAACACAAGTCTTAGAGGAAAACGATCAGGAGTGATATGACGTAGTTAACAATTCTTAGCAAATAGCGCATTAAATCCTACTCACTATCTTTATGATAAATTAACATCCGAATCTTTATCTATAGCCTATTCCTTAACTAACTAGAGTCTACTCTATAATTAAAGTTTAATAATCTATCGCCTACTGATCAGCCACCAAGCTTTATATCTTCTATATATTATTATCTGTCTTGATCCGGCTACTATACAAATTTCTGGTTTCTAACCGACTTCTATATGGCTCCTATAATACTCTCTGGCTTCCAGCCGACTTAGCTAAAGCTCCAATATATATAATCATTCCTAATCTGCATATCGCATTTTCTTCTTGAGTTGGTTGGAATGAAATGCCATTCTGGCCCCAAAGATTCCCCAAGAGGGTTAGTGAAAGGCGCGATAAAGCCCCTTAACAATACGAATTCTATAAGGTAACACGAATGATAACCAAAAGTTAAAGGCTACCTAGTTCCACTAAAAACCCACCTTGTAGAGGAACTGACGCTCGTTAAATCTTTCACATTGTTTCACCCACCGTATGAAAGATGGGATAGTTTGGAGAAGAGGTGCCAGCTTAGATGGCGTCCTTGTCACTTGACCTTGTCACCTTGTGAAGTTTATCGCCAACAGACTCGTATCAACTTTGCTGTTTAAACTGGCCAAGGCATTCACTCTCACCCAGTTACACCTTAGATTGTTGATAAGGAAGCATCAGGAACTGAGAGTGGAACGAACGATTCCTATGTCCTCGTGTTTTGCCTTCGTTCTTAATAGACCCTCCAACTCAGCGATACTCAACCTGTGCGGCCCACCGAGCCTTTTTAAGTGGCCCGGTCATGGCTCGTATATGAAACCATACTTATTTAAGAGCATTGTGTCAAAAATTTGTGGTGGAAATTCTTTGTCAAAGAATAGAAATATCACAATTTTGCTTTGCTGTCGGTATCATGCGAACGAATTGATATTCTTTTCTGGCCCCGGAATAGTTACGGTTGGTGATAGAGACAACAGTGGATTGGCGACGGGCACATGCGTGGAACTAATTTTTAACTATCTTTCATATCTTGCAAGCGAAAAATATTCGAAGACAATGAATCGTTTCAAGACGATTGAGATGTTGACTATTTTCTAGAGAAAAACAAACATGGATCAGTAATTGTTTGGTTTATCACGAAAGTGGTGTACTTAAAAAGTACCAATAAACAGGAATATTTCAATATTTACTTTCCTCGAAAATCTCTTTCAGAGACGGAAATGTAAAACTTTTCTTGAATAATACTTTATGTAGCAACTTAAAGTGTTTTGTAAGTTCTAATATAACAGCGGTAGTAAAAAACATCCTATGAGAGTTTTACTATATAATTGGTAATCATATGAAACCGTTTACTAAGTGCAGAAATTTGTGAAGGAGTGTTTTGTAAATGCTTTCTAATTTGGTATTAAGCGGCAAAAATAAAAAAAAATTTAAAAGATAATAATTAATGAATGCAAAACAGGAGTTATAATATTTTGGTCAATTTCCCACATTTTAAATTTCCAATGCTTTCTTGGTCTTTAAGCATTTCTTTCTCCCCCTCCCCCATTTATCCTCATGTTGCGGCCGGCGTGAAATAACTAACATATATATGCGGCCCGCGTGAAATAGAAGACATATGAATGCGGCCCAGCAGAAAGAAAGGTTTAGTACCCCTGCTCTATTTTCTTGACGCTTTGTACGGTTAAGGTTCACCCATTTCTACCAAGATCGTCGAATGGTGGCAAATTTTGTTTCCACTCTCAAATGGAAACAATACTTTATGATCCGTCTACTGAACAATGGTAGAGTTCATATGGGGCGCTCCGAACCTGTATTTATAGAAATTTATACACTTGCCTTTTAAATATCCTCTGTTTAGCACACCCTGCTGATATTCCAGAGCTCCAGTTGTAAGGACACCTATTCGGGGGGCCTCACTTCTACGTTATCCTCGCGACCTAGATCTGTGGGAAGGAAAGAAGAAGCAGCGCATCGTTTATGCCATCTATCTCTTTATTAAGATCTTAGCAAGCATATACAATATAATAATAATATTCAATTAAGAAGTAAATCTGGAGTGAAGAGACACACTATTTATTCATGTGCAAATAATCGCGTAACCGACCACTATATCTAACTCTACCTGACTATTTCTAACTTCGGCTAGCTTCCCCACAGTTCTTGTAATTAATTTAACAGTCTTACCGCGCGCGCTATATCTTGGGTAAACAACGAATTCGCTTGATTCTAAATGACGTAGGCGCATCGCGTGAAATGACATCCCACATTTTAGCGATACTTACAAAATTACGGATAGATTAAATCTTGAACTCAAAGATTTTCCTCTCACTTTAGCAGGCGTCTCTGTCAACGCCGATCTACATGCCTTTACTTCTCATAGCCACCCTGCGTACGCTAAACTTCTACTATTTATAAGATTCCCAATTTGAATATTCACGCTTCACTTCTCGAGTTGATTGGAAAGAATTCCAAAGAATCCCAAGAGGACAATTAGTTGAAATTGCGATGAGCCCGTCTCACAGTCGGTCAATCATCGACCACCGAAAGTTAATTATTTGTATATTTTATTGTAAAGTAAGGCATACATATAATTTCCTCTCATTCAGATATTTTCGTGTTCGGAGCTCAATTAATTCACTTAATTTTTGTCGAAAGAGACATGTAGTTTCGTAGCAGTTATAATCAGAAATTCTTATGAAATACTCAATAACGTTACGAGTAAATGCAAATGGTAATCTGATGAAACACGCTCATAATATCTATCGAAATATACTCTCTGTTTTATATTTTTTACTAAACTTCTTTATAAGTTCCAAAAAGAAATATTGAAATTTCAGGAAATAACAATTTTCCAGTAAATTGTTATCTTGAAGTATCACCAATCGTTTTTTTTAAACACCTGAAATAGAAATAAAGATCTCGTATATTTGTGTTAATTAAATAAATAGACGTTTTTTAATATGCTGTACAAGGTATATTAAATTATTTCCGACAATCGCTTTTAAATTAACTCAAATAAGAAAGTATATTGCTTAGTCTCTCAAACTTGTTTTGCTCAGACATACATTTTTTTTAAGTTCTCTTTCAATGTGAGCGTCAATTATTTTTATAATCCTCACACAAGACAAAAATTTCAAAAACTTCTGATGTTAAAATTAAATTTCATAGACAATAAAAAAGAAGCAGTGAAAATGCTAAGCTATGACGTGGGTGTGAATATCGTGGATGTATTTCTATTTGATACCGAGTTACTAAAATATGAATATAATAGAGAAATTTTCGGAATTTTTCGTTCTATGCAAATTAAGAACCGATCTAACTGAAAATATATAACAAGACGCTTAATTCTTTTTTTTTCAATACAGTTGCGATTTAAGCTTAACTGCATTGAATACAGTGGAGCAGATAAATGAAAAAGCATGGGTGGGTAAAAACTGAAGATAGAAATATAAGAATAAAGGCAGACTGGAAGAAAAATTAAATTAAATTTCGTTGCAGAAGCAGAAAAATTCATTTTATTCTATAGCAGTTTATTCAATTCATACTTTTTCAACAGAAATACTCACAGGAGACGATAAAAAACACAGTTCTATTTAAATTTACTGCAAGGCCGTAGTAAAAAAAAGAGAAATGTTAAATAAATTTTATTTTTAGTTCATGGTTATAATTACTTATTGGCTATTTATATGCATTCTCATGGTAATAACTTTTATTAGAATGTACTAAGACGATTGACTTGGTTCGGAATCGTGATTTTGAAAAAGCTATAAAAGAAACATTTTTTTGATATTTGGAGTCAGTTGAATTAGAATATACAGTTAAAATAATTTTAGGAATAATATTGCAGGAACAGGTTTTTAAGAAAAAATTATATACTTTCAATGCATATTCTCTCTTTATAAAAAATGCTTCTATGATAATGTTTTACCCATATATATTTAGGACTTCTGTACAGAATCTTTTATCTAGGATTTTTAAAAAACTCCCATTATTTTTAGAATAACGATCAATTGAAATAATAACTGAATTTTTGTAAAAATTTCTCTACTCTGATACATTAAAATATGAATAAATCCACTCCTAGGTTATGTTTTTCAAAACTCCTAGTTCAAGTTCTGTACAAAAGTTTTAGCTATATACTGTCAAAATATTATCATAGAAGCATTTTAAATAAAAGGAGAATGTTTTTTTGAAAATATGGCATTCTTCCTACAATTTTTTATCAAAAAATCGCATTTAAATAATTTTTTTCTAGTAATAATATTCTAAAAAAACAATTTTCTATGTATATTATTATTCAAGTGACATTAGATATCACAAAAAACATTATTCATTTATACGCTTTTGCAAAACCACTGTTCTGAACGAACCTTAATTTCACACATATTAGTTGCTTGAATAAAAGTAAATTATTTTCATTACAGAATTACAAATATTGCTATATTTTATAAACCATAATCGCATGATGCTCTCATTAAAATCAATAACACATATTTAAACTCCATGCAGAAAAGGGAAAATAGTTTATGAAGAATTTTTCGGTCATTACAGTTGCGAGAATGTTGTTACATTCGTAATAAGAAAAGGAAGACTTACTAGACATGAAAGGAACACTTGATTCACAAGACAACGAACCATTCCTTCAGAGTCTCTTAAAAAATGAATATATATATATATATATTAGGATATATATGCACTTGATATATTAGAAGATATTCTTAAATATGACCAGGAAGCAAAGTCAAGAGGCAAATTCTGGGCTAATATTCAAGACGCTTGGGAAAAAGTTTTGTCAAAAGCCCCTGTAAAGAGACTGTAGCAAACTCCAGACTACAAACAGGCTATGATTGCATGGCACATCATCTTAATGAAATAGGCATCCTTCCATCTAGTATATGCAGAATGTCAGCATCTTATGCAGAGCATCTTCTTACATGCACAGAACTAGATAAAGAGTCTCAAATACGTGTAAGCAAACTACACTGGAATGCCAGAGCTCAGGAAATCCTTGAAAAGACTACATCTCTTATGCTCCCTTTTCTTGTTTAAATTTTTAACGTTTTGCTTTTGTTCCCATGTTAGGATTTGTCCTGTTTTTACTTTTAAATGTTTATTCTCTTTTATTATTTATCATTGTTACTTGAGCTATTTTATTTGTTTGGATTGATCCATCCAATATACACTTTTGTGTAACAACAATAACATGTTGTTGCGTACAGAAAAAAAATCGAATCTAACTTTATTCTTTTATACAACATGTTATCCTTTTCTTTTTAGAGAAAACTGCTGCTTTGTGTGTGTGTATTATGTAAGCCTTTTAAAAGAACTTTTGGGCAATGGTAAATCCTGAGTGGCTATGAACGCACGGGCAGCCAACTTGTCATTAGTGTTTCCGAAACACACAGTACTTCACCAAAACCCCACCTTCCACCCCTGTAGAGGAGCTGATGCATGTTAAATATGTCGAGATCAAAGTGCACCGTGGTAGTTTGTACGGGGAAGTTTGTTGCCAGGAAAACTCAAGTTTTCTTTTCTTGACCAATACTACTTGGTTCGTTGTCAATAGCCATTCGTATTACTTTATCGTGTGACGTTAATAAACACTCAGTCACTAAAAGAATTAAAAACACAACTCAGTTCATTCATATCAAAAAAGAATTTTTATAAAAATAACATGAAACCCATTCTTAAACATTTTTGATTTATTATCAAACTAAACGCAATTATTATTCTTTTAACTATTAAGTAATATTTGAAAAAGTAAAACAAATCAAAACATTAACGTGTATAAATGTTCCATATGTTTGCAGATATTTCGCTTATCCACAGAGATCCGATAAGCTTTATTCTTCTGTAAACACATTGTTCATTATATTCCCGTCCAACCCAGGTGCTGCTCGGATATTTCCTCCAGAAATGCAAAAGAAAGGCGTTTTAAAAAGCATTCCTTAAATATTTCTGATGTTTCAGACAGCCTTCATCAGTTCTCAAAAAGGAAAAAGCTCGTTTGAGTTTTCCGTCTGAAAATGGCTGTCCATTTCCTTTTAGAATGCTCCCAGTTATGGTTCTTCGAACAATGAAAATAACTTATAAAATCAATAGTGCAAAGCTATCAGCAGTGGGAATGCATTTCGGTCGTTTAAGGAAAATAGCCATTTATCCGGAGGTAACATTTTTCAAAAACAAAGCAAAATCGCAAACATTATTGTATGAAGAATTTTGTACAGTCTTCTGACGTATGCCGAGGCTATTATTCATACAAAATGCATCATTATGATGCATGAGTAAAAACTGAAATTTCCTTTGTTTTTTAAATTCAAAAAAGAAGTGTAGTTTATGCAAAGGTAGGGAAAACTTTTCTAAGCGGTGTTTATAAACTTCTGTTATGTGCTCTAAAAGAACTGCGATGTAGGTAATGGATATTGTTATTTTTTTAAAAGTTTACTTTTGAATTTTTGGTAACACTGTAGAGAGATGAAATTATATTTTTGTTTTAAAAGTTCTCAGTATTCATGTTTTTGATACTATGTAGCCATTCATACTTTTCAACTCTGAAATTTAAAATATTTATTCAAAAGAAGTTGAACACCAAAATTTTTAAATACCGTAAGTATCGGCGTATAACACTTGCACCCCCTTTTACGAAGAAATCTGAAACATTAGTATACATTATATATGTTTTACATTCTGTCATTTATTCGAGGTATTATTCCAAATTTTTGAAAAAAAATAGTATACTTCTAGAACTACATCTCTTTAGTTCATAAAGCAAATATTTTCTTTTAAATAAACAGTATTTTGATACAAATAATAGAAGAAAATTTTTTATGTTCATCTCTTTTATTTATTTTTACAATATCGTTTTTATACCGGCGTATAAACTGCTTGCCTTACTTAAATTTCCATGTTATTTTTTGTGTTAAAAGTGCGCGTTATACGCCGGATTTTACGGTATATATATATGACATGATTTGAAGTCAGAAACAGACTTAGTTTTAAAAAAGGTCTTTATTCTAGAATGAGTACATCTCTTCTGACGCAAAATGCAGAGAGAAAAAAATCGCCACCGAAACTCTTAGGGGGTTAAACATAAAAACACGATCGCATTTCGCGTTCTCGCGAGTTAATGCTGACATATAGGGCTATTAAATATAACGATCTGGAATTAGACATGTTTATTGGCTGAGCCATATGGAGAAATAAATGGGCGATTAGTTTGGTACTTGAAAATGAAATGAAAAAAGATGAGTTAAGTGTTAGATACGAAATTTAATTTTTTAATCTAATTTAATTATCCTTATATATATATAATAACTGGTATGCCATTCTTCGCCCGGGTGAATTCAAAAAATTAAATAATAATAAGATTGAAGGATAAAAGTTTTAATGAGTTAATTTTTACGTGAATTGTAAATTAAACAAAAAAAAAGCTTTTTGCATATATCAGCTGAACTAAAAAAAACCCATATTTTTTAAATTTTAAGTCTGTAGATCTAATAGCTGATATAAAGAATTTTTTTTTATTTATAACGCCCGTAACTCTGATCTCTGCTCAGCAAAAGTAATACATTGCTGCAAATTTTGTGTAATGAACGCTTAAAATAGTGTAATATATATATATATATATATATATATATATATATATATATATATATATATATTACTTTCTATTGTATTTATTTTAGGTTAAAATTATAATATTCGCAAGCAATGCCGTCCTTTACATTATAATGGCGACTTAATGGAAACATAAGAGCCAAGTTGGCATCATTTTTGCGACCATGTTGGCACCTTGGCGATTGATTGAATGGTGCAGAAGTTGATATGCTGTAGCGCCACCTGGTGGGGAGCTGCAACAAAGAGGATAAGACAAAAACTTTCTCCACAAAAAAATACATATACATGCCAAGTTTCATAATGATTGATTGAACGGTGTTAGAGTGAAGCGGGGTCATTTATACAAACATCCATTTTTTTATAGAAGAGATGAAGAAATAATGTAAAATACTCTTCCCCATCTTTTGATAACGGGCTTCATCGTAATTATATCAATTGTAATAGCAAGTCTGTTTCACGTATAGGTACTCATATATAATCACATGATAAATGCAATCAGTGCTTCCAACCAGTCAATTCATGCACCTTGATGTTGCCAACTTTTACTTTTCGCAGAAACTTTCTTTAAAAAAAATATAGTTCACAAAAAATAACACATATAAATAAACAAAAATGCGTTTATTATTTTTTTTTCATGAATCTAAATATTTGGAAGTTTTTCTGTTTATCAAATTTGATATTGTATCAAGATTACATTAGTACAACAACTGTTATAAATGTAATATCAGCTTTGAATTCAACGAAAAGCACGTGAATACATTTATTATATGATTCTTATGAATTTAATCTATTAGATCATTGATAATATGAATTAAAATCTGATCTTATATTTTTCTCTGTCATTTACTTGGCTTCAGAAAGCAAGTAGTTCGCTGGAAAAAAAATGCTAAATTTTATAATAATATGAAAAAGAAGCATTTAACAAAAAACAAGATCTTAATAAAAATTTTGGCTTTCTTTATTTTAAGGGTATCCGACTACGTTCGGAACCGTGGTTTGCAAAAGCGTATAAATGGATACTATTTTGCTGGAGAAGTGTTGAATTGTATTTGACTTAGATTAGAAAATATATAAAATTATTTTTAAGAATATTACAATAAAAAATTATTTAAGTACACTATTTTTGACAAAAATGAACACTTGACCCATTTCAAAATATTCTCCTTTTTGTTAAAAATGGCTACTGGCCATAATAAATATTTTGCCTGTCTATAGCACAGAATACTCTATTGCAAGCTCAACTATATTATCATGTTTTACGACAAAGAGGTAATTTTAAAGAAAAAAGCTCCGATAATTATTTCAATTGGCTGTAACACTGAAAATAATGTTAATTTTTCAAAATCATAGTTGAGCCTCTGTACATAGGTCTGAGCTATATACAGGCAAAATATTATTATAATAGAAGCATTTTTCACAAAAGGAGAACATTTTAGAAAAAAGGGAAGCGTTATTTTTACCAAAATATTGTATTTAAATAAATTTTTTGTCAAAATATCCTTAAAACAATTTTATACATGTATTCTAATCTAAGTGACACTGAATTTCATGAAAATTATCCATTTAAGCGCTTTTTTAAAATCACGGTTCCGAACGTAATCGGATACCTTAAATATACAGATCTCTATATGAATTTAAGCATTAAGACATAAGGATTCACAGCTTTAAATTCTTAACAAGATAATGCAATTTTTAATTTATAATTTCATTTATTAAAAATTATTTCCATTTCTGAAATATAATTATAGTCTCTCCTCTGTCTTTCTGTTTATCACCCTTTTTGTCTATCTGTTCTTTCTCTGTCATTCTCCCTGTCTCTCTATCATTGTGTTTCGCTCTCTTTGTGTGTGTGTGTGTGTGTGTGTGTGTGTGTGTGTGTGTGTGTGTGTGTGTGTGTGTGTGTGTGTGTGTGTGTGTGTGTGTGTGTGTGTGTGTGTGTGTGTGTGTGTGTGTTATTTGTGTGTGTGTGTGTGTTGTGTGTGTGTGTGTGGGTGTGTGTGTGTTACAAAACATAAAACATATTTTTCTACATAAAATAGAGAGCTTCAAACGAAAAATTATTAATTTTAAAAATAAGTTCTATAATCTAGTGAAAAATATAATATTGTAGTCGCAGTATTGCTCTACTTGATAATATTCTCTGTGTTCGGGTCCTTTTCTTTAATATCATATAAATGCATTTTTTCCATTGCCCTTACAGTTGACTCTTTTTCAAAATGATGCATTCTAAATATTTTGATTTTAATAGATCAAAAAAAAATTCACAATAGTAATTTGTGATATAACTATCTTCTTACAGAAAATAAGAAAAATATTCAAAGTACTTAATTGAGTATATTCTTAGAAACTACAGTAATACCCCGAACTTACGCGATTGGGGTATAATTTCGTATATAAATACATGTAGGTTATTTTTAGTTGGTGCAGTATATGAAAGAAAATAATTTAGAACAAAAAAAAGTTTAATAGAATGCCAGAATACTTACTGCAAATACTAAATCGTAAACCTGAGTTATTTTAATGTTGAAGATTCAATAAAATCTATATATAACAAGTATTCGTCCGTCTCAAAGATTTTTTTTACCTGCAAAATTTCCACGTATCGTGCTAATAATTTTTGTATTCCTTGTTTAGTTGAAAAAATACGCTCTTCGTTGGCGTATATATTTTTTAAAATTTGTAACTCTTTTTTGAAGGCCCGACTCCCGGGCTGGGCAAGGTCAACTCAGCCTTCATCCCTGCTGCAGTGGGTTGATAAATGATTATCAAGCTTGTTTGGGGATTTGAACACTGGTGTTCACGCTTCAGACAAACCACTTGATCGGGACATATATTCATGCACCTCTGAGCCCAATATTAACGTATACTGGAATCGACACAGTAGGCCCTGGCCCTCATGGGCTGTTGCGCCACGGAGTTTTTGTAATTAATATTAAGAATTTTGTATATTAAACTGAGGCCTTCTGTCGAATTTCCAACCGTCATTCGGTCTCCTGATTGAAATGTGTCTTAAGGCTCAAGTTCTTCAATGCGTTGCACTTGCTCATGTATTTCTATAAACTCATCAATAGTCAGTTCCTGATTGTGGAAATCCAGCAGTTACTATCTACTTTTAAACTTATTTGCCTGGCAAAATCGACAACTTCTTCAATCAAATTACAAATTTCATCAGGCTTTGACATTGATTTCGCCTAAATTTCAGTGATGGAAAAAAAAAAAAAAGACGAAAGATGACGGGGATTTCAAAATCGCGTAACTTCGAATTCGAGTAAGTCGAGGTATTACTGTATATCATTTTTATTATACGAAGGAGTGACATTTTGATTAAATATTTTTTCAAACAAAGTTCTTTTTAAATACTTTTTCGTAAGTATATAATTTCCATATAAAAAAGATATTTGTTATACTTTAATAAAACATGACTCTGGCCAACAGGTTTACTTGATTAATAAGAAATTTTGGATGTGAAGACATTTGTACAGAACATGCAAATAATTAAAATTTGGTCTCCAAATAATGAATATCGTGAGCTACAGCGCAACGGAACTGCGCACTCAGCAAGTGTCTGTAAAAAGTGATTCTCAATTTTATGGTCGAAATTTTTGTTGCATTGAGATTTAGGATACTTTCAACGAGTGAAAAAATGCTTGGGTGCAGGATTCGAGCTCATTACGAGCAACTGTTAGAGTTTGAAAGAGGTCCTATTATTTGATTTAGAAGAGCGGGTTAGAGCCAAATCGGAGAATCGCTCGTCGCGTGGTCAAAGCGATGCGGCTATTAGAAGATGCTAGCAAGAATGGGGTGAATGGTGGCGGAATTTTGGCGTCATGGCGGTGCTTTCTGATCGAACTAAGGGCGACGGCAGATTAGGGACGCAATGGTTGTCAGATCAGTTGTCACGCAGCACCTGGTACTCATGATCAAACAACCATGGAATGGTGACCCGCACGAAGTAAATACCAGCATTATTCACAGAGGCTAAGTAGAGGCGAATTTGCAAAGCCTGCATCACTTATCATAGCAAATGCCTGCACTGTCGAGCCAGAGCCACAATGGTAGCGGCGCGATCAGGTTGGAAATCCAGGAATGACTGAGGATGCTCGTGCAATTATAAGGGCGATCCCGCTTCCATTCTGATGTCGAAGGCGATATCTGGAACGCCCGAGGCGGCGTGCCGAACACCATAGCGCCACGGCCGTCGTGCAGTATGATCGGGGGTGCCATTTCTTGCGACAACCGGATCAGCAGGTCAGTAAAGGAACCCACCGCCACCGCACATCAGAACTGTTTTTTGCTGCCGTTTCTTTTGCGGTATCATACGCTATTTTTAAGCGAATGTCGCCCAGACTACATACGGCGGGTTTTACTATGGATATCTTTACCTCTTATAAAACACTTGCCCGGCTGTGGAATCCTGCCGTCGGGCACCAATGCACAGGATATGATGGGGAAAGCGGCTGCATCTACCGGGAATGGTGACCCATTGCCGGAAACCATTGGAGCCATTGGCGAAAGCGCTGGAGCCATCAGGGGTGGTTTTTTATCACTCCATACACGTCGTGTGGCAGCTTGTATCCAAGGCAGCAGGAGATAAAAGCACCTGCCAATCGTTCATTTCAATATTTCACATAGCTTTAAATGTCATTTTCTGAAATTTTATTAATTTTTCTATTCTGTACATAATCAATTTTACCCACCAATTTTGTGTAATCGGACAGGCATTTGTGGTGGGTCTACTTTTCTCATCCATTATTATTATTATATATATATATATATATATATATTGTTATAAAGATATCCATTTTCTATTTTAGATGTAACGATACTTCAATGTATCACATAGTAAATATTTTACATAAGTATGTAAGAATTTAATCTTCTATTACAGAATTAAGTGGGGCGAATAATAAATGATTTTCAAATTATGTACATCTGATTTCTATACGGGAACAGAGAAAACACTTACATCAAAAGCTTACATCTTCTTCATCAACGAAAATACCATTTATATTCGGCCACGTACGGCAGTACCATACTAAGTAAATTAAGCATTTTCTTCGATATGGCTAGAAGTGGTCAGATGACTAACTTCAAAGTAAGTGACGTTAGTTATCTTTTCTTTTAGATTTGAAGTAATTATTACTTAAAACTACTCTTTAAAAATGCTTTTCCGCGACTTTGACACTTTAAAATTCCTGGTTAATTTTAATGCTGCATTTGCTTAAAATTTCTTCCACATTGGAAGTAGTGCAATCAAATCAATATGTATTGGTTGTAGCACAAAAAAAATTGCTTTGAAAATTATTCTGAAGTTGTACTTCAATTTAAATTTATACCCGATAATAATTATGTTATGCTATATTTCGAAGTAAAGGGAGATGAAACAATTTGCAGTTGTTTGTATTCAAAAACTTTTATTAAATATTATTGGCTCACATACACACTCACGTAAATGATTTTTACATAGCTTAGGAGCTGCAGATTTTTAGTAAAATTTTATTCTGAAGTCTTATTTTAAATATTGGAAACCAATGTAAAATGTTTTATTAAATTTAACACCAAGTTTATTTAATAACAAAAATATTTCTAGACTTTGACGAAATGCATTACAATGAACATGTCGTACTTTTCATATTTTAGTTACGCAAAATTTTTGAATGGAATAGAAGAAATAATTAAAGAAATAGACAAATACAATGTGACGGAAAATTATTGTAATATTATCAAAATTATTCGGTCTCTAGACATTCCATGAAGAAAATTTAATTGAAAAATTTTAGTTACATCGTCTCTATGCACACACAAATAGGGATTTCAAAATTCGTAGATCTCCTAATAAAATTATTCTATTTTCAGTTTTTTTTCTCTTGGATTACTGCTTGCATTTAAGTCAAGGTTATATGTTGGTATGTAGATTCGAAAAAATTACTTTTTTTAATGCGGGGACTTTGATTTAATACAAATTTTAAGAAAAGTGTTTCGTTATTACAATACATGTTTAAAACTTAAGCTTTTTACTGGAAATAGGAACAAATTAGTTGTACCACAATAAGAAAACACCAAATGAGCGTTTTAACTTATATATTAGTGTTTCGCGTTGTTATAATCACGTTTAATTGTTTTTCGTAATGGAACAAAATTAAAAATAACAAAGAATGAAAGGCAAAACTCTCCCCCACACACCGGTTATGTTTAAAAAATACTTCAATCGAAAAACACATTAAAAAGAAATTTTTTATTAGTGTATATTCGTTTAAAGTAAGTTCATTATTAGTGAAATCAGTCGTGAATATTATACAAACAAAATTGAAAGGAAATTAGCTGACTAATGTATTGATAGCTAAAAAAATACCGTACTTATTCTAATATAAGCCGCCATCGATCCTAAGCCACTCCAAATTCTCAACAAATTTTGTTAAAAAGAAAAATAGTGTAAAATGGTTTATCGGTGTCCAATTTTATGAAATTAAAATAAATTTAAAATGAGAACTAATAAGAAAGGAATAATTTGTTACTTTATTAATATTGTGAATTTTTTAATAACTTTAAACCTATAATTACGCAAAATACTCCATCGAAAATTTCTTTTCCTTCGATTCTAAGCCGCACCCAATTTTACGTAGCATTAACATTGGAAAAAAGTGCGGCTTAGGTTCGAGTAAATACGGTTCTTCCTTGAGGGGTAAGAAATCAAGTAAATTTAAATAAAGAGTTTCTCGGATGCAAGTTTCTGAATATTATAATCCTTAATAACAAAACTGAGCTTTTCAACTTAAGAATTCTTGTATTAAAATAAAGGCTTATTCTTCCTAAGTGTACAGCGATAGATGCATCATTATACAGTACACACGCTGTTTTGAATTGGAGATAAAGGTATTGTCTTTTCTTCCTGTGCTCGTAACCATAACAACAGCTGATGTAGAAGAAATTGGGAATAATGATTTATTTTTAGGATGCTTTAGATATGATTGTAAAAAGCCATAAGAATGAAAAACTCACTTATTCACTTATTTAAAAAAACTTTTCACTTATTTAAAAAAAGTCTAGATTAGTTAAGATGGTTATAACGAACCATATACTCGTAATACAAGACATTTATTTATGATTGGAATCTAAGAGAACTTCTGCAGTTTTCTGTCGGCATCATTTTTTCCGTCGAATTTTTCTCGTAGTATACTTTTAGTGTGTAGCATATTTCAGTGTGATTTCTTTCAAATCCTTTCCATATTTAGAGACTTATTTCTCCCTTAATGATTTCAAGAATTTCTTGAACTCGTATTAAAATACAATAAAATTCAATTACAATAATAATATTTAGAAATATTTCTTGAATGAGATTTTAAAAATACTTTTTTGAATTTTCTTATTGATCACATGTATTTGAAATTGATCCATTAAATACTACTATAATATTTCTACAAAAAAGAGCTTTAATTATATATTACAAGAAGTTAACATTATTTTTCAAATTAATGAAACTTTTAAAGACCATCTAAAAAGTCAACATGTTAAAATTTTTAAGCCAAACTAGTGCATTATGATCGGTATGATCTGTGAAATGAGGTTTCGTGAAGAAAGCAATGGAATTTATTTAAATACTATCAATTATTACTAAGCACTCTAATTCAGTTATTATAAGATTAATTTCATAATTTCTCAGTCGCCTGGAGTTGAATGCAATGGGGTGCCGACTTCCTACAGGTATTTGTTGCTTGATGATCTCTGCGATGTTTTCGATGAATCGACAAAGACATGACGAGGGGCCGTGGGTAGCCTAGTGGCTAGACCATCGGACTCCAGACTGGAAGGCCTGGGGTCGAGCCTGATGCCACCAAATACCCTCCGAGTACACAAGGAGTACGTGCTCGTTAAATCAGTGGGTCCGAAAGATTTGTGGGCTGAATCATGAGTGCAGGGGACTGGAGAATATTTCCCTCCCCTTCAGTTCCATGCCAAAATTGTGGAGGTGGAGATAGGCGGTGTCGCAATCTATCGTCCTTTCGGGAAATTTCGCCGAGCTAATTCGTTCTGTCACATGTATGATGCTCAAGGCCAACAACAGACGTACTTCTAGCCCCTTGCCACGCTGAATTTCGTGGGCCTCGTTCTGACTACGTCAGACAGGTGGCATTAACCACAAACAAAAACAACTTACAAGACAAGGTAATTTGGATTGAATAAGGCCAAAATAGGTTTTGAAATTAAACTGTCCTTAAGATTTAGAAAAGACTGTTGACATTCGGGAGTCCAATTCCATTCTTTGATTCTTTTTAAGAAGGTTTTTAAAGGCATCCTTAATTTTGCATATTGAGAAATGAATTGATAATATACATTAATACTACGAAAGGAATCTTTGTAAATTTTTGAATTTCTAAGGGATAACAGTTTCTTAATTATTTCAACATTCGTATTGTTTGGATTGTATGATCCTTTTTTTATTTCCTATCCCAGGAAATAAATTGTATATTCACATTTGCATTTTGAGAGTTTTAACTTAATATATTTTATGTTTCACAAATTTTAAAAATTTCTTCTAAATCTTTTGTATGTTCCTCCATTGATTCTCAAAATACTATTATATCTTCAAAGTAATTTAAGGCAAATTTTATTTTGGTATTTATTTTAGAATTTTTCGAATAGCTCTTTGAAAAATAGCCGAGTAAATTTTATATCCAAGGAAGAAAAGTATTGTAAAACGAAATCGTATCAATATTCAAACAATATGTACTGAACTATATCAACAGAATTTTAAGCCCACTATAATCTCTAATTCGCTTATCATTAATTAATGCTATTTTAAGGAAAGTATTAACCTGATGTGAAATAATTAAGCAAGATGTGTCTGGATTATGCATACATTACCCAATACCTCATTTATTCCTTAGGGGTTTCCAACAGATATTCACCATATACAATTGTTAATTATTAGCGAAACTGTACTGTTTTAGATTAGTTTATTCAACATTACTTATTAGTCTTAACTGTTCAAAGAAAAAGTGAGTCAGTTCCAAACTGAATTTGTGCCAAATTGTGTATAAATAAAAACAAGGTGGTTTTATTTAGTCAAAATATTATGTAGTAAATGTTTGATATACTTGCATAGTTAAACACTGTTGTTACTATACAAATATATTATCTAACCATTACATCCAAGAGAAATACAAACTATTAAGTAATTAATAATTGTAAACAATACAAGCTATTATAAGTAAACTATTATCACGTTCCCTCTCTCTATTTTTATTTAATTCTAATTCATTAAATCAGTAACAACTCAAAATTGCTTTAAGTTATATATTTAAGGTTAATACACAAAATGTAAAACACGTTTATCTAAGCTAGGGGTACTCAACTTTCTTTTTTTTTTTTTTTTGCTGGGCCTCATACATGTGTCAGCTCTTTCGCGCAGGCCGCATACATACATACGTTAGTTATTTCACGCGGGCCGCAACATAAGGATAAATGGAGGAGGGCGGAAGAAATGCTTTAAGACCAACATGACATCAGAAATTTAAAATGTGGAAAATTGATCAAAATATTTTAACTCCTGTTTTGCTTTTTTTTTAAAATTATTATTTTTATTTTTTTTATTTTCTTCACTAACACTAAATTAGAAGCATTTAAAAATCCCTCCTTCACAATTTCTGCATCAGTCAAGAGTTTCGTGTGATTACCAATATAACAAATTCTTCATAGGGTGTCTTTGTTACCGATGTGATATTACCACTGACAAAACACTTTGTTGCTGTTTCAAAGATTATTCAAGAAAGCCTATTTATCACTTCGAAAAAATCTTCCGAGAAGAATTATTGAATGATTCCTGTTTATTGGTATTTTTAAATACACATTTCGTACAATCAAACAATTACTGATCATGTTTTTTTTTCACTACAAACAGTCTACCTCCACTATTTCTTGAAACGATGTTTTTTCCTCGAAAATTTTTCTCTTGCTAGATAAAAAAGATAGTTAAAAATTAGTTCCATCCATAAAATTGTCGCTAATCCACTGTTATTACTAACTGAAACCCCTCCAAACATAAAAAGAATATCAATTCTCTCATTCCCATACGACACCGACAGCAAAAAGCAAATTGATATTTTTGATTTCTTGACAGAAAATTTCCTCCAAAATTTAATACAGTGTTCTTAAATATGTAAATTTCTCAGAGCAATTGGCCCTGCCCGGGCCACTCAAAACGACTCGGTGGGCCGCAGGTTGAGTATTGCTGATCTAAGCGAATTATAATGCATAGGAACATTGTCACCAGTTTATTTTTAAAAAGTCAGTATCATCTAATTAAAGAGAATTCTAACTCTAAAAATGACTGTACTCTATAGTATCTAAGTATTAACTTTAAAAATTGCCTTAAAATACATATTTAAGATTAATATAAAACGTAAAACACGTTTAGCTAAATGCATTATAATGTATAAGAACATTGTCAATTCGAATTTTCTTCCAAAACTCAGTATTGCCAATTACAGAGAATGTTGATGACCAATCATTTTTTTTTAAATTTATACCTGAGTAAAACTTATAAATAATGAATCAAATAATAAATTATCTCCACATTTCGTCAAATTTTACTGCAAAAACTGCAAAGTTCTATGTGAATAATTCAATAAAAATTACGAAGAGAGAAAAATATGTTCCCAACATGCTTGTTACACCTCGAACTGTTTTGATTCATCCATCTCACTTTGAAAGAAAACGATTTCTTCGACAAGGAACATAAACTACTTCTCAATTCATTTGTCTTATTTCCCTCCAGGTGACAGCTAAGTTCGGCAAGAAAGATGAAATCGTTCATCATCCAGTGACATTCAAGTCTAAATTCACCTTCATCGGCCTGTCACAGCTCAAAGCCTATTCCTCGATGAATCTCTACTTCCAGTTCAAGACCTTAGAGCCCAACGGTCTGATACTTTTCAACGGTGGTAAGGGACAGGACTTCATTGCCATCGAGTTGGTAGACGGACACCTCCACTACATTTTCAACTTGGGAGATGGACCTCGAAAAGTCAGATCGAACACCAGAACAACGTTGAATGATAACCAGTGGCATGCAGTCACTATAGGTAAAAGATTTATCGTTCCAAAAAGCATATTATAAATGATTCAGTTCTGAGTCTTTTGTATTCTTAAGAAAAGGTTAGGTTTCTTTTATTTATTTTGGAGATTATGACAAACACTCTGATTTTTTATAGAATATCAAGATGTGTTTTTCTTACTAAATATTTTATGAATAGTTCGTGTTTGAATATTTCTATGTAGAGTTTGATTTCTAAACATTTTATGTGATGGGTAACGTACTGGTTCAAATGTTGTACATTTATTATTTATTAATTGTTTTAGAATAGAGCTAATTCAATGTTCTGTCTGATTAAGAACTATGCATCTAAAATCGTCTTAAACATTATTTTAAATTACACTTTTATGCACCTGTATTTAATTTACTGTTAACCACACACACACAGTGATTCTATAAGGCAATGGACGTTCGGGTATGTGTTCTTTAAATTCAAGTCCTTCTTGTATAGATTACGTCAACAAATTGAATTTCATTACCTGTAACTAAGTATTCTTATTTGGAAAATTTTGTTTTCAATTCTAAATCTTAACAAATTTAATGGCAGAGCATTACTGGAAAAAAAATTTCCCTAAAATTCCTTCAAAAACTGATGATCTCCTATATTTCTTAGAATCTAAAGTTCAAATAATAATTTCTAGCGCCTGTGAAGATTTAATTATTTTCTGAGCTTAAAATGTTTGTTTTTAAAAGTTTGGATGGGTTCGTACAAAAGTTATTGCTGTGATTCACTCAATTTATGATTTTCACAAGCCAATTTCAACTCTAATTGACCTCTTTGTATATTTTTCGATATATTATCAAAATTGTACTGAAAAATAATACTTTACACAAATTTTGTAGTAAGAAAGTTAATTTCAATCCTGCATTTGAGTAATCTTTTCCATTATAAAAATATTATATTGTATTTTAAGGGTAGTGTCTTTATAAATAAAAAAAGATTATTTAATCCTTTAATTGACAGTTTTGATTCTAAGTTATTAATTTTAAACCAAACTTGCATAATCAGACAAAAGGTTCTCAAAAATCCGAGTTTAAACTAATTCATTCTCATTTTCCTTGGATTTCACTTTTCTGCTTAAAAATAATGTTTAAAATGTTTATTCATTCAAAATTTCAACGAAATTTTTACAAATATTCAGTTTTATATCGTTATTAATTCAAATACAACAAAAAGAAAGAAAAAAAAATTTCTTTTTTTGGATATTTTTTTTCGTTATAATTCCAACAATATTTATCAATTGCTAGAGTTTTTTTACTTTTAAGAATTAAATTTATGCGTTATATTTATAAAACGGAAAAATATGCAGAATATTTAACTTGTGGCTTTTTTGTAACGTGTGAACCATTTATTTTATTTTATTGTTAGAAGAATTCATATTTTGTGAATTTTTTTCTTCTTTTGAATCGTATGTAGTTTATTAATAGTTGCTTCATTTTCTCTTATAAAAGAAAGAAAACTTATTTATTTTTTAATACTTCTAAATCTTCTATAACTATACTTATATGTTTGTCTTAAAATACTTTTATTTCTTTTAATAAAACTAAAGAAAATGAACAAATATAAATTTATAACAGCGTTTTACTGTACTTTACGAATGAAAATAAAACGCAATGAAACTGAGAATTTTTGTCTGAATAGTAAAAATATATTACATTCAAAAAAAATTTTAAGAAATTCAAGGAATTCATTAATTAACATTTTTATTTAAAACATTTAAAGGTTTCCCCTTTTATTTAAAGAAAAAATGTTCTTATTTTATACATTTTATTATTTCTCGTAATAAATAACAAAACTTTTCCCAAATATTTAAAAATTCGTTTAGAGATAAATAATGACATTGAATGCTAAAATCAAAGAGCATAATATAAATTATGTGTTTTTCTGGAAAGTGAAATCATCATATATAGAGAAAAAAGTAAATGAAAACCTTTAACAAATAAATAAAAAAGTATTTAATTTGATTTCGAATTATACTATAGAAACATTAATTCAACAAATACTTAGTTTATTGTTGTATCGAGCATTCAATGACATCCTTTTTATTTTACGATAACATTGAAATGCGTTGGTTTCTCTTTGTGGAAATAACACACTTAAATAAACGAAAAAAATTATTATAATCATTGTATTTCTGTTTTGACAATTTAAATTCTTTAAACGCCTTCATTTTAGAAACCTTTATAATGAATATACTAATTTGTGGCTTGTGTTGGGTGCTCTGATTTTGTAATGATGACAAGTATTATGTGATAATTATAATTTTTATTATTCATTGATAAATTATTGAGCCAAATAAATATTTTCTAATTGTGTTTGACTGAGCTTTGAAATTATCTTATAAAAAAATTCACGAATCCTTTATTAATATTATAAACGCGAAAGTTTGTATGGATGTTTGGTACTCTTTCACGGAAAAACAACTGAATGGATTTTAACGAAACTTCGCAATAATATAGTTTATACATTAGAATAATACATAGGCTATAATTTATAAAGATATTTTGTGAAGTTTCCAAAATATAACGATAATTTTTCAAAAAATAGGAAAAATTTGCAATCTGCAAAAAAACTCCGGACAGATATATCGATCTTTTTGTGGAAGCAAACTTTCCCTTTTGTTTTGTCTACGCCATGCCTTAGTGCGCGCTCGCTTTTAATTTATTACGTTGATCAGTGTAATCACTATTTTTCTTATTTCATAATAAAACTACATTTCGAAGGGAGAGGTGGTGGCAAGATTTTAACATAAAATAAATACAACAGAAAGTAATATTAATGTATTACCCTTCCAGATAAATATTATTTACACTATTTTAAGCGTTTATTACACAAAATTTGTAATAATGTGTTACTTTTGATTAGAAGAGATTAGTTTAGGAAGGTGTTTTCTCAAAAATCGACTGACAAGAGAGTTACGGGGAGTTATAAATAAATAAAAAAAAAATCCCTTTTATCAGCGATTTAGATCTACAGACTTAAAATTTAATAAATATGTTTTTGTTAGGTTTTTTTGTTCAGCTGAGATATGCTAAAAGCTTTTTTTTTTGTTTGTTTGTTTAATTTGAAATTCACGTAAAATTAACTCATTAAAAACATCTTTATCCTTCAATCTGTATTGTTAAATTTTTCAATTTACTCGCGCGAAGAACGGGTATACTAGCTAGTAAGTAAATATTCCAGTCAGTAATTCTTCTCTGACAAGGAGGTGTAAGGTCTAGGGGTCAAGGATTTAGTTCAAATTTTGTAGTATGGTAGATTTAGTTTCCCTGTTGATGAAGATGTATGGTTATAGGCGTCACTACTCAATAATGTTTTTAGATATTTGCAATCGAAGATGCAATTCACTCGTTAAACTCAATTCGAAGCAATTACACATAATGGGTTTAGCAAAGCAGCAACGTATCGGTGTTCCTCGTCACCAGGAGAGGAGCCGGTTCGTGTTCGTGGAGGATGAATAACTTTTTTTTTAATTTTATGTTCTATTTTTATATATAAAGATACATAATGGAGCTCAAACCAATTGGAAATGGAAATGTCTTTAATAACTAGAAACCTTATAAGAGTTTTATTTGTCATTATTATTCGTATAAGGACAGAATAATATTTATTATAAAACAGTGGCGCTCAGGGGGTCCTGGGAGTCTGACCCCCAAAAAAACCTTGATTTTTTTTTTTCCGATTGACTATAATTCTAAGTATATAGTACGTAAAATTTAATTAAATATTTGTTATTTTAATGATTAATTTTATTAATTAATGCTAATTATTTATTCAATAATTAGTTTTTTATTGTGTTTTGTTCCCAAAAATCGACAAAATCAAAAAGAGACTGATACAAGAATGGTGAACTTTCGACCCCGGACCCCCCCTTGAAAAATTCCTGTGTGCGCTATTATAAAACAATAAAAGCATTTCGCAAGAAGAGCAAGAGAAAAACCCTTTAACTGTGTTAGCTCTTAACTTTAACTTAACCCTCTAACAATCATGCCTGAAAATAATAAATTGTGAAAGGAAATAATAAATAAAAAATTTACCTGACTGACTCAATTAATATAAAAATGCGACTAGCTTCTTATCCCTTGTTGTCCGTACAATGGTGAAACTTGTCATAAAAGCAAATGGAACATAGTTTCGAAAAGCATCTCGCTCATCGAATTAGTGCTATATTGTTGCAAAGGCATCTGCTGCTTTTTATTTCGATTGAATTACATCTTCAATTGAAATATCTAAAAGCTTATTGAGTAGTGGCCCCTATAACCATATATCTTCATCAACAGGAAACTAAATCTACTATCCTACAAAATTTGAACTAAATCCGTGACCCCAAGACATTGCACTCTCCTTATGAGTGTGAATTAATGATTGTTTATTAACGCACTTAGAAGTAAACTGAAGCTAATGGCAATTAACTTCGTAATATTGAGTCATGGTCCGGCTGCGAGGTCAACATATCTGCCGGAACCCTACTTTCCAAACCTCCGTACCACGCTATTGTGAGTAAAGAGCCTCAGCATGCATCAGAATTACTGTATAAGAAGTCTTCAGAATCGTAGCTGGCATATTATGAGTTCGAGCCTAGTGCAGCTGAAAACCCACCGTGTTGAGGATGCCATACGTTAAACCTATCGAGGCTCAAACGTCCTCCTGTTGCTGTTATGTGGAAGTTAGAAGAGGATGGTGCTAGCTCAGGTGTCATCCTCGTCACTTGACCATGGTTTAAAATTACGAGGTCAGTCGACAATAACCATCGTGGAGCTTTGTAGTGCACAACGCGTTAATATAACTCTCAATCAAGTCTTCAGTAGCTCTAGGAATCGGATGCTCAGAAACAATGCCGGTCATGAATTTGGCACCATAAGCGCGATACTACTG
Source organism: Trichonephila inaurata madagascariensis (assembly GCA_019973955.1). NCBI lineage: Eukaryota > Metazoa > Arthropoda > Arachnida > Araneae > Nephilidae > Trichonephila > Trichonephila inaurata. The sequence goes on along the minus strand of BMAV01011655.1, from coordinate 190,048 downwards.
TCACTCTTTGAGTGTGGAATTAGTTTACCTGATTTGTCAATAAAAAGGACTCTTAAAGTCTTTTGTTTTTTATCTCTGTTATTTTTATTAAATTATTAATATTCGGTTGATTCTAAGAATAAATGTACTTCTAACATTATTTATCTTTACAGCCCATATTTATTCTGAAAATTTAGACGCATTTAGACTGAACTGTTTTAATTCAGAGAGATTATCATAATTTAGATGAAAAACATTTAATGCTTAGTTATGTATATGCATAACCTATTAAAAGGAAAATGTATTAAGATAGAACACACTTTGTGAGACTGCAATATAGACAAATAAATTATTTTTCATCAGAACTTTCAAAATGGAAAAAGAAGCTTCGAGATGTTCAAGAAAATTCATTCCTTTTCGAGCAATCATTATGCAAATATGAAAGCATCGTTATAATTTGTTTTCATTCGAATATAGAATGAAACCAAGAACTTGATGCTTATCTAAGAAAGACAAACGTTTATGTATATTTTTGTAGCACCAAATGTGCAAATGTTCTTCAGTTTTCGAAAATGCAATTGTCCAATCAATCCACAAGGTCTCACAGTTGTTTCATTGCCACGGTAGAGAGGCAATCGTGCTTGCGAACTCATTGCCGGCGTCGTATAGTCAAGAGTTCGAGTGTAGTGGGGCTGATGCATATTACATCTGTCGGGCTCAAAATCATCACATTAGCGTAGTGTGGAAGTTTAAGGAGTGATAGTGCAAATTCTGGTGTTATCCTCTTCATTTGACTGAGGTTACGTGGTCCGTCTTCAGTAGTTCTAATGCGACTTCCAAATACGGCATTAATAAAAAATCAAGTTCGCCGTTGCTTTACCAGGTATGTAAATCACCTATGGATTCACCTTACAATCTGAGGACAAGGAGTGAAACAGTTTTTTAAATTTTGCCCCGAACGTTCATCAAACCTTTTCTTTCAATTATAAAATGCACAATGTGATTGAGGGTCACTCTTTTGAAAAAATAGTAAACCATTATTGATGTAGTAAAATAATGTAAATATGAAGAAAAAATTATTCCAGATCATGACGTGTAAATTATAATTTACGGTATCAGCCAAAAAGAAACGACATGGTAAAAGCTAGTTTGTTGTTAACTAAACTAAATTTTATTCAGGTTATATTTTCTAGGTGACCCGAAAGTCCGTTAACATTTGAAAATTCAATAATTCATGGACTAAAGTAAGTAGAGAGGTGAAATTTGACAAACATGCTTGAAATGACAAAGTTTATTGAAACCGAAAAAATGCAAAAACTGGCTAACAGATTGCGCTGGATAGAACAACGTCAAGGATACCTCATAAAAATTGTTTGGTGGGATTCGTCTGCTAAACCACACCTCCATCATGCTTGTCCTCCCAGTTTCCCAGACCTCAATCCATGTCATTATTGGAGTGGGGTTACCTGAAGTCGCAAGTCTGCCTCAATCATCCTACCTCATTTGGGATGTTAGAAAACAACATCCAACGGTAATTTTTCACAATACCAACAAATGTCTTGAACTCAACATTGTTCCCCAACTACAGGTATTGTTGATCAATGACGACCGACATGTTGAACCTTTCTTATAAAGAACATCATTTCAGGACGTCTTAAAACTTCTTAAGGCTCTGGAACCTACTCAAAATTAAACCCTGGACCCTTACACAAATATAGACTCCACCTATGACCCTTAAGAGTAGACGGTAAGTAGCATACGTAGTACAAACAATAACCCTAAACAAATAAATGTATATGACTTACAATTGCATAGACCGGGTCGACCGACTGTCACCGTTTGACCGAAGGAGTAATGTTGGTGTATGGTGGCTGGCCTAGCCCTATATATGGACGACGGTCTTCACAAGTAGCCAGTTGATATATTGTCCGATATTCTCAGTTTTTGGGAGAATACAACCAGAAAAAACATTTGACCGTTGCAATAATTCGAATCATGGCCTTATTAAAGCCTAGTCGAAAACGAGATGAGGCCCCCATTGTGGGTGAGGCCCTGGGTCCGAGCCTTGTTGGCCCATGCCTTAAGACGTCCCTTCATCGTTTATTGCTAAAAGTTAATAGTGCTAATTATTGCTTTTGTTACATAAAGTGCCACCTTTTCGCTCTTTTTATACTTTTTACTGGTTTCATTTAAACTTCATGTTATTTCACAAGCACGTATGGCAATTTTTATCTCTCTCTCTACATTATTCTGGACTCTTTAAATACCCGGCTGATGACATTGTCAGTCGGTACTGGGAGGCTCAAATGGTCAAGAAGCCAAGCACGGGAGTTGGATAAATAAACTAAACAAAATTTACATTTTTCTATAAATAATTAAATTTTCAAATGATAACGAACTTTTAGGTTACCTGGTATATTAATTTCAATGCAATTCAATAATAATGTTATATGCCAATGGGAAAATGTAAATTCATGCTAAATGATATCAAAATCTCTTTCTTTTTTAAAACCTTTTTTAGGGAAATAATAATATATAATCCTGTTTCTCATTTTTATTTCAGGCCGCCCATCGGTCAAACAGCACACCCTTATGGTGGATGATATGATAGCCACAGTAGCCAGCACTGGATCTAACGTCCACTTAGATCTAGACGGTCTTCTGTACTTAGGAGGAGTGAGAAGGGCTTCTTACACGACCCTTCCCAAGCTGGTTCAATCTAGACATGGATTTGAGGGGTGCTTGGCATCTCTTGATCTCAACGGAGAAACTATTGACCCCATTAAAGACGCTGTGGTTACCGAGTACTTTGGTTTCATCTGGATGCGCAGGTAAAACACAAAGTCTTGTAAATACTATAACGTGGATAAAAGTCACAATTGACCTTATTGAGATTCAATGTAACAATTCTTAGAATCATTTTATGAATATTTAAAAGTACTCAGTATACATGGAATACTATAAGAATTTAATAAAAATCTAGTTAATAGAGGGTTATAGAAGAAATAATGCTATTTTAATTTGAAACATGCAATATTTAATTGACAATTTTTATTTTAAAAGCTTTTTAGATATTAGAGTTTTATAGAAAGTATCAATGTATTCCACGATAATTTCTGAACGAAAGTTCCTTCACCTTTAAAATACATAAACGGAGGTGTTAAAACTTTAAAATTAAATGTAAATACATGTACATATATAAATTCGATGTATTTTGTATGTCAAATTATCAAGCTCATTTTTCTTAATACTCATAGCAACCCATAAAGGCTATGTTTTGGTTGTTGGGTCACTAAATCGGCGACCTCAGCAAATAACTTTCGCCAAGTTCGCTATCTTAAGCAACGATCTTAAGTTAAAAATCGCCCAGGCTGCTCAAGGTCAACTCGACTTTTCATCCCTTCAGTGAGTCGATAAAGGAGCACCAAACTTGCTTGGGAACTAAACACTGGAGATCTTGCGTCAGACTTACCAACGAACCCTCCTAAACACTAAAGTACACTAAAACGGAGATTCGCATAATAGGCCTTGGCCCTCATTGGTTGTTGCGCCACTGAGTTTATAGTTGTATGATATATTTTAAAAACTTAAAATCATTGGTGAGAGCAGACTTTTGAAAAGAGTTCAATTTTACTTTGATCTTCTGATAAAGGTGTGTGTTTCTTATTTCAGGACCCGTAACTAAATGCAGCACAACCGCCTGCGCTAATAGAGGTATTTGTGTTCAAATGTGGAACAGTTATACCTGCGATTGTGATATGACTTCATATACTGGACCAACTTGCTCAGATGGTAATATACTAAATCCTTTCTCAAAATATATTTTGTTCTCAACTTCTGTGTGTCCTCTTAAATCATCATTTCACAATCTCTTTTGTATAATTCTGAACATTGCATTCAAATCCTGTAAATATCTATAAGCCTGCTCAAACATTCTGCCGTCATCAATTGTTTGAATTAGACATAATTCAAACTGAGATCGTTGAATGGGCTGAGATTGTGACGTCACAGCCACATGATAACTACAATCACGTTTTTCTATCCGATAAGTTCATATGTCGCAAGGAAATAATGAAATTAGGAATTTCATCAAATCCCTAAGGGATATGATCAATTGACGGGAGATGTTAAAATAACGTCTCTTCAAGATCATTTCCCCGATGAAAGTAAGTGATTTTATCAAATACCTGAACTGTTTCAATAAAATGATGAAATTAACTAGTAAGATTTGCATTGGCAAAATGCTGTCCAGGAGGGGAGACACCAGGGGAGGGGGTCGAGGCCTTATACTTTCCTAACCAAACAGGTAGTACTATTCATCCCCTAAATATCAACCCCACATCTTTAAAAAAATAGCACCATAGGATTAACATAGGGATTGATATTTTAGCGTGAAAGCAACCTAGAGGAAAGATGTTACACATCAAAATATACAGCCTAATTTTCTAATTATTTGTTAATTAGTTTCGAATAAATAATTTTTATTTCATTGACTATTGTTGTATTACTTACTTCTACATTTAATAATGCACCATATTTGTGTTAAATAAACACTTTTAAAAACTATTGACAATATTATTTCCTCATTTCACTGAAATAGATCATGGATTTGTTCAAATCCCTTACTTTTATCAGGAAAATGAACTTGAAGAGGCGTTATTTTAGCATCTCCGGTCAATTGATCCTCTCCCTTAGAGATTTGATGAAACATGTATACTAATGTGATATCAGTTTTGCTGTTGCTAACTTATGCTTTTATTTAATCTTTTAAAAAGGGCATATTTATCAAAAATAATAAAGTGTATGAATAAACAAAATGCACTTGATTTAAAAATACATGTATAAAGGATCTAAGGGGTGTTAAACTTCTCTAGAGGGCTGAAATTATAAATTTCAAGCAGGTATAATTCTTTTAAATATAAATTAAATAATTCGAATCTTTTACACATTATTTATAAATTAATAGTGCTTCAGAAAAGTATAAAATGTTTAAAATATAATCATAATTTTAAAAATTATAAGCATAGGAATATAAGAATATTTTCTATAAGAAATATTTATTACGTTGCGCATGCTATTTTCCAAATTAGTAGCTTTAATTACTAGCTATAAGTTGATTTATAAAGTTAAATGTGTCCTTATTACACTGTAGTAATATTATATTACAAAAATAAATTATATTTTTAAAAAATAAAAAAAAAATTACATTTTAAAAATTTCTTTAAAAAATTTCAATATTTTTCAAATATTTTGAAATACACAAAAGATATACTATTCTTAAATGATGTGGGGTTTAAAGAGTATGATACATTTTATAATTCTATAAAGTTTTATACATCAGAGACTACTATTTTAGAAAATAGCGTGAGCAATGCAAAAATTACTTAATATTTATTACAAAATTTTCGTATGCTTATAATTTTAAAATTATGATTATGTTTTAAACATTTTATGCTTATCTGAAACCCCATTCATTTATAAATAATGTGTAAAAGATTCGAATTATTTAATTTTAATTTAAAAGAATTATACCTGTTTGAAAATTGTTTATAATTTCAGCCCTCTAGAGAAATTTAACACCCCTGAGACCCCATAATAAAAGATTTTTTTTTTTTAATTTTAAAAACCTTTAGAAGAATCTTAATACTTAAACACCTTTATCCGCAATTATCACAGATTTTGAATGATGTCTAAATTTTTTAAGTAGAACAATGTTAGTTTTAATTATTGTTAAACGGGATTTTTTTATCATGGGTCGGCTGATATCAATTGCGCTTGATTTCAAATTGTAATATCTCGTTAAAATTTGAAAGTTTTGTGATTATTGTTTTTTTGGGAAAGTTAAGCTCAGCAATAAAAGAAAATAAAGTAAATCCATTTTCTGTATAATTACTTTTTTCCCTTTGTTATGTCTAAAAAGTTTTTTGGGTTTTTTAAAAAAATGATTTGGGGGTTCATCCGGGGTTTTCCCAATATTTGGGAAAAACTTTTTTGACAAAAAAATCAAAAATGGCTTTTAAATGACAAATGATATGAGGATTTTAACCTTTATAACCCTAAAAATTAGATTGTCTCAGATCTCTTGAAAATGGTCCTCTTCATATTTAAAAGATTGATGATCATGAAACCTTATTCAATCTTTTAAATCATGCTTTCATCTGGATGATAATAAAATAAGAGTTTGAGTTTTTTTACCTTATTCATGATTCTTCCTGTCAATATTTTCTTCTATAATTCGTTTTGGTCATTGCAAATTTCCTCCAGTTTGTCTTTGTATAATGTAAAAGAATGAAACCTAAACTTGGAATATTTTAACGCAAAAATTGTCCCACTATTAATCTTATATTTTTATAGAATCCTGTGTGGTAGCGGTAACCGAGTGGTCATGGTCGCAAGATCGTGACCTGCGTTGTTGAGTCGCAGGTTTGTATCTAATGTCACTGCAGACCTAACTGTATAAAGAAATTGACGCACGTTAAGGCCTTGTCACACATATACATATTTGAAGCAATTTTCCTTACAAGCAACCCTTTTGAGTAACTTCTACCCAGTTTCCATAGCAACGGCTTCGAACCACTTTCACAGTGAGCTGAAAGAATTGCTCGAAATTCCAGCCAATGGGATTTTTCGTCTCCCTACGTCATAAACAAGATAGCATTCTCGGCTTCGTCAAATGCATCAGAAATAGCGTATAATACTTTAAACAGAATGGAACTTCATTTCTGCTTACGACCGTCAACAGAAGCCCGTGCAGAACAAAAGAAATAATATTAGATATTCGTTTTCCGAAAAAGAAAAATTGACGAGTAATTTTTCAGTGTGAAGATAGGACACGGCTGACGTCAAAGCGGGTCATTTTGCTTACGGCAACTTTTTACCCTCACAGCTGCTCGAAAAATTTCCCGAAACGGTTAGTCGAGACATGCGTGTATGATAAAGCCTTTAAATGTGTCGATGCTCAAAGTCCTCACATTGGTGGGATGTTGAAATTTGGAGATTTGGATGCCAGTTTAGGTATCATCCTTGTCACTTGCTTATGGTTCAAGATACGAGTTTTGTCGCCAGTATCCCTCTGTTACTTCACAGTGCGCTGTAAATTAAAATCAAATTAAAAAATCCGGTTATTTCTTGATATAACTACAAATATCTAGGTTTCTAATTCAAACATATTTCATATTAAGAACTATTTAGTTATTCTTAGTTTATACAAACTCTCAGTTTTGAAGGATTTAACAAAAAGTAGACTTCTATTTGAGAGAGCAAAACAACACTAATTGAAATGGGAGGGGAATAATGAGTTTCAAACCTTCTCTTTAAGCATACTCTAATAATTATATTTAAATTAACAGTAAACACGATTGTCAAAAATCTGCGTCACCAACTATAAAAATTGTAATAAAATCATTACGTTGGGGTTCGTCTATCAAATGTAGAAAATAGATAAAAAAGAAGGTTTTTTCAGAGTGAATTTACATTTATTCTGGAACTGTAATAAATACTTTTTATTATAAGTATTATTAGAAATTTTAATTTACGGATTTACTTTTAACAGCAAATAATAAACATGCACTTAAAATTCACAATAGTTCGAATTCTTGTTTACACAAATACAGAACACATTATTATATTTCTCACACTATCGTATGATGTAAATAAAAAGCATAATCACTCTCAAGCCTTAACACTCCAATGTTGCTTCCATGCATCGTCCCTGATATCGGCTGGAAAAGGGGAATTTTTAAAGCTTTAGTTTTTAATCAATAATCTTTTTTTTCTGCAATGGATTTGTCAAATTTGGCGATGTTTGGCACCCAATTTTGTCGCCAAGATCACTCTTGCTTTGTGTTTCTGAGAGAATATTTTATTTTTGTATACAAGCCATGATTTTAGCCACAATACTCTTTCAGCGGTAGTGAATATTAATGCGCTATTCGAGGGCTTTTTTGGCCCGGGCCTGTAATTTTGAACTATGGTCAAATGACGGGATACCTGAGCTGGTACCCCCTCTCTAACTTCCACACCACACCATCGGAAGGACTTTGAGCCTCGGATTTGCATCCCCTCTAAAGGGCTTTTTTTTAACACTTTTTAAGCGAGCTTCGAATTAAAAAAATGAACAATTTAAAAAAATTCCTGATATATTATGATGCTACTGTGTTTGCATTTTATAAGCTTTTTCATAAAGCATTTTTTCCCCTTCTTTCTCAAGTCCTTATGCTTGAATCATGAATATTTTCTCATTTTCTATTTTGGTTCTTTTGAGCACTCAAACCCCATGTATTTTATCTAAATAGGCGTAATAAAATGCGTAATATTTTTGTAATAGTTAAATTTCTTTCTTTAGAAATCCTACATTAATAATGAAATAAAATGTTGAAAATGCTTAAGAAATATTAATAGAAAGAAACTTTTATTTTCACATAATTTTATTTTGTTTCCGAACTTCACCTTAATAAAGCTTTGAATACTGTTATGAAAACGGGTTTAAAAATCATAATAAAGGTACTGTACCGTATCCTGCACTCAGAAATAAACATTTTTAAAAGAATACGTCACGCATTGTCTTCTATCTTTTTTTTATTGATTTTATGTATGTGATAGTAAGTTATACGTTAAAATATTTGAATTCCTTTTAATAATCCCACTTGTGCTGCCATCTACATTCAGTAATAGGCACTATTTCAATATTTTTTCCCCAAGCATTACTTCGTTTTTAATTTTACTTGTACTTATTCATTTCATAATAATAAAAGCTGGAACATTAGATTTTATCACAATGTATTTTTAATTTTCTTTTTTTTAAAATTTTTAACCCAAACTAAACACAAAATAAAGAATTTGATTTTCGTACGAGAGCTTCTTCAAACTAAGAAAAAATTGACGAAAAATATATTTACAAAATGAATAACTTGTTAAGATTAAAAAAACTAAAACTTTACAATGATGAATTTCATATTCATATATACTTAAAATAAACTTTTGAGAAGGATACTTTTGAGTGATTGGTTTTGTTAGTTTATATTAAACTTCTAAACTAAATTTGATGCCAATTGTCAAGGCTGTTGGTGATCTCAAGGTCTGTTGCCAATAGCTTTAGTGTAGCCTAAAAGTACGATAAGTATAAAAAAAACTCCATGAATGCCAAATGTAATGTTTAGGGCTGCAAAATTGAATATTATATTATATAGTATAAATCGTTTGAAAATCCTCTTGTATATTTAAAATTCAATAATAATAGCCTGACTTGGAGAAAAATAGCTGAAAATTTCTCTTTCGGTTTTGTTTAGTAAATCACAGAATATGACATTAACACTCAATCATTATTACTCATCTCTTCATGATACAATCATTAAGAATTATTTACCGAAACTCCCCATTTCTCATATATTTCCATTAATTAAAAATTAATTGGATAAAGAACTGAATGTGTTGTAATTATACTACTGTGATATATGGAATTCTGTATAGATAATTAATCATGAAATAGAAAAAAATCATCTGTAGTTATAGAAATGTATTGCAATGTTCAAAGGCACGTACTGACTTTTATTTTAAGGTATTCGACTTCGTTTGGAAGCGTGATTTTAAAAAAAGCGTATAAATGGATACTTTTCATGATATTTAGTGTCCCCAGATTAGAATACAGTATAAAATTGTTTTTAAAACATTTTAAAAAAAAATTTAAATGAATATTTTGGCAAAAAAAAACTTAGAATAACCTTTTTCAAAAAGCTCTCCCTTTTTTAAAAAATGCTTTAAAATAATAATAGCATATAAAGTAAAGACTCTCCAGAGGTCGAATTATTTTTCTAAAAAATTCACATGATTCTCAGAGTTTCAAAATTAAAAAAAAATTATCGGCGTTTTTTTTTTAAAATTTTTCCTCTCTGTTGTCGAAAAAAATGGATAACCCCATTCTAAGTGATATATTTCAAAAAATTCTAGTTGACCTCTGTACAGGGTCTGATCTATTCGATAAAAAAATTTTATAATAAAGTATTTTCACAAAAAGGGGAATATATTGAAATTGGGTCATTTTTTTTCATTTTTAAAATATTGTACTTAAATTTTTTTTTTTAATAATATTTTTAAAAACCATTTTATAATTTTATCAAAGTCATTAAATATCATAAATTTTATCCATTTATCCTTTTAAAAATCATTTCCCGAAGGGATTATCCTTTAAAAGATAAGTTATGTTACTGATATTTTCAACAAATTTCGTAAAAAATTATCCTTAAAAAAATTTTTTACTTAGCCCCCTTTCATCTAAAATCTTTCACCCAATCATCATATACTTTTTTTTTAAAATAAATGTGCAACAAACATTTCTTTTAAAAACTAGGGGGAAGGGGGGGAAAATGAAAAACTGTTCTTGAAAACAATTGATGCTGTGATATGAAAAGGGTCTTTTAGTGGATATTAGGGAGACTTAATCTATTCACGGACTTTTTTTCGTCAAACCGCAAAAAATTTTTAAATGGGAAAAAATTAAACAAAAGCGTTCGTAAAAAACATGTCTGCAAAAAACTGTCGTGCCTGAACGTAACTCCAAAAGGCAATCCTTTTAAGGGGTTTTGGGGTTTTTTAGGTATGTTTTTATAGGTTCGTTGTAATAAAATTGAAAATGTAGAAATGACTTGTCAATTTGCGAAATTTTAACTGCCCAACAAAATTTTTTTTGTTCAGTCACCTCTAAGCGTCTTTAATAACCAAACCCTTTAAATTTTTTTGATTTAATTTGCGATCATTCTGAAGAAAAGAAAGGTATACTGGGACGGACCTCGTAATTCTGAACAACGATCAAGGTGGCCCTGAGCTGACACTCCCAAAACTCAGTAGATTTACCGATCAACCCCTCTACACGGTGGGGACCTACCCCCGAAGAAAGTTATAGTTGTGTCGTTTTTAGCTATTTTTGTGTGTCAAAAAACAAACTATTTATCTTTTTTAAAAAATATACACAGGTATTTAAATTAAATTACAAATTTACATTTTTTAATTAAATTCATTCAATTTAGAAAATTTAAGTAGTCTTTTCCAAGATCGTTTAGAGCAGGGGGTGGTTAGATTTTCCCTAATGTACGGGGGCTGGTTTTTTATTTTTTTCCGGGGGGTGTTACGGTCCCCAGTGGGTTTTAAGCTTCCTTTCTGACTGAACCCTGTATTTTTTCCTTTTCTTTTAATCCCTTTTTTTATCGACATTGTACCCCTTTTTTTAAAATATGACAGATTACAATTTTATCACAAAAACACTATTAACACATACTTTTGTTTTGTGTAAAAACAGATATTTAAACAACAATGAATAAATTTTTCCGGGGGCGGGGGTTTTTAAGAGGGGGGAAGGGAAAAATTTTTGGAAAAAATTTGGGCCCAAAAAAACCTTTTTGTTCGCTACTGAGTTCCGCTCCATCGCCCGGGGCATGACATCCCCAGAAAAAACACAAATACCCCTGGGAAGCTAAGATGTGGGTTGATGTCTCAAATAGCCATTACCCGTGCGATCGCAGGAAAAAGCTGATCATCAACATTTATTGCCCTTTCAGTCGGCGGGGAAGAAATATTCATTTATAAGACCCATCCGGTAATAGTTTTTTTTTTTTTTCCAAACGTCAGCCAACGTGTTAAACGTCATCCTGAGGTTCCCAAAAAAATTTTCATGAGACGTCTAAAATTTTTTTTAATCATTTTTCTTAAAAATAAAACACAATCACATCAATTGTAAACAGTGGATTCTCCATTCTAGCTGGCGTCAGGTTTTTTTAAACGTTTCTTTTAGTATGCGCGTCTTAGGTTTTAGTAACGCCGGTCACCCCAAAATGTCTTGGCGATTCGCCGGTCAATCGCGACGACTTAATGTTCATGTTTGGTTTAGAGGCATCTTCATATGAATGCGCCTTAAACCGGTATGATGTCGAGCTCTGAGGACGATAGCGAAAACAAACACAAAGGCCAATGAAAGAACCTCACACTCAATAATACATAATCAAGCAACTCATAATTAGCATTGTTTCTTTCAAATATTGGTCTATTTCTAATAGTCCTTGCATTACTTCGAACTGTGATGCAATTAAGCAATCATTTACTTTAAAATTGACTCAAATAAAAAAAAAAAATGTCCTTATATACAATTTAGAAAAGTGATTTTTTTTAAAAAATTCTTCAGAATAGCTTTAGAAATAAGTAACTGAACCTTTTTAAACGAGTTCTTGTTTGTTTTTACATAAATCAGAAATGGGCCCATTAGATTTCAACTGAACTATATATGCTCTCGGATATAAAATGTTCCTCAATTTGTCTGGTTTATAAACACTCACCAAAAAACAATATGATATCTACGTGGCGTAACTACACCCCATTGCGGGGGATACTCAAAGGGGTCTAGGGGCCCCAAAAACCTGAGTTTGCAAAAGGGGGCCTTTTCTCGGTATGCCACTGAGTACTGGCGATGGACCTCCGAATTTTGAGCCACGATCTTGAAGACTTTGCAATTGCTTTGAAAATATAAATTAGATTAATAAAGGAGGATTTTGACTGTCAACCCCTTAACTGCCGATTCAAAGTTAGGCAATTCGCTCTTCAGTGCCACCATTTTTTACACAGGCACATGTATATGGTGTATTAGTGGAAAAGAAAACCATAAATAAGCAAATTATTCTCTGAAATAAGTTAATCCTTTGAAAACACTGTCAAGATCATTTTGCTACATATCAAATCGCATTTCGGAAAGACGTATATATACGTCTGAAAAATTTAAACCTCCGTTTGAGCGAGGCGTATATATACGTCGGCGGCACTTGAGGGATTAAATACTTATTATTATCGTGTTGTTTATTAATAAAAAGTTGTAGTTTATGAAAAAATAGTACAACAAAAAATTCCCCTACTTCATCCTAGAAATTTTTTTTCCCACTCATCCGAACCTAATACATTAAAGTCTTTTGTTTTCAACTTTTTTCTTTGATACTTAAAGGTTTTGTTGAAAGTATTGTGTAAAAAAACTCATTTAAAAAAATAAAGTCAAATATTCGGCTCTCCCAATTTATCACTATCAAATTAAATACTCTTATCTTTCCAGTTTTCCCCTGCATTCTTCAAATAAATTTCGTGGGAAAAAAGTGTTATCTTAAATGCAGCAAAACATTCCTTTTAAAAACTTCTCTCGTCACAAATTTGTTTTCCTACTTTCCCTTTTTTGATACTGTGCTTCAAACTAAATTCTTTGATTATTTATTGATGCGGTACTTCTTATATACTATTTCTTTTTTTTTAACTGAATAACAAAAATCGATTCCCATTCTCCCCTTTAAATGTAATCTGCTTACAACTTAAAAGCCTTTGTTGGTTTTATAGCAATGGTTTATGTTATATATAAGGCGCCTTAAAACTTGTTTAACTTTGAATCGTATTCCCGCCACGAGTTTGCTAATGATTCTATAATTCTTTTGCTTTGTTTACTTTACTGTGTTTTTATTTTTTGTTCTTTTAAGTTAGGGTTTAACAAACATATTGCATAATAGATATAATGAAAAATAAAAGGTAAGAAATACCACAATTTTTTGAGATAAACTTCAGTAGCTATAAACATAGGCAAAGGACTTTTAAATGGCGTTAAAACCTTTTTGTTGGCCAGCTAATGTCCCGTTCAACCCCCTTTCGTTATTGGTAAAAAGAAAAAGTTCAAATGGTGGTTTTTTCAGACCCCCGTTATCGAATAAAGAGCATAACTAAGATGTTTTAAAAAAGCAAAAAACGGAAAAAAGCAAAAACCAAACAACCAGATTTGATCTATAAAATATTTAAAAACTATAAAAAAAAAAAAAAATCCTATAGTTACGCTATGAAAAAAAGGGGTCTTCATTTGTTTTTTTTTTTAAAAAAAACTTTCAAATGAATAGAAAATTCAGATAAAATTTTTAAAAATGATATTATGATATTCTTTAAGTAGCACTTCTAAATATCAAAAAAAAAATAGTTTTCCCACTTTTAATTTCTGTTGTAAATTTGTTGTACGTAAAAAAATTTTTTTGATGATAATAAATCATACTTGTTAACGTTTGTATTAAAAACCTTTTTTTAACTCTGAATGTTTAAATTTATTTATTTCTCTATCACTAAAACTACATTAAACAAAAAAGAAAAATTTTGAAAATTTTTGTACTTTATATAGGGTGTGGCGAAATTTTACCAAAATTTAGAGGGTTATAAAGGCAACATGGGGGGTGACAAAAAAACCATAGACTGTGGGGTCGTAAACCACCTTTAATATCTAAAAAGTAACCGTCGGAAAGACGATGAACCCGATTTAAAAATGGCCAAAAAAAAATGCGGGGTTTCAAACGGCGTGTAGAGTTGAAGGGAAATTTGCCTTTCCCTTTTCCTGGGGTTGCTGCAGGAGTACCTGCGACTTTTTGCCGAACGTGTAGTTCTAGCGTGATGGTCTATCGTACCTTTTTACACACAATTTCGGTGCGTAATCACATCCATTCACCCTGTTCCCGGGGTTTTGGTTCCCGGGCGCGTGGACCGGCTTGGTCTCCACGCTTCCCCCCTTAACCCGTTGAATTTTTTTTCTGCGGCCACCTCTCACTTGCGTTGAGCTTTGGAGGCTACAGTGGAGGGATCTCACGGCTGGAACGTCGTCGGTTCCACTGAAAAAACCTGGATTTGTTTGAACGCATTCAACAATCCCTTTTTCCCTTGGTTCGGGTGTGCACAATTCTTGTGACCATCACTCATAATTTCATTTCTGACGCCAAATTGTGAGGCATTGTTCAGATTCTAAACAAGCTCTATGTCAAAAAATGTATTTCTTAATTCTTATTGCCCTTTTTTATTTCCTCGACATCACCCCCTTCTTAGATGCTTTTTTTTAAAATTATTCCATTAAACGTACTTTGCAACCCCCGTCCTATATATTTGTCTCCCCCCCCTAATTTTTCGGGCAATTTGGCACACCTGGCACACCTTGAAAAGGGGGGGGGAACCTTTTCCTTTTCTTTACAAAGCCTAAATGTAAACTTTAAGCTGTGTATTAGTATTTTGTAAATAATAAATTTCTCTGGGTCTTTCTTTTTTTTTCCTCTTCTTTGACTTTTCTTCTTCTAAAAAATCAGATTTCTTCCCTGATACTAACTAATGCCTTCTAAAATAAATCGCATAGCTTAATTTTCAATTTGTTAAGGTAAAAAATTAGATATTGTATTTTCAAACTACAGTTCTTCTGAAATATATATCGTATAAAAATTACCCATGTACACTAACAAACAGTTTTGTTTACATAAAATCAAAATAACTTGGAAAAGATCCATGATTTTTACAGATTTAATTAAGATAAGTTGTTCTTTTTATGTCTGGATTCATGTCTCTAAGAATCCAATGGCTTTGCTGTTTCCTCTCTTCCAGTATTGCCAACTTTCTCATTTAGTTTTCCGTTGGATTATTTATTGTGTTTTTTGTTCCTTTATAATAAGAAATATATTTCTTATATTTATTTATTCGTCTAAAAAAGATTTTTTTTTTCGTTTTTTTATTGTTCGTGCATTAAATAATGATGCTAATAATACAAATAGTTTGCCTTTGTCCTAACAAAAAAGTTTGTTTAAAACATTTTTTTTTATTTCTATAGATTATACAAAGACAAGAAAGAAGTAAAAAAAAAATTCTCAGTTAATTTAGTCAAAAAGCTGAAAAATTTTACATCAGTTTAAAAGCATTTTTTTTTATTCTAATCTTCTTAATAGTTACCTTTTCCTACTTGGTTTACAATAAGGTTATTTGTTATGCATGCTTAAAGAACAAATATTTTACAGAATAGTTTTCCAGAATTTCAAATCCAATTATCATAATCATCCAAAATTCTACCTTTCAATACTATGTGTACAATTTAATTTGAATTGTAGCATCCTGTAACATTTCCTTTGAGATATCAATATTTTTGATAAATTGGTATACATTAGCAAGTGCAAATAGCAAAATAACACAGAAGATGAAACAATATAACAAAATTATTAAGGATTTAATTGAGATATCATTTAAAATATACAGTCGAACCTCTATATAACGAGCCTCTATATTGCGAATTTTTCTGTATAACGAACTTTTTCCTGGAATCAAGAACATTTCACGATTTCCATCGTAAAATAACCTCTCTATAGCAAAGTGCATTTTCTATATAACGAACTGTTTCTTTTGTGATTAAATTTTTTTTCTCCCTATTTTTAAAGTATTTCTGAACATTTCAAGTTAACACATTTTATGGTGGTCATAAATCTTGAGAGAGAGAGAGAGAGAACTGGTTTCATAAGATTTTAAATCACCGAGAGCAATAGAGCTCTGGACGTTTCATCCAGGAAGTTCAACCTCTAACCCCCACTGTCCAGTTCACTAGAAACATTTTCGATATCCCCTTCACCCTCAGTGGAGTTGTCTAGTGTCCCAGTGCTCTAGTTATAAAATAATGTATGTTTAATACTACTTGTATGCTTTCAATTATAGAGAAAATGTCCTTAAAATTCATTAATTTTAGTATAAAATTATTTTCTTAATATTGAGAATACAGCGTATTCGACATTCTTTTTTCTTGTTTTTCTTTCAGTTTTTCTTTCTCTCTTTCGTTTTTTGATGGGTAAGATACATAAAATAAACATATATTAATTTTTAAAAAAGTGTGAATATAATTAATTTTTTTAATATATAGTGTTTATGAATTTAAAATTTTGTTTTATGTGGTTTTATAAAATATATTGAAAGATGAACTTCCATATAACGAATTTTCCATATAGCGAACTTTTTCGGATTTAGAGACTTCGTTACATAGAGGTCCGGCTGTATATTATTTTACGTACTCTAAAAATAAAATTCGTCTTTGTTTATTTGCTTTCAAGTTTATAGTAAGAAATTTAATAATAAATTAAAAATTCTACGTAATTTTTTTTATATATATTTTCCGATTTGAATATTAATTTTAAGTATCGGGAATTTTGTCTGTTTTAATCAAAAACTTTGTATACCTGTCAATTATTAATAAATATAAGCCCCTGTATATTTCCGAGTATAAGCTAAAGTAAAAGTTCGACAGATTTTTAAAAAACGTTGCTTAGGAAAACTTTTTTTTTTTTTTTTGCTATTTCCGTTACTCACTCGCACAAGTGATTTTAATCTTTTAACTATTTTGGTGCTTTGCTGTGGCGTAACGAAGAATATAAAGGTCCCTGCAAAGTCAGTTTTGGGCTCCAAGCCGGATTTTACAAAGGCGTCAGTTAGGCTTTGGGCAGCCTAGAATCCCGGGCCATCCCCTCAGTGCGGGGTTGTACGTTACCGTACTGGTGCTTAGAATGAAACTTTTCCTCTTAAAGAAAATAATATGTTTAAAATATCCTTCAAATTCAGAGCCTGAATCTGAATATCCGAATGGTGTGTAAAATTCACGTTCACTCATTGGGATGTCTAAATGCATATGATCATCATGCAGTGAGTTTTCCTCCTGGGCATAAAGTATAGGTCGACAATCACATACCGTATACAAATTTTTTTTGGCTCATTTTCCAAGCAAAAATATTGATGCAAAATGGTGCATGGACCTTATACACAGTCTGTGTAAAAGCTAACAAATGAATGGGGAAAATGTGTCAGAGAGGCTTCAAGAAATAAAATTATCGTCATTGGAGTCTGACATTTTATTTAATAACGATTTGATTGAAAAATATACCCTCTTTTGAAAATATTTTTGCCATCATGGCGTGTTTAAAAATTACAGTGGGTTGATTTTTTTTCTAATTCGACTTATATACCGGTTTTGAATTTTGATAAAGTTTTGCAGAAAAAACTCACTCTTGGCGAATGCACGAAACGGCAGTGTAAAGGAGAATATTAGCCCTCTCCCTGCAAAGTCAGGTTCTGGCTCCAAGCCAAATCTTATAAATGATTGTAAAAACATACCTTTGGGACACTTAGAGTCCATATGTACGTTATTTCACTGCGGATTGGCTTATATTAGGTAATATATAGAACATATTTTTCCGTCGTGGGTAGCCTAGTGGTTAGAGCACAGGACTCCGAACCGGAAAACCTGGGTTCGTATGCCCGTACCACCAAATACCCTCCGAGTACACACGGAGTACGTGCTCGTTAAATCAGTGGGTCCGAAAGTCTTGTAGGCTGATTCACGAGTGAAGGGAACTGAAGAAAATTGCCCTCCACTTCAGTTCCATGCCTAAATTGTGGAGATGGAGATAGATAATGGCGCCATCTATCGTAATATTCTGTCGTCCCTTCGGGAATTTAACCGAGCTAAATCGTACTGTCACCTGTATGGTGCTCAAGGCTAAGGCCAACGACAGGCGTACATCTAGCCCATTGCCACGATGATGAATTTCGTGGGCCTCAATCTGACTATGTCAGACAGGTGGCATGAACAACAACATATTTTTTTGTGTTTGTTAATTTTCTTTTATAAAATGTTTCGTAAAAAGATCTTATCTTTTACATTTCAGAAAGCATATCTTATAAATTTGGTGCAAGGGGTGGACTGATCACATTTACCTATCCCTCGGATAAGCGACCGGACACGAAAAGCGACCTCTTGGCCTTAGGATTCATTAGTTCCACTGACAACGCTGTTCTGGTGCGCATAGACAGTGGCAGCAGCAATGATTATATGGAGCTAGAAATCGTAAGTTCATCTATACTTTGATTATACTATGATTGAAAAAGTTCAGAGAAAATGTTAAATATCAAATAATAATATTAGAACTTTCGCAATATAAAACATTGAAACTCCACTGTATAAATCTCCAAATTCACTTCCAGAAACTGCAATAGTTGAAATTGTAGGCATTTACATAATATTCCGCCCAACCAATTTCACCAGAAAAAGACATCGGCAATTCAAAGTATGTTGCCAAATGCTATCATCGTCATTATTATTGTGTTGAATGTGTATGGGAGCAGTTTCTCCCTTATTGGCTCGTGCATTGTTGCATTTTGATTTGACGAAATTGGTCGACGGTATAATACGTAAGACCAAATTATGTTATTCCGATAGCTAAAAAGTATACATTTTTTAGTCTTTTCTATACACTGTTTAAGGAAAACATAATGCAGTTGATTTTTTATTAAATATGAACTCACGATTTTAATACCTGCTCCTTTCCATCAAAAGCTAACCAAGATGATCATTTTTGGTACTTACGTATTATACCGTTGACAAATTTTGCCAAATAAAAATTCATTGCCATTTCAAAAGACGTTGTCAAATGCTGCCATCGTCTTAATTCTTTTATAACGTACACAGGAATTGTTTTCCGGTATTGGCTGCATATCGCAGCCTTTGGCGATGTCTTTTCATTTGAAAAAATTGGTCGACGGTGAGTACCTTGAAAGTCACGCAATGTTTGAGTATTGGTTCTTTTTATCGAGGTTCAAATAAGTACTTTATTTTATGTTTTGAGTACAGAATAGGTGTTCCTTGGCGAAGCCAATTTTTTGGCTATCAGAATGAGTCATCGAACTACTGAGATTAATAAACAAATCAGAAATAATGAAGAGCCGAATTCATTCTGGCATCTAGATAAACATCACCAAATCCAAAGGGCCACCCGTTCTTCATTTTAGCCTATTTGATATTATATTATACAACTTGATATAGTAGCGTTTAAGTTAATGAAATAAAAAAAAAATTGGGTACTTACGTTTTTATCGCAACATTATTGGTGACATAAAAAACGAAGCACGTGATTACCAATTCAGCGCGTACGACATAGCGAAATTGAGGTTGCTAACTTGGCAAGTTACCTTAAGCGTTGGTATAGGCTACGATAGTACTTTACCAAAAATATATACTTGTTCACTTAAGTGTATTACCGTTTGCTCATTTTAGATCAATTCTGTCATTTTTTGACACATTCAATTCATAGCCCACTTTTAGAACCACAGTTAACAACAGTTATATTGCGCGACCTGCCTTTGTTATGATTAAAACACGATTTATAAATTCCGTTACTAAGGTAAACATGAACTTGGTCCGATATTGTTTCTTTAAATCGCAGCAATATTGTTCGTTGTTGAAAACTTTTACTCGTTACAAATTAAGAGCCATAAATTCATGAATTATTGAAATTATGCATTTATAGTTTTTCGGGAAGAAAAAGAAAAATTCTTCCCGAAAAACTATTATTCAATGCTTAATTAATTCCCTGTTGTATGTAAATATAAGTAACCACACAATTAGAAAAACATATAAAGAAATTAACCGCTGTGTGTGTGAAAATAAACTTTAACATTATAAAATTTAAATATTTATTAGTCATTTTATACCGAATCCATTTCGGGAAAAAATTAATGAAAAAAAGAGTTTATAATTTAAATTCGTAACTGGGGATTCAGATTATGAAATGGCGTTATTAAAATCCAATTAAAAACTTCGTTTTGCTTTTAACATTTGCTTTTTCATATTTTGCATAATAGTTTATAATTTAAAACCACACAGGAAGATACAGATTATGAAATGGTATTATTACAATCCAATTAAAATCTCTTGTCGATAGTATTAGTTTTTGTTTTTAATACTTCATGCAATAGTTATCTTTCTATCAAGCTAATGTGCACGCTTTAAAATAGGATTTACCCAAGTATCTCTTAGAAATTAAAATAAATATCTACTTTAATGTGAGAAGAAATTTCCATTTCGTTTCAATCAAAGTTTTTAATTTAATCCCAAGAGTAATAAATCCATTTTTCTATTGAAATAAAATTCATCCTCCTATGTATTAATTATACAAATTACGCAGTTCAATTAACTCCATTAAGTAAGAAAATTCTCAAAATACTTAAGATTATTATATATATATATATAGGAACATTTTTTCCGATTCAGTTTCCTGTAATACACAAATTATTCGGCATTGTAATATTTTAAAAATATTTTGAGAAGGAATTATTTATTAACTGTTTATACAAGAGAAATACATCTACTCAATCAATACAACCAACCATAACAATTATGTATATATATATATATACTGCTGGTCATTAAAATTGTAACATCCAAAAAGAAAACTTTGGTTCTTGTATGTATATAGCACAGTAGAGTTCAAAGATGATTAAATTTGTTGACACTTTGGGAACATGCAGGCTTGGAAATTGGTAAACACATCTGCCACTTTTTGCATTAAAACAGCTCTAACACTGTTACGCATCAAGTCAGACTGTGTTTGGATGACAGGTACGAGAAAGTTATCCCATGCTGCTTCAGATCTATGCCACACTTCATCAACTGTAGAGGATGGAGAGCGGTGACGATCAGACTCTCACTAACACATGATCAGATGTTTTCAATTTGTAAGAGATCTGGAGAATATGCTGTCCAAAGCAACCGTTGTTGAATCTTTGTCGAGGTTGGTCGGGACACGACGGGCATATCATGCAGTCTTGCATTATCTTGTTGAAAGATGAGTCCTCCAAGGCCCCGAAGATAAGGCACGCTCACCTCCTTAATATTGAGCAATGTAAGATATCTCTGTTCAGATTACCGTTGACGCTGAGAAGATGATTCATGTAGTGTACCCAATGACTGCCCGTACCAAAACACCAGGAGCAGGGCTTGAATGACTATATCAAATGCAGGCAGGCCACTTGCGCTGTCTTCGGTCCTTTCAAACACGGATATGTCCATCATGATTATGTTCGCAGAACTGAAACTCGTCCAAAAAGACGACTTGGTGTTACAAGGAAGATGCACCATTATCGCCTCGCGTCTCTTTACGGCATTGCATTGCAAACAGCAATAATGGTCACCGTACAGATAGCCCATATTGTTTTAGATATCTTTGCACTGTACGTGAGAAAAATTACCGTGCTGACAACATGCCTACTTCCTGACTCGTCAGGCTGTACATCTTTATTGTCCGATCTGGCAAAGTCCTTTTGGGAGTTACAGGTATAAGACATTGAATTTCTGCATGGCGTTCAGTTTGACCCTACTTAACCAATCAATTCTATACTTGCGTTAAGTCGCTGAGAATTTCAACCTATGCAAGTAGCAATATCATTGAACAATAAACCGCTCACTTGATACGCCTCGAATCTCCCTGTACCGAATTCTTACACGAGCGAGTTGCCACTTTGCCTTCAAATACTAAACTTAACATTATCTTACAAATAAACAACATTCAAATATGATTTTGTATGAGAAACCTTCGGCGTTTCCTATATTTTATACAAAGTTTGAACTGCCTTTTCTCCCTTCTGCATCGTTCAATTGCGATCAAATGCTAATCATTTACATATCCCAGCAGCTTTCTTGTACAGGAATTTGACATTTAAATCAACCCTCCTTCATGCTGTTGCAATTTAAATGACTAACAGTATTCACACACTCATATATACGTGCTCATTTCCCTTAGTACTGTTGATTGGTTCCTCTATAACAGGGATGGCGAACTATTGGCATACGTGCCATTGATGGCACGCGGAGCAATATTTAGGGCACGCCACCAATCAAAACGATCAACAGCGATTTATTCTTCAATCAAGAAATTTTCAGCGAGATTTTCTCAGCTCAAAGAATTATTAGAAATGCTCTCAAGTTTATTATGTACCTTGCTGTGACATCATTTGATAAACTGAACTTGCCCCAATTCGATTGGATAGAAATTGAAGAATGCGAAATGCAACTTATTAATTTCTAGTGTAGTTGAATGGATTAAAATGTATTGAACGGGTTAAATTGATTGCAAAAGCAAGTTTCATAAAAATAAAAGTAAGATTCCAGTAACGAAATTTGGACCTTAAACCTTCCTCCATTTAATTTAAAGTGGCTAAACATTTTAACACTATTTTTCATCACCTATGCTACAAGTCATTATTTTCAGAGATGAATAACAGTGTCCGGCTGGTAACCTTTTGGGAACCAAATTTATCATGCATTCTGAATATTAACATTTTACCAATCTTAATATAATTTGTTTGTCATCTTCTCTAGGGTTTAGAAATCACATTAATGAAACCATGTTAAATTTGAATTACTTTTTATAAAACATTTTATTATAAGATGTTTATTTTTAAACTATTAAAAAAAATTCAATCTAAGTATTTAGTTTTATTATTCCCCATCTCAGGCCCAATTAATTTCGAACGTTTAACTCTTAGCATTTTAAGAAAAATGGCACGCTTATCATAACCATATTAACACATTTCTTGGTCCATATTGAAAATTCTTGGCAGATGATATCTTGGCAGATGATGCACTATTTTATACCATTTAATGATAATTTTAACTTTCTTCAACTTACATGAGATTCTCTTTCTTATTACACAATAGCATGAGATTCTCCCATTTCTCACTCAACATGAAATGAATGAGAAATCTGAACTCAGGAATGATTATTTGTAATAATTTATAAAACAACGAATTATTATGTAATGTAAATCAAACAGCAAGACTAACCAAAGCGCACGTGATAATGACGGAAGTTAAGTCAATATTTATCTGCTATTAATATATCTGCTACGAGCTCCCTCTTGTGATGATTGAATTTCAACATACGCCTGTATTAATCATCATGCTTGATCCTGACTATTCAGCATTCGTTCTTTTGGGCACTATTGTTTAATGGTAATATATGGCGCAAAAACTCTTTCCAAAACATAAAAGGGAATCAATCTGATTTAAATTTATCATTCAGATTACTGAGTGTGCTATAAAGGGATGATAAATATAATGATAATGGAAATGTCTGAAACAATCTCCCAAAAGATTACATGAATAATAATTTGTGGCATTCAATGATAGACGTGACACCCCTTCACATCACTGAAGCTACGAAGAATGGTTTCAAGATTTTAATTTTGATAATCTAAAGATCAAATTCGAAAAATTCTTTTCAAAGGATGTGCACACCACTACGATTTATTGTAATTAGCGTATCAATTTTAGTGCTTCTAATTATTTCCACACTCCAAAGAAACAATTCTTTTTATTAGTATAGATATAGATAAATAAACCATTCTTACTAGCAACAGCTTGTGTATGTTACTCTAGAATTGTGAAAAACATGTATTTTCTGTTCCAATATGCGAATATATTCTTACTAAAAATGACTTCTCTATTTAAATACATTCTGGCTTATGATAAACGATTAGGTTTTAAACAAATATTTTAATATCATTTAAACTCACGTGACAAATTAATTTTTCATTCGAAAAATCTAACTACTTCGAGTTAAATGTTTAATTTCTTAGGAGTGACTATTTGAGTAAAAAGCATACGCAATCATCAATTTTACTTTTATGTTTTTGATGCAATTGAATTTTTATTTAACTTTTTACAAACACTCAAAACTCTTTTTTTAAAATTAACTATATAAATAACTATTTATTTGTAAGGTATATGAACAAGAATACTTTAATTGTCTTAAAACATCACCTGCTCGAAATAGGAAAATGAAAATTGTAGTTTATGAGATTGCAAGGACAATTGATAAATGTTACATTTCGGAACAGCTGTTATTCAACAAAGGTCACGTTGCCTTGGGAACATTGTTATAGTCTCTGTATTGTATCTCTTTTTAAGAACAATTGCAGCTGCCTCTAAAAAAATCAAATGGATATTAGGTTCTTTTCATTTTGCAACGTTTTATGTATATTTTAGCAATATTATATCCATCTTTATTTTATTAACTGAGTTGTTTACTGTGTATATTCTTCCTTATTAGATACTTTAGTACACAGAATCGTCATTTTTTTTAAAATTAATTTATTTATTTATTTATTTGCTATCTTTATTAGCAACTAAACACCGAAGAGTTCGCACTGTTAAATGTAATTATAATATTTGCATCGCGTTCGAAAAAATTCTCCAGTATCATTACGAGAATGATAAATGAATGGTTGTCTTCTAAATGAAAAAATCGATTCGTGAGAATTATAAAGAGAAAATCTATAATTGCCTATTCAATCATTTGTTTCGCCTTGTTAGACAAATCATTTATCATAAGTTTCTCTTTCAGAAATAATTACAATTGAGGAACAAATGTAACAAAATGTAAAATACCAGTTTCTTGGTTCATTTACAAAAGTAAGGTAATTAATTTTTTACCGTTTCAGAAACTAATTTAATTGACAAAAATGGTTTTTTTTATTAATATTTGTAAAAAAAAAATGGTTCGCTTTATACTCGTTAATGGCTATTTAAACTTGTTAATGGTTCTTCTTAGAGTTAATTTTTCAGTTTCAATAATGTATCACCCCGTACAGTGGTTGACTATTTATACTTGCCATGTTACGTACTCGTGAGGATGAAATTTAATTTACTAAATTCATGAAGGTCACCTGATAAAGGTAATTTCATTAATTCCTTTTGATTTCAAAATGGGCATTGTAACGTCTTCGATTGATGCGAACCCCACCCTGCCAATTCATCTGAAATCACCCTATCCATCCATCACCAAACAGATGTTGGATGACGGGTGCAGGTGGCCATGGGGTCATTGTTTGTTGACTGGCCTCGGACAAGCGCAGACATCTGGTCTGGAAACTACAATGGCTAAGGAATGCCGTTGTCAATAGGCATTCCTTTATGAAAGTTTTGAATAGAAGTCGATGCATTGAGAGTGGGGCCGTGAAGCCCAGGTGTGAGATGAATGGATGAGTTATGGCACCCTTGGATTCCAGACGGACGGGGAGTGTGTTTGTGTTTGCCACGAAAATGAGAGACGAAGGTGGCCCGGGGACGAGGACAGGCCTTTTCTTTGACCTGCCAATGAGGAAGACGAGGGCAGACCCTTTTCTTTTTTGACCTGCCAATGAGGAAAACGAGGGGCGTGTGGTGGACCCGCCCCTGGTGTTTAAAAGGGGTGAATTTTGAAAGACTTGAAGAAGAGAGACGGAGGGACGAGAAGAAAAAACCTGAAGCGACTTGGACGGAGAGAGAAACTTGGACAGATAGAGCCATGGAGTAAACTGGAGCCCGGAAAAGCTAGGGACTGACCTCGAGTGATGAAGACTGTCCGCCCGGCCTTGGCCTATTTAATGAATATTTTTTGGAATCTATTAAATACTATTTAAAATATTAAAATATGGCTGTGACAAATTTTCTTGATTTCTAATGACTGACGACGTTACAGCATATTCTTTCAAACTTCAGGTAATTTGAAATGTTATTATTGGGTAAAATGTCCAAATAGGAAGATTTTCTAATTTTTTTTTTCAAAATAATTTTTAAAAGGTTATATTATGCAGATGCTTTTAACCCCTTAACTGGTTTGCTCTTACATGTACGGGCTACTGAAAGTTGGCCACAACCGTTTTGCCCGAACGCTGTACGGGCACTGATATTTTCTTCTTTCTATCTTTGATTTGCACGTAATTTTTTAAATTCTTATAGTGAGATTATTAGTGCTAGTGTGTATGTTTTAAAGAGAAGTGTGTCCATGATACTAAAATACTTTTCATCCAGAATTTTCTGTATTGTAATAGCGGGAATTTTTTCATTGAAGGCAGGAATTTAAATTCTTAAAAATTTTCGATAAGGAACAGGGATTGGTAAGGCAATGTAAAACTTGTTGCTTGAGAAGAAATGAGAAAAACAATCCAAAAAACCGATATTATCTCTGTAACCATTGCAATCTAAGACTTAGTATTACATTGTTGTACATATATATATATGCGCGCTACAATGCGACTAACGTGTGTAAATGCATATATATATGCATATCGCGTGCATATATATATAGCATACACACACAAAATCGTCAACCGTTTGAAAAAGAGGTAAGAACATGAAATTTTTTTGTATGAGAGACATTCTTTTAAGATATGTGAAACATTCTTTGCAGAGTGTATTTATAAAAAGCAAACATTTAGGGGTGTGTGTGTGTGTGTGTGTGTGTGTGTGTGTGTGTGTGTGTGTGTGTGTGTGTGTGTGTGTGTGTGTGTGTGTGTGTGTGTGTGTGTTTCACAATATTATAAAATAAAAGATAGTGTTAAAACTTTAAAACTGCAAATTAAAATAAAATTCTTCCATATTTTCATATTCTATTAAGTATTATGCTTAGGTATATGGAATAAAAAAAATGTGCCCTTTTTTTTTATTTATTTTTTTTTGGTACATTTTGGGTACGTTGACACTTAAAGGGGTTAAATCAAGTACGTTTTGTTTATCTAAATGCGTTATTAATAACAAATGTTTACTTTTTGAAAGAGTTTTTCTGCAAAAGGCAAATGTTTGCGATATTGAAGCGCATGATCCGATTGGTTGCTGACCCGTGATTTCACTTTATCTTAAGACTTCAATGTCACATGAATTTAACCTTTAACGCACAAATGAATGAAACTCAAGATTTTTAAATGATAACTTTAGCTAAGAAAAATGTGGCTGTGTAAAAGATACGAGATATTATGATAAAAATATTATCCTTATCAAGGTAATAATTAATTAGAGATGTATTGTTTTGGTAACAAGAAAACGTATATAAGTTGAAGGGAAAAATGTTAGAAAGAACTTTTTTAAAAAAACTGTCTTACAGAGCTATAAATTTAACAGAGATCCAATGTCTCCCCTGAGCTTGAATTTTAGGAGTAAATTGATTAATGGATTGTTAATTAATCAGTAAATAATTAATTAATAAAGATTCATAGTTTGATATTTTAAGTTATTTGTACATACTTTGAATTTCTTTCTCAAAATGATTTCTGTAAGAGTTTGCAGTGTATTTTCTTATTTATTATAAGATATATATTATATACGTACAGTATACCCGCTAAAGTCCGTTATCAACCCGATAATTTCTGAACGACAAGAACTATAATCGTAAAAGTGGTATCCAGTTATAGTAAAGTTGTCATGCACTACACGAAAAAAATGCTTACATAGCCACCTGGCGGATAAATTTGAACAACGTTTTTACCTCAAAAATAGCGCGGGATATATGAAAAAAGTCAAATACAAAGTTGTTCAGCATCATCGATTTATCATTAAAAAATATCTTGCATACAAAAATGATACAAATGAAAGACAAAGAATGATACAACGCAAAGCGCAAGCGTGTTTGATCGCGTTGAACAAAACTGCACTTGCCAGAATTGAGACTCATCTATCTGTCAGGTTCAAAATGGTGTCTTTCAGCAACAATGCACATCTACATTTTCAACATGGCATGTGACACGTTGGCACATGAATCCGTTATACAATTTCTAAGTTCCTACAGTGTTGATGGAAGGGTTGTGTGATGCATCTCTACAGAAAAAAATCAAATGGGTTCAGGTCAGATGACCGTACGAGCAATTCAACGCAACAACCACACCATATGACTTGTTTCTGGAATATGTCTCGAATGTGACACGGGATACCTTGTACGGAGGAGCACCGACGCGTTGGAACCATACACTCAACGTCAAATTCTGTAGAAAATCGAATAGTAAGTCCTTCAGTAATGACAAGTTTCGGGATCCCGTGAACATGCCCTTGTAAAATACCGAACCAATCAGTCTGTTTTTGAACATTCCGCGCCAGACATTTTTCGACCTGTGAACTTGATGTTGAACTTCGACAGCACATCTTGGATTATTTAGCGAACCGAAATGGATTTTCTGCTTATTGTGCATAATATTACGCGGAGAGTAGGCCACATCCGTCCATATAATATCGGCAAGAAACATTGGCTGCACCTCCAAGTGGTTCATAATGAAGTTGTATCAATCATAGCGTCTCTTATCTTCTCCAAATAAATATGTATTTTTTACGCCTTCTATTCAACATTACTTTACGGAAGGTACGACTTTTACTAAATTGATGATGCTGAACATTTTTGTAAACTGGCTTTTTCATGTATATTGTTCTATTTTTGAGATAAGAACGCTTTTTTCCAAATTTATCCGCTAGGTAGCGGGGTAAGCATTTTTTGTATAGCGCTTAGCAACTTTACTATACCTAGACCCCACTTTTATGACTATAGCGCTTGCCATTCATAAATTATTGAGGTAACAACGCACTTTAAAGGATGCACAGAAAATATTTACAGAGTATACTATATAACTAACCATCTTTATTAACATTTACAACCTTTCTAGGATTTATTTCTATTTCACTACGATTACAAACTGCATTATCTTCTTAAAACCTCTTCCTTCTCGCTCCCGTCAAAATCACGGTGTGAAATTTTCCCCTCTATTTCTGGTGTCCGTGATATTTCTGAACTGGAGTGTTCAAAAGTAGCGCGCAAAAAAATTAAAAATATCTATTTCTTATGCCCGGAATCCTATTTATTTCTAACCAAATGCTATATTATTTGTGACATGTTTAGAGACGGGGTTTTTTTAAGCGTAACTTCTTTGCGCTCGAGAGTGAATGTGAAATTTGCCCAGTTTTGCGTTAGGGTGAAAAGAAATAGTCTCCCCCCATCCCCCCGAGTCGTCGCTCATGGTGAGGAAATGGCCATCGGGAGGAAAAGGGGGGAAGCGAAGACACCACGTGATTTGCGTCACATCCGTGAAAAAGTTGGATGATTGCCCACCTTCCGATTGGAAATCCTTTTCCCAAAGACCCGGGAACATCTATCAACGGTTGTATGAGTTGCAGTGTGTGCATTACGGAGTATACAAAATAGCTATCGCAGCAAAAACGTGCCTTTTTTTTTTAATATTTCCTTAGATTGTTGGCTATATGGCGATGTGTTCGGCGGCTAATTTGTTTTTTTTTTCTTTTTAATTTTCATTTGTGAGGAATTATTATTAACTCTCATACTGCGTAGTTTTTATTACGTATTTCAAATCTACATTTTAGAGTTAAAATACGCAAAAAAGGATTCGAATCATACAAAAGAATTAGATCATACAAATATGAACATAAAAGCATAAATGAAAACATAAACAGGAACAGTACGGTTCAACAGTAAATAGTCCGAATAAATGCATACCCGTGGAAATCGCGGGATGCGCAGCTAGAGGGTTAATTCCAGTCAGAATGCCTAAATCAATTGCACAAAGAGGAAAAGAGTTTCGTGAAAGAAAAAAAAAGAAAAAGAAAAACTAGCAGCAAGTCCAGTCAAAAAAGTGACAAAAAAAACCCAGAAAAATAGTGCGAATTCATCAAGTGCTACTGCCAAATCTCCATCAGAGTACTCATGAGAGAACATCGAGCACGGAAAAAAAACATTGCAAAATACTCTCTTAATGCCGAGTTTAAGGGATGGGAATGTGCTATTGCGACTCTTCTAATGACAGCATAGATTAATACGGACTTTGTGAACCACCCTGTGCCGTCAACTACAGAGCCCTCAACAAGTTTCATGCATGTTGGAACTGATGCATGTGAACCGATAATAAATTCTATCTTACTTTGCAAAGACTTTGATTCCAATAAAAATGCGTGGCCACGGTAGCCTAGTGGTCAGGATATCAGATCGTGGCTGGCGTGTCATGAGTTCAAGCCGAGTACTACTTAAGACCTGTCGTGTAGGGGAGCGTTGCACGTTAAATCTTTTGAGAGCTTAAACGCCCTCCCGTTGGTGTGGTGTGGTAGTTAGAAGTGGGGTGAGTGCCAGGTAAGGTGACGTCCTCCTCACTTGTCCATGGTTCAAAATTACGAAGTCTGTCACCAAAAGCCCTCGTGTAGCTGAACAGTGCGCCGTTAATATTCACTCACCCATAAAAATGCTCACAAGGATTTTCAAAAGCTATTCGTTGATAATCCTTTCGATCACGGGTGTTCGATTTGTGATAGATTATGGTTTAGATATGATTTGAGAATGCCTGTTGCTGAGCACAAAAATATTTTACCGGAAATTAAATTAAAAGACATTAAAGAATGTTGCAATTGCCGACAAAGTTAAAGTATGAAAAGTACACCAAATATTTTAAAATATAATGTTTTGTATACCTAGAAATTCCAGCACTTCTTCCTACTTTGGATTTGGTATCAGAAAGACTCAATTCGCCATGAATACCTTTCATGCAGATTAGGTGATTGAGACATGTACACGGTCAGTTTGGAATATTAGAGCAAATAATCAATGTTCCAACGTCACCAAAGAAGTTTCACTTCTATCGCGTGGTGTTCCACGCACCATTTTTTATTTTAAACTAGCTGTTAGCACTATAATACATATAATATATATATATATATATATATATATATATATATATATATATATATATTGTATACATTATGGAGTTAGGAAGTGAATCGGATTATACTTTTATACTTTTAAGAATAAATAGATATGTGAGTGATTCTGAAATGACTGATTATTTTGAAAATTCGGTTAGTGAATCTGAGAGCAGTGATGATGGATCTGTGAGATGTTGGCCTTTTTGAATCTCATGCTTTGAAATTTATCTCACAAGAAAAATTTCTAATGTGTTTTTACATATGTATAAGTGTCATAAAATCCTCCTCTAGTGTTTAAAACACATGTTTGTTTGTTTTTAAGTTTTGTTTTCTTTTTGCTGGAAAACCAATATTCAGTCATAACTCTAAATGTTTGCTTTTTAAAAATATTTTTTTTTCTTGTATTTCAAGCTAAAAATTTACCCGAAATTTAAAAATAAATAAACATATTGAGCATACACTTAGTTTTATACAATTTTCTTGAATAAAAAAATAAGCACTTTTACGCCCGTTTTCTTCTAAATTATGCGACCGTTAAGGGGGTTAACTTTCAAATTATGATATTTCATTTTCGAACTTTCTTAAGAAATAAACAGATCTCACTACTGACGGATTCAAAACGATTTCTTTATTCACCAGGAGTAACGAAAATAATTAAATTTTTGTCAAATGGCTTTACAATTGAATGTTATACCAAAAATACTTCAAAGAACTAAAGTATATTTCTACATATTAAAAAATCTGGGAACATGTTAAATATACGTTTACGAATTATCTTCATATCTTAGAATTTCATTTCAGACATCATTATTTTCCATACTTGGTATTAAATGTAAAATTGGTAAGTTTTAGAATTCTAATAAAATGACAAAAATAATTATCACTTTAATTACAGTTTTGATGGAGACTGTGCAATGTAACGTATATGTTTAAACTTTAATGAATGTTGGCAATTTTGACTAACATGGTTACGAATAACACATAAGTACAGAAAAAATTTCATATTCTCTAAAATGTAGCATTTTACAAATCAAAAAGAAAAAATATGAAAAGGTATAATTCAATTGCCCCTTTTTCTTGTAATCAACAAACTTTTCAAATTCCACTTGATGGTACATATATCATTGTATGTCATATATTAGTATGTGGACTCAAAGTAGAATTTAGAAAACCTTAATTTTATTGAATTCATTTCGTAATATTTTTTTAAATTTAAGAACATATAGATGGACGTATTTAATATATCCTTTTAAAGTTTTGATAAATATTTTCTTTAAAGTCTTAAAATTTAAAATACACAACAATATTTTAAACAACCTTGTAAATTTAAAGCATTTATTTCAACGTTTAAATAATACTGTATGGTAATAAATATCAAACTTCAAGGCCTATTGGTGATTTTTATTCCAGAAATTCAAACAACGATATATATCTTTTATATAAAGTTGAAAATAGGTGGAAAATAATTTTATAAAAACTGAATACTTCAAAATTAATGTCTAGATAAAGATTATACTTACATTAATTTCACGTTTTCACTTCTAACCTCATATTCACATACTTAAACCACAAACTAAACTTAGAGAAATTAGAAACTGGAAATTTTAAACTTGTGCTCAAAGTTGTGGGAAAATACTTCTACACATAGAAACTTCTGCACTCATTGTAGACCTTCGTAACTACATTACAGTGTCAAATGATAAAATTGAATTAAAACTACATTTATATTAAATATAGACTTACTTTAAATTTTGTAAACTTTACATTGGAATTCAGGCTTTCATTTCCTTCGCAATTCAGTCCGATTTTATCAAGCAATAAGTTTTGCGATTTGTTCTAATGTGTACTTTAAAGATGTTGATAAATCTTGCGTTTTTGTATAATTGAATAATGCAAACCACAAATTTTTCATGTTCTACTGATTCTTTGTATTCTCGTATTTTGATTATTTCCCCCTGTTTTAATTCTTATTAATTTTTTATTATATTAAAAGTACTCCAACTAATCTCAAAATATATTCTGATTATTTCTTTGATTAGAATTATATGTCGTAAACGCCGATACAGCACTATTGACTAGGCCTCGAAATTTTGCTTTTAATTTATCATCTGCTTATGTTAGTAATTCAATATTCATTTCGCTTTGAAATATATCGTTTGCTTTATATAACTGAACTCACGAGTGGAATAATAAATTTCATTTGGATTGATTAATTAAAGTTGTGTGTGTGTGTGATATTTTATTTTATCGTTTCATCTATAGTTTATTTATACCAGTTTTGATCGAACAATTTCTTTTTCCAATAGTTCTTAATTGAACCATTATAAATTTTTGATTTTCAACATACTTTTCGTGGAAAGTTCTGTAATATTTATTCTTCAATCGTTTTCTTAAATATGTAACATATACTCTTTTTTTCTTAATTTTAGTTCCTTATTTTATCTCGATGATATGTATGTTATCGAATGCATCTGGACCATATAAAAATTACCAAAATTGCAAAGATATCTTTCCTTGATAAAGTTTCCAAAGGAACAACATGTTTTAATTCATTCAAAATCTTAAGC
This sequence comes from Trichonephila inaurata madagascariensis, assembly GCA_019973955.1. Taxonomy (NCBI): domain Eukaryota; kingdom Metazoa; phylum Arthropoda; class Arachnida; order Araneae; family Nephilidae; genus Trichonephila; species Trichonephila inaurata. Next base: position 156,394 of record BMAV01011655.1, on the reverse strand, counting down.
TAAATATGTCATCTTATATATAACTGCGTTTTTAATTAATATACTAAAAGTGTCATGTTCGATTTTTGCATACTCTTCTACGTCTTATAGATTTTATTATATATTTTTATCATATCCTCATTCTGCTATTCTCTAATTCTATATGACCGAACAGGGACCACTAACTTAAATGCATAACTAATTTTATAATATATTTATAATGTATATTTTATAATATATTATATGATATATATATATATTTATATTTATAATATATTTTATGATATATTTTATAATATATTTATAATATATTGTACATTATATATTATATTTTTTAAAACCTTAAGATATGTCTCAGTGTCAGTCATATGTCTTCACATTTAAGACAGAAGAACATATTATATTATTTTGTAATTCATTAACATTGCTGAGACAAGTGATTCCTTTCATTGTTTCATTGAAATGCTTTCATGCATTATAACTGAACACAAAAATAAGGCTTTTTTATTTTTTTAATTGGTTTCTATGGCTCTTATAATTTCTCTCTACTCGCTGACTTTTGTAATTATCTTCTTTAATTAATAATTTTACTTTAAATTCTACCATAACGAAGTATATAATATTTTCCTTATAGTACTTTGCCGTACAAAATGGTTTTATTTGTTAAACCTGAATATGTAATAAGTATGTAATTAATTCATTAAAAATGACAAAATTTAAAAGTGTTTCTTGAACTACATTTAATAAAATAAAAGATTTGCTAGTATATCGGGGAAGAGTGTGTATAAAAATTTGAAACTTTTGTTGAAAACGTTATTCTGTTTTATTACTTAGCTGACTTTTATCTTGATCAATTTATCTATCGAAATCAGTAGTGTACACAGACATCCCTTCTGAAGGGAGGATTACATTTAGAAAAACATGTAGACGAAAGAGCCCAGGGGTAATCTTAACAATAAAAATTAAGTCTGTTGGTCTACTGCAGTGATTCTCAACCCTTTTTTTTCTGGAGTACACTTTTTTTTAACAATTTTAAAATTTGCGGCACATTAACAATAAAATAAATCTCAAAGAATTTTACTTATTTATAATATACTACTTAAAATATTTTATAATAATTTTCAATGTTAAATAAAATATGTACTACTAAGAATAAAATGTTAATCAAGCAGTTAATTACAAATTAATTATAAGAATACATTTAATGCTAAATCTGAACTTGATTTTTAATAATTTATATTTGGTCGTAAAAATAATAAAGCCGCTCTCATTTTGTCATCTACATTTAAAAGTTTCGATTTTTTTTTTTTTCCTTTTTTTTTTTTGAATCCTTTTCATATTTTTACTACGAAAATCGATGTACCAAATAAGAACAATATTTTTAAAGTTTTTTTGGCAATCATGGGATAATAGCCTTAATTTTAATCCAAGGTGAATTAATTGACTCCTCCGAGTATTATGAAATTAAATCTTGATAATTACAAAGCGAAATTAATTCTTCTTTCAAAGTTAATTCATATACAAATGTATCCGTCATCCACAATTGGGTTACGAACCCAATCACATTTTGTTATAGGTATCTTAATTTGGGAAGTAATGAATAATTTTCTCCTTTAGTGCTGTCAAATGGTCCATAAAATTTTATGAATAGTTTCTATAAAACAGCCCAATGAGACTTGGTTCCGAATTTTTTTCTCAGAATATAATTTATAATTATAAAATATATATACATATATTGGAGACACACAAAAGTGCCACGGCGCAGTGGTTGAGAATCACTAGTTTAATGGGTGATTGAATATTAACGTCGCACTGTTCAGCTACACGAGGGCTTTTAGCGACGGACCACGCAATTTTGAACCATGGTCAAGTGATGTAGACGACATCTCTCCTGACTACCACACCACATCAACGGGAGGACGTTTGAGCTCTCGACAGATTTAACGTGCATCGCTCCCTTACACAGCGGGTTTTTAGTGGTATTGGGCTCGAACTAGTGACAAACCCAGCCACGATCTGATACCTAGACCACTCGGCTACTACGGCCACTAGTTCACTGGGAGTTGATCCCTTATTACACCCTCTTGTGTACACTACTGATAGAAATATAAAACAAATTTCAGATACCTGAAAACAAAAACTAACAAAATAAAACATTAATAAAATTTAATAACGTCTTGCTTGTAGAATCTTATTTAATCAATCCTTAAATTAAGTAAAAATAGAAAACTATAATTTATGTCTTTAAAGTTATGGCACTAAATTAGAATCAAACACTTTAAATTTAAAATTAATTATATATCTAGTATCTGTAAAATGACTTTGAAATCTATATATTGAGTTTTCACTTCACTAAAAACTACTGTGTTTCTGAAACAATTTTTTTCTTCCAGGTTGATGGCAACGTATTCATGGTATACAACATGGGCACTGAAGATCATCCCATTGGAGAATTAAGCGTTAATGTCAACGATCATCAGTATCATGTGATACGTTTTACAAGATCGGGTCCCAATTCAACCATTCAAATTGACGACCATAATGTTCGAACTAAACAGCCAACAGGTTCGATGTTATATGTTTGTAAAGCTGAATACTTAATTTTTTTACTATCTAAACATTTCAAAACTTTTTTTTTCTTTTTTAAGAATTATATTAGGGTTATTCCGTATGAAAGCATAAATTTTGCATAATTTTTAATTCAGTTTCACTACCACATTGCTTATGTATTGTATCTATCATTTTGTACAAGATATTTACTAATGATTCGTTTGTAGTACTGTAAATCAGTGCTCTGCAATCTTTTTATGGCCGCGGACCGGTCAACGTTTGTTAATTTTATCGCGGCCCGCTGAGGGGGAGGATGTTGATTGTTTCTATTTTAGACTGTTTTGATTTAATAATTTTAATTTAAGGGGACATGGTACGATTTAAGCAAAAAATTTTAATTTAAGGATTTTCAAAATTTTTTTGGTTGCTTCCATATGTGTGTATACTATTGTAAAACAGATTTTGTGCTCAAAATTTCATAAAAAGCTAGCCATTTAATTTTTTAAGGAAAAACTTAAAATTTGTGAAGTGATTTTAAAATGCTACTCCTCATACAAAAATTTACGTACACGCATGAAATTTGATTTACAAGTACGTTCAACTATGTATAACAAAAGTTGGTATGGGTTTTGCGATAACACGATTGGTATTTGTACAATACTTCTTTTATGAATCCTTATTGAAAATTCCTTAAAAATTTGCAAATTCTAACTTCAATTATTTTTTAAAAAAGGTATTGCTTTAATTCAAAAATGCATACCAACTTTGTTACATGTACTATTAACAATAGGTAAAAAAAATTCAAAGCATTAGGCACAATAGAAAAAAAGCCTTAGCATTTTAATGAAGACAAACTAGTTATTTTACCTTTCTGAGATAAGTAAGTTTAAAGTTTTGATTTGCCATAGGCATGTGAATAAAAATGAATTTAAAAGCTATCATAATTCTGCGTTTTTTCTGAGTTTAGAGTTTTCAAATTTTGCGATGTTATAGAAAAGTATATGAAGAATAACTTAGACTAGAGAAAAATTAGATTTGATATTTTGACTGATTTTTGTCAATTGAATCGTACTGTTTCCTCTTAATTGTATTTAATCATGACTTCTGAATAAAATATAGCTAGACCATAAAATGAATATAAAGTGATTTAACAAGAAATATTAAGTGATTTTCATAATAAGTAGCCCAAACCTAAGAAAAATATACCGCAATAAATAAAAGAGAAATATTTCATGTTTCTTGTGCGGACCGGTAGTATTTGATCCGAGGACCGGGCTGTAAATAATCATGTAACCGGAATGTAGTGAATAATAAACCTTTTGAAGTAATTTTTTTAAAGAATATTAGCTTTGAAAAAAAGTCATGTTTATTTTTAAGCTTTAAAATTGTTCTAAAATTACAACCAATTTCGATATCATAAAAAAAAAAGATTATAAATATGTTATTAGTGAAACAAAAATAAAATATAAAAAAAATTTAAGTCAATTCTACTAAGATTAGAAAAGAAAAATTTAATTTCAGTTAATTAAATTTAATTTTTAATTAATATTTGAAAAAACTGTATTAATATCAAGTGCCATCCACTACAAGTTTAAACAAATGTATTTGAACTTCAATGGGTGAATAAAAAGTATTTTATTAACGATTGAACATTTGAACAAGATATATATACAAATAAATATATACAGGGAGAGAGTGAACTAATAGAAGGAGAGAGAGTGTTGAAAAAAAGGTATTTATATACGTATTATACCGTCGATCAATTTCGCCAAATGAAAAGACATCGCCAATTCATAAAATGTTGCCAAACGCTATCGTCTTTATTATTACTGTGTTCTAATATGCTTGGGAACAGTTTCCACTATTGGCTGTAGTTTGTAGAATTTGGCGATGTGTTTTGATTTGACGAAATTGATTGATGTAATAACATACGAATACGTAAATATCCAAGCAAAGATCATAAACATGTTTTTAGTTAATTTCACTCAAATTTAATCCATAATTTATTTTTCATTCTAAAAATCGTTCTAGTTGTTTTGTCTTTGTGACGAATCTCGTGGATTATCGATATTCTGGTATTGGTTCGAGTTCTTGTTCTACGAAAGACAATTTGAGCTTGAAAATGGGGGCTAATTCTTGCTAGATAGTACAGGACCTCAAAAATTCTTATTTTTTAGGGTATGTGAACGTCATAAGAGTCATTTCAGGTATCATTTTTGTCATTTGATGATAACTTAAAATTACTAAGTTCGTCGCCTAACTTTTCTATAGTGTAACGTTTATTTTAAACCGAATCTTATTTATCTTTAAAGAGAGAATATATTTATTACAATAATTTCTTTTAATGTTACAATTTAAGGTGACTGCCTACCTTCGGACCCAATTTTTCTATAAAAACAAATTTTTGAAACAAATTGAATGTTTTTAGGAAGAAAAATTTAAAAAAAATATGTAAATACATAAAAAATTTTAAATAAATATTGTACTTTTAGAAAAATTAGTTGTTTTTAAGGAAATGTTACCAAATTTTTACTAAACCGGGTAACACTGTATAAAAATTTATAATACAATTATCATTTTCTTTATACACAACACACATATTATGCTGCTCTTCAAAATGAACCAAAATCTAAGAGAAATATTAAAATACAAAAAAATTACAGACAATTATGCATAATAATATGAAAATTTTGATATTTTTAAAGTTTTTTCTTTATAAAAACTTACCCTAAATGAAAAACTACTGAACCTACAACAAAACGTATGGTCCACTTTATGAAAAGTAGTATAATATAAACATTCCCACAAAATTTCAAAACGTTATCTTATTTGGTTCTTAAGATATGTATCTGGTAAAGAGTTTCTTTCGAAAACATAATTTTGAGAACAACTCATTTAAAGTTTTATCTTACTGCCCTTTTGCATAGAGTGATGTTTTTTAAAATCACTATAACTTTATTTCTATTTCGCGTAAAGGAAAACGAAAAACTGTTTTGAAAAGAAAAGTGTTCAAACTATTAGATTTTGAAATTAAAAAAAATGCTTTTTGTAGAAGAAAAACAACATTTTCAAGGTAGGCAGTCACCTTAATCACTTATTTTAAACACAAGCTGGTTAATTTGGGAAAATAAGGCTTTATACCATGGGTCGACAACCTAAAACACGTGTGTTCCGTGTGGCAAGCGGTACAATTGTCATTGGCACTTTACACTACTCTACAAATTTGTCACTTTTTGGATGGATGGAAATAAATAAATTTGCAACCGACCACGTATTTGACAAAAATCTCCAGAATTATGAACAATAACGGAATTACGAAAAAATCTAAAAATAACTCTAATGATAAATTTACTACTATTTTGTAAATTATTTAATGCCCTGACTGAAGAGATTTAATTGTTTGAATAGAGAAAACTACATATACTCTGCTTTCCACTTTTGATTCTACATAAAGTAACATAAGTTCATATAAAAAATATTTCGAGTCCGCAAGTAAATTGTTTAACTATTGAATACTTAGTATCGCGTCGAATTAAAACTCACAAATTACAAGACGCTCGATTTTGCGATATGAAAGTAGAGTGCTGCAAGCACTAGGTTCGCCTTAAAATTTTGGTTTAACGATAATGAAGGAAAATACTTATATTTTATATTTTCTGTTTCTTATTTTGATAAATATATTTAAAAATGCATAATATATGTACAATTTAAATTTTTTTTTTATTATTGAAGAAATAGTTATATTTTATGCTGTTTATTTTTATGTTAAGAAATATTTTTAAATGATGTAAAAATTAATGTGTAATAAAACTGTAAATCTATATTATTGATCTCTGTTTCCTAATCCTGCATGCATTATCGCCGGAATCGAATTGTTTCAAAAATATGGCATGCTGAATCATATTGGTAGATTGGTTTGGCACGCCACAGCTGAAAGATTGCATTTAGCAGCTTTATACGATTTAAACATGAATGCAGCTTCGATTTATAATATTTTCACTGTGTAAATAACTGACGTCAAAAACATTAGTTATCATCTAAACTCAAATTTTCGTATATGTTTTTATGAATGAAATTATTATAAGTCTTTATTTGCATTGTAATATTCATAAGCAATCTGAAGGCTTTTATTCAAGTAGATAGACTTTACTTATAAAGCAGAATTTTGCTTTAATGTTAAGGTGATCAATCATCCTCCTTTAGGGAGGACAGTCCTTTTATAGGTTCTGTTCTTCCTCAAAAAGGGTCCTTCTACTTGTCCTCCTTTTCAGTATTTTAAAACTAATCTTTTAATCTCTATATTTAGAGGTGCCAGACCGAACTATCACGCTCAAGTGCCGGTACAGTATGAACTATCAGGGATATTAATGTATTTTTTACATAATCAGGCATCTGTTTTCAACAAAATGATTCAAAAGATTGATGTTGAACACATTTCAGCTACAGAGGCCAGTCTTGTTTTGAACGATTTTGTCCTTCAATAAAAATCACGATTTGAAGAAAAATTTATTCCTTTAAGGTATCCGACACGCGACCAGATTTTAAAAAAAGGTTTTAAGGGGATAATAATTATGATATTTATTGTCACTTAGATTAGAAAATATATATAAAATTTTTTTAAGAATATTTTTAAACAAAAAAAAATTATTTAATACAATTTTTTGACAAAAATGAACATAGAATGACCCTTTTTCAAAATATTCTTCTTTTGAAAAATGCTTCTATTATAATAATATTTTCCCTGTCTATGCCGCCCTCTGACAGAGGTTCAACTAAATTTTTTTGAAATATATAACTTAGAAGTGGATCCGTCTTACGACAACAGAGGGAAGAAATTTTAAGAAAAAAAAAAGCCGATATATATTTCCCAAAAGGTTTTAACTTGAAAATATTGTGAATTTTTTAAAAAAATAGTTCAGACTCTCTGGGGAAGTTTTACTGTTTTAAGCAACACACACACAAAATATTATTTTAGAAGCATTTTTTGTAAAGGAGATTTTTAAAAAAAGGTTTTTCTAAGTTAATTTTTTGAAAATTTGTATTTAAATAATTTTTTTTGTAAAAAGTCCTTAAAACAATTTTATACATGTATTCTAATCTAAGGGACACTAAATATCATGGAAATTATCCATTTATGTGGTTCCGAATGTAGTTGGACACCTTAAAAGAATCAAATCCGGGCTTAATGGAAATGTTTACCAAAATGTAGAATTTTTATCAAACATGCTATGAAAATTTAGTTATTCTTTTTGAACTTACGTTGTGCTGCCCTGGAATTAATGCAGCATTTAAAAGAATTTTTCCAATTGGTAATGATTTTTGAACAGGTGAGAAATCAAGATTGAATGTGAATACTTTATAGATGTTTCACTTACCATAAAGTTCAATACACAGGATATTTCTTGTTCCGAAATTTCCGATATATTCAAAAATGATATATTGAAAAAAAATTTCAAAAAATGGAAAAACTCACTTAAGTAAACAATTAAAAAGGATGGTTTTATTAGTGTTTTTTTTTTAAATTAAAAAAAATTTTTCCCATATATTTATTTTTTGAAATTTTTTTTTAAATTTTTTCGTCCCCCTTTTTTAATTGAAAAAATTTTGACCACCTTATTAATGTACTTGAAAACTTGCTCTATTAAATATTCAGCGTAATCATCAAAATAGAACGACACATTAAAAAATTGTGAGTTGGGCCTCAAAAATTAGGAAAAGTTGGCAAAGGTCGTTTTTAAATTTAATATTAATGCAAGTTCACATTCGATGAGCCTTTTTTTTTAATTCATTTCTGTTTTACATTGTATCAGTACAACTATCGCAGCCATTTAACGTATTTTTCTGTATTTAATTATGATTTAATAATAGGTTATTCATAACTACTCGTAATGAAGTGACTAATTCGCCCCTGTATACCGTCTTGTAAAAAGGTTAATTTTTATCTAATCACTACAAAGCACTTAGGGAATTTATTATTTGGTCTTTCTGAAGATAAAACGAAATAAAACTAACGAATTATTTATTCTTTCGGATATTGTTGATATTTCTATGTTAATATACTGTGTGTGTTACAAAACCTTTTCATAAGTCGGGGGAAGTAGAAAAAGGGTTTTCTAACCATGACGGAATCATGTGTTCTCCATTGAATTCTGACATTAGACATGTACTTGTTGTTCTACTTGTAAAATGTAGATAAAACTTCTAATTTGATACTTTAGTAAAAGTTTTCAAATTTTTTAAAAGTCTTTAAAAATTTCTTTTTTCAGTTAAAAAAAATTCTTGTATTACATGTGTATTTTTATGTTGCAACTAATGTTTTTTTTGGGGGAAAATAAAAAAAAGCTCAAGAAATAGAATAGAATTAAGAAAGAAAATAGAATTAAGGTAACTGGAACCGTGTTTTTAAAAAAGCTCATAAAATGGAAAATTTTCAGGGGCTTTTGAAAATACAAAAAAATTGCCGGGGAGGAAAAAAAAACAAATATTTGGAAAAAAACTAAGAAAAACCTTTTAAAAATTTTTTTTTTTTTCCTTTTAAAGAAACCTTTCCGGTCCCTCACCTATGATTTTTTAAAAAAATTCACATTATTTTCAGAGTTACAACCCAAAATAGAGGTTTTTTTCCCAAAAATTTTTTCCCCTTTTAAAAAGTAAAAATGGATAAATCCACTTCTGTTTTCTATTTAAAAATTAAGGGTTGGGGCCTTTTGTACAGAGGTCTGAGTTATATACAGGCAAAAAATTTTTATTAAAAGGGAAACATTTTTTACAAAAAAGGGGAATAAAAATTTTGGGAAAAGGGTCAGCGGGTTTATTTTTTGTCAAAATATTGTACTTAAAAAATTTTTTTTTCCGTAATGCCTATTCTTAAAACAAATTTTTTACATTTCTTTTTCCCCCGTGATACAAATAATTTTAAAAATTATCCCATTTACAATTTTAAGCTTTTCCCCCAAATAAAATTTTAAAAATAAACAATTTAAAAAATTTTGCCCACAAGATTTCAATTAAAACCTTTTTTTTAATTTTTTTATTTATTAAATTTCCAAAAAATGTTTTTCAACCGATTGAAAAATTTCATCCCAAAAGAATGGGAGGCTTCCCTGCGAATAAACCCCCTGTAACCCCCACGGGGAAAAAATATTTTAAAAAACGTATTTCTTTTAAATAGTTTTTTTTGTTGCTTGGTTATTACATGCTTAGAGAAAAGAATCAAAAGAGATGTTTAGATTGGGTATATATTCGTACTAGCCATTACCTGCCTGCTCCGCTGGGTATTTCATGATGTTGTATGAATATATATTATTTATAAAATATGGATATCTAAGTCCTACCATTGTTTCGATTGTATTAAAAAACACTCTTGTAGCACTGGCCTCTAAATTTAAAAAAAGACAAAAGTTGAATTTCTAAACTGGAAGTATAATTATTAGTAAAATATTTTTTTATGTCCCCGTACCAACTTCCCTCCACAAAACTCGTCCTTATAGACACCTCCTCCACAAGACTCAACTAAAGAAACATAGGTAAATTTGGGAAATTTTAAGTTTTGTAACTTTATTCAGAAACCCAAATTTTTTTTTTTTGTAACCCCCCTTTTTCCCCTTTTCTTATTTCCTTTTTATTTTTTCCCCAATTTTGGGTTAAAATGTTTCCAAAATTTTTGTCACATGGTACCACCATCAATCATCTTCCAGTTAAAGCGTCATCATTAGGTTTTAAATATTAGCATGTCTTATTTTGTCGGAAAGTAAATAAAAAGATTTTTTGTTTGCTTTTACTTTAAAAATGCTACTTTTTTTCCCAAAGAAAAACATTGGAAATTTGCGAAATATGAATGCAACGAAATACATTTTTTACTTTTCTAATTCCATTTGAAGAAAAAAAGCTGCTGAAGTTCATCGATTGCTATGTGAGGCTTATGAGGACCATGATCCTTCAATTTCAAGATAAATGTACTGTTATAGATGGTTTAAAAAGGTGATTTTGATTCAGAGAGTAAAGAGAGTGTGAATGAAGACCTAAAACGTTTGAAGATGCCTAATTGTCTGCATTGTTGAACGTAGACACGTGTCCAATTTTGAATCCTTTTTGAAGGAAAATTTAAAAATTAAATTTTCCCCTTAATTGCCCCGGGAAAAGGGTTTCCCAAAACAAAAAAAAATAAAAATAAAAGGGTTTTTTTTTTTATTTTTAATTTATTTAAAAAAGTTTGGGAATCCTAAGCATAAGAAATCTTGGGATAATCCCGGTCATGCAACCCCATCAACGAGCAAGCTAAATATTCATGGACCAAAGCTCATGCCTTTTTTTATTCGGGATAGAACAAAAACACAAAAGAATGAAACTTTCACGGGGAAACCCCACCAACTGCATTCGAAGGGAGTTTAAAAGCAGAAAATGTTTCCCCGGGGAGGAGGTATCATCTGTTCCTCATCCCGGACCCAAGTTTTTAGGGGTAAAATATTGACCACTAAACCCCTTTCCCTAGTAAATTTAGTTTTTTCCCCAATTTTTTATTAAGCAATGCAACACAAGTCTTAGAAGCTAATGATCAGGAGTGATATGACATAAATTACAATTCTTAGAAAATAGCGCATTAAATCCTACTCACTATTTTTATGATAAATTAACCACCGAATCTATATCTATAGCCAATTCCTTAACTCACTAGAGTCCACTCTATCATTAAAGTTTAATGTTATATCGCTTACCGATATTCCACGGCGAACAGCTACCAATCTTTATATCTTCTATATATTACTGTAATCCAACTTGATTCGGCAACTAGGCAACCTTTTGGCTTCGAACCCACTTTTATATGGTTCTTATAATACTTCCTAAAGTTTCTAAGTTCCCAGACTTCTAAAACCTCTAGCCTTTTTCCGAATGCAAAGCCCCAAATTATATAATATTCTAATCTGCATTTTTACGTTTTTTTTGAGTTTGTTGGAAAGAAATCCATTCTGGCCCCAAAGTTTCCCCCAAAAAAGGGTTTTTTTATAAAAGGGGTTTGCCCCCGTCACAAACGACCGAAATAAAGAAAATGCATGATTATGTTCAACTGCATGTTACAGTGCCAGTTAAAAACTACTTGGAAATATTAAAATGAAATATTCTACCTCGCCTGTCGTATTCTCCAGACATTGTTAACCTCAGATTATCATTTGTTTCGAACAACGATTCATGGTTCATTTGAGCAGAAACCCCTTTTAAAGGAATGTGATTTGATTCTTTTTTGACTTTTACGCGAAATTTAGTGCCAGAAAAATGGGGAAAAGTTGCAACCAGCGGTGGACAAAAATTTTAATACTAAATTTGCTTCCATTTTTCACAATAAATCCCTAGTTCTTACAAAAAAAAATCCTTTAAAACAACACACTTTATGAATCAAAAAATTTTTTTAAATTATGAAATTTAGGTCGGGGAAAATGAAGCATTTAAAAACTTATCGATAAAAAGTTAAAAGAAAGTGTGTTCCATTTTTGTTTAAGTATTCCGTAAAAAAAAAGCGGGGGGGTTTTTTTAAAAAAACAAGTTAATAAAAACCAAAAGGGTTGGGCTAAAAGCATAAAATTGGTTTTTTTCTTGGGGGAAAGGAAAAAAACCAGGGTCCGGTTTTTGGAAAAATTTTTTTAACCCAAAATTACAAAAACCCGAAAAGGAAAAAGGTATTTACCCCCTTTTAAAGGCCACAAGAAAAGCACGGGGAAACCGATATCTCCTAATAACCCCCCAAAAAGGGAAATTTCCTCTGAATTTTTAACCAGTCCCCACCGGGGTTTCGGGTATGGGTGGCTTTTCCCCAGGCCTACCTAACCACTGGTACCCCCCCTTTTTTTCCCTGGGAGAACGGCTATTTTGATATAAAAACCCCGGTCAACACGGGTTACCCCCATCACACGACACTCACCAACTGACTGTTTTCCCGCCTGCTGCGACTCCATCATCAAGAGCCATCGTTTTTTTATAACACTATGTCTGCAGAACTTCCAGACGACACATATACATTTGTGATCCATTCACATATATATGAAAGAAAAAAAAACAGTTGCCATGACTTATGCCCCAGCCCTCGTATAAAAATTTCTGTTTAAATTTCCTCTAAAGTGTAATATTATACAACCTACTTGGGAAACCCCCATTGTTCTTTTTTTTTTTTTTTTATAACGAATTTAGATTTAATTGATTTTATTCTCTTAACCCAAGAATACGAGTATAAATTCTTATCAGCTCGGTTTGTTTTACAACATTTAAAAAATAAAGTTAATTATCATTTGTATATTTGTATTGTATATTTTTAAATCCATCCATTAAAAAAAATGTTAAAAACTGAACTAACGTTAACTGAAACTATAGTGCACTTAAAACATATTTTATATATAAAAAAAATTTAAATTTAAATTAACAAAGATTAAAATAATTTTTTTCTTACCCTTGAATAACCCAGTTCTGTAAAATAATAAAAAATAAAAGTAAAAGTTTAGAATTGACTCATGAATTTTACCTCCATTAAGTTAAAAAAAAAAAAATAAAAAATAGCGGGTTGAAAAGTATACTTGATTTTTTTTCAAATCATTTTTAAGCCTTAAGAGGCAAGAAATTCAAAATTTAAAACTGGGGAATTTAAGAAATTTTTGAACTCCTCGTCCTAAAAATTTGAGCCTTAATGACTAAAATTTTATATTTTTCTTACTTTTTTATTGTCGAAAAAATATTTTTCTCACAAAATTTTCTAGCAATAAAAAATAAAATAAATTTTAACAAATGTGCCAATACTTTTTTCTTTTCTGTTATTTAAATGCCCTTTAGATTACTTTAATTATGATTTACTCTTTTTTTTTTAATATTTTTTAAAAAAATTTGAAACTTAAGTTAGATTTTTTTAAACGTTTTAAAAGGTTAATATTAAAATTTAAGAATGAATTTTTAATTAAAACAATTTAGATTTTGTTTCTAAATTTTTAAATTTTCCTTTTTTTTTGATTTTTTAATATCCTTTTTTGAAACAAAAAAAAAGGTGTTTTTTGTCCCCTTTTAAATAAGTAGTAATTTGTGTTTAGAAGAATATGAAAATAAGTTATTTTTTTCTGAATAGTTGCATTAGCTTCTAGGTGCTTTAAAATGTAGATATTGGAACACAACTTAGTTTTTAATTTAAAAATGTAAAATTTATTGACTTAGTTTATCATAAAAATCGCTGCCAGAAATATGGCCATTTTCTTAGTACATTCTTATATTTTCTACTTTTATGTTTATATAACTATGCTAAGAAGCTTTAACTTAACTCAGTGGCGCACACGCCAAGGCCTACTGTACCCAACTCATTATACGTGACCTTTGGCCCTGAGGGGCATGAGCAGATGTTCCGGTCAGGTGGTGCGAAACCCCCAGTGTTAAGTTCCCAAACAAGCTTGGTACTCATTTATCAATCTACTGAAGGATGAAAGACTAAGTCGACCTTTCCCATCCCGGCGTTCAAACCTCGGACATGCGGTGCGGAAGCGCGATGCACTACCACTCAGCCACTGGGCTTCTACTAAGAAGCTTTACTGGGGAGAAATCTATCTATCTATCTATATGGGAGAAAAGGGATTCACTCACTCATAACGAGATCTCCGAAGTTATTAGACCGACAGACTCGAAATATGGCACGCATGTTTCTTTTGTAGAGAAGAGATCCGCTAAGAAAGGATTTTGTGGAAATCGACTCTTAAAGAGAGTGGCAGACTGTTCCGAAGCCGTTACAGACGAGGGCTGTAAGATTGTTTGTCAATACAATCGTAAACTACAGGATTTAAATACAAGATGCCATAGTCATACAACATCATGAAAAACAATACTCAGCGAAGTGGGAAAGTAATGGCTTGTGTATACACTGGTGGCCAAGATTATGGAAACTTTTTTGAAAATTGTTATGTTTTTTTAAGTTTGTATGCTTAAAGAAAATGTCACTTTGCACAAAACACAAAATCTTGTATATCATTCTAAAGAAAATTTAATACTAAATTCAATACAAAAAAATTCAAATATTTGCTATGCAAAAAAGTCAGCTGCAATAACTATCGATATACATTAAATACTGATGATTACAGTGGGTGATCAGTACTTGGTGGGGTAGCCTTTATTTTTTATTACAGCTTCACCTCGATGTTTCATTGAGCTGGAAATAGTTTTAAGCTCTTCTTTCGTTATTACATGAAGACAGGAAACAATTATAGCCTCGACTAGTTCCCCTTTATTTCCTGAGTACCTATTCGGACAAGAGTTTTCAAACGTTGCCACAATTTTTCGATAGGATTGAGGTCATGACTATGTTTCCTAGATAGGGCAATAATTCAATAATCTAGAACGACACTAATCTTTCGATTACTATACTGTGGTAAATAGATCCCTGACGAAAGGTAGAAATTTGGAGTTGTAGAATGGTATCAATTTATTTTCTGGCATTCAGTATCCCATCGATGATATGAAAGTCACTGGTACTATCTGCTGATATGCATGACCAAATCATGTGGGTGCTTCACAGTTGCCTGGATGCAGTCAGGATGCAGCGTTTTTCCTCTTCTACGCCTTACATATTTTCGTCCATCACTACCAAATAACAATATCTTAGCTTCATCGCTCCACATAACTTGTGATCACTAATCATCTATCCAATTAATGTGTTCCTTTAAACACAGTAATCTTTTTTAGCACTGCTATAAATTGAGATAAGACTTTTTTTATGGATTTCTACCTCTTAGTCTAATATCTGCTAATCTTCTGATTGCTTTTGAACTTAAAGGAACACCGGCATCATCAACTTCTGATGACCGTTGATGACATTCTTTTACCTTGGAGACATAATATTTTTGTTCTTTTGTCATCAACAGTGTGGTGCATCCCCCCACCCCTTTTCATGCTTTGTTTTTTCTTAACTTTGTCTCCTGACATCTTAATCAAAACTTTCAGTCTCCAGATGTAGTCACTGAACCACCAACCTGTCTTGAATTAAAGAAAGACCACTTTCTCGTCACAATCTTTTAGCATAATCACTTTTATTTGTGTCACGCTAGACGAACCAGTTGCCCAGGAAACAATCCTGACCTCAATCCTATCGAAAACGAGTGGCACCGTTTAAAAACTCTTGTCCGAATGAAGTACCCATGAAATAAAAAGGAATTAATTGAGGTTATATTGTTTCCTGGTATCTTGTAATAATGAAGGAAGAGCTTTAAACTGTTTTCAGTTCAATGAAAACATCGATGTGAGGCTGTAATAAATAAAGGCGATCCCACTAAGTACGGATAACTCACTGATGTCATCAGTATCTAACGTACATCGATAGTTATTGTAGAATTCTTTTTTGCATTGCAAATATTTAAATTTTGTTTTTGTTTTGTTAAATTTTCTCTTTAAAATGATATAAAAGACTTTGCATTTTGTGCAACGTAACATTTTCTATAAGCATATAAATATTAAAAAACGTAAGAATCTTCAAGTGTCCACAATTTTGGCCACCTCTGTATTTGTATATAATATGCTGCAGTGGTACTTCCTTCTGCAAGTCGCAAAACAACAAAGGACAGGAATTAAAGTCCTTAACAACTGGCCCAAATAAGGAGTTCTTTCGTCTCAGTCGTCTAAAGCATGCACGGTGTTGCTGCGGCCCGGTGGGTCGGTGGTTCAAATAAATACCACTGCCAAGGTCAACAGCTAGCTGTCAAAATATCATTCATCAATGTAAAAACAACTTAATATTCCTGTATTTATTTAACATTCAAAGGAAGGTTATATTATCTCTTAGAGGTCTTTTTATGTAAACCTAAAATAGAAGTAGAATTCAAGCTATCTATTTTATATCAGAATCGAATACAGATATCTGTATATCATATTATCATGATGTTTTCTCATTTACTATCATAACAATTTAATTTTATCAGAAAAAAGTTTAATAAGACAAATATTTTATTGTTATATTTAACACAAATTCTAAGAGCTGCAGCCAACATAATATTTAAATACTTTACAAAATCTTATTAAACTTACTCATTAATCCACGTAATGTACTAATTTCGTTATTTCACAGGTCGTCAACATACCATTTTTAACAGCCATTCCAAAATCCAAGTGGGTGGCAAGTTCAATACCATCAAAAACAAAATCGAAAGGCCTTTTCAGGGTGTCATTTCTGGTCTAGTATTCGGCGGGAACAGAATCCTCGACATGGCAGCTGAAGACGACCCAAGGGTATCACTTCAAGGTGACGTGGAATTACTCATCACCATGCCCCCTGATGGACAAACTGTCGATTCTGCCGAAAATTCTGAAGAGGTGAGTACGAAATGCAAACAGTTTAAAAATTTATGTTTTTGCGGCATTACAAATCCATGTACTGTATCTGATTCATTACATTTTTAAATTATTCTACCTTATATGAAAAATTATTCCTATAGAATTAAATAGTGGTATTTCAGTTTGACATTTGAATCTGAAAATATCAAATAATTCAGTTGGGATTTTTTCACACCCATCTGGATAAAAAAAATAAATCTTCAATTTCCAGCAAGGTGCTAGATCTACTTAAGTGTTAGAAAACAGTTTTTCTGACCCCTAAGAAGAGAAGTGTCTATATTTAGTTATATTAAAACTCATAACAATAAGAGTTTAATTTCTAGTAATATTTTAAGTATTGGTTCTTAAGAGGAATTGGTACCCTATGAACAACTTTCTTTATTTATGTATTTAAAAATTATATTTTAGCATTTTATATAATGGTTCTATTCAAGAAAATGATACGAGATGAAATGTTTCACATATTATTCACACAATTTTAAAAATTTAAATTTTTTGAAGAAAATTTGGAAAATTTTAAAATTTTATTCTTTTTGTAAATATTAATTTTTGACCTGAATTTTTTTTTGTAATATTCTCATGGATGTTATAAGCAACTTTAGAGATCGATTTTACAGTAACTTAATTCGTTTTTGAGAAAAAAAATAAAATGTTGATACGCATGCTAAAAATCAAGGAAAAAGCCAATATGTCTTACATTTTAATTTTTTAAAAAAAAATATTCAGTTTACAGCAAAACGGATCCCTAATTTTATTACATGGTTTATATATAATACGCAGGAAAAGAAATGGAAGTGATTGGTAAATAATTGTGAAAGGAGTAGCATTTTCAATGCACTCATGTTTCGAAAAACACAAACTGAGAAAAACCACTTTAAAGTTTATAATTCTGAAAAAAATATAATAAGCTTAAATAAACTAAAAAAACCCACTTTAAGATATTAGTTAGATATTTTTCTTTAAAATAATTGCATTTTCATGTTTTTTCAACCCATACAGTTTTATAAATGATACATTTTTAGAGAGTATTAATTGCACAAGAAAATTCAAGAAAAATGTTAAAAAAAATTTTTTTTGTCATGACAGAAATTTTAGTTTTTTTCATTCTTATAATACTGAAGTATTACATTTGTATGAAAAACATATCAGGAATAATAAACGAAATTATAAAATTCTTAATATAAAATGCCTTAATTCAAAAATTTTGCGTGCACACATTGCACAAAGAAAGAAAATGATTGTATTGTACTGCCTGGATAATATTCTGCTTTATATATTACACATTCTATTTTTAATGTTATTATTTCTCTTTATAAAATAGATTTTTTTTTTATCAAAACACTTTTTAGAGTTTTTTTTCTAAAAAGAGGGCGTGGCTGAATTGCCTAATTTGTATTCAAATGAAGTTTTACTCAACTTCTAACTTTCCGACATGCATAAATGATATATCAATCGAAAGATAATAATGCAAAGAATAAGATTAAATAAAAATAAAAAAAATGATAGGTCTGTCATTTTTGGGGTACCAAGTCCTCTTAAACTGTGATCCGTGGACCCCCGGGGTCCTTAGAGCCGTTCTAAAGGGTCCGCGAAGGTCTCTCATCTAATGTTAAGTTTTTCCTCTTTTACAGTCTATGAAAGACCTCGTGGAAAAATTGAAAGACGTGTCATCTGAGACTGGATCATTAAATTATTCCCAATAAAAATATTTACTAGAACATCTATTTCGACCAAGATATTGATTCAGCTTTTTTTTTGTTTGCATCCATATAACCATTACTAAAATGTAATATTTTCAAAAAATATATAGTAATATAAAAACACATATGCGAAGATTGAGAACAAAATTCACATCGCGAGCCAATATGATAACGATTGCATTCATCTCGATTTCCTAATCGAATTTCGTGGCCGCGGTAGCCGAGTGGTATGGGTATCGGATCGTGACTGGCTTTGTCACGAGTTCGAGCCCAGTACCACTAAAGACCCACCGTGTAGGGCAGGGAAGCACATTAAATCTGTCGAGAGCTGAAACGTCCTCCCGTTGTGTGGTGTGGTAGTTAGGAGAGGGGGGTGCCAGCTCAGGTGTCGTCCACGTCACTTGACCAGTGCTCAAAATTACGTGGTCCGTCGCCAAAAGCCCTCGCATAGCTGAACAGTGCAACGTTAAGAAATTCACTCACTCACCCTAATCGAAATTCGCCTTCATTATTTATTTATTTGCACCTATATCAGCGCTTCTCAAACTGTGAGGCGAGCCCCCTAGGGGGGCATGATAACTCTACGAGTGGGGCACGAGCATATTGAAAAGTCGAAAACAAAATATTATTTAAAAAATTATTAATTTTCTGAAAGTAAACAAACTACATTTTCACATAATAAAAAATTAAAAACACATTTACACTGATATAATATATTTATAAATGTATGAGTAATGCACAATGTATTTTACCGCTAATTTAACACTAGTAAGTTAAGAACATGTTAAAAATTATCAGTGACCCCATGGATTTGTCATATATAAAATTATGCACAAAAATTAACACTTATCTGGATAATTTGTACGAATTATAAATAATCCCTTAACTGTCGATTCGGGATTCGTCCCAATGTTCCGTTTTCCAGTGGGAGAGCGTAGGAATATATGGGGGAGAAAAATGAAAAAAGGGTTAGAAACCTCTGATATAAGTAAAACCCAAACACCCCAAAGGGCTTTTTTTGATTTCCCAAAACCTTCGGAATAATTTTATGGATAGCAATGAAGAAAAGACCAGTTGGAAAATCTTAAATATACGTCGGGGGAATGGTTAAGCGAAACATATATATATACGCCAGTGACACTTAAGAGGTTAAAGTCGTATTGTAGTTTTAGCGTTAAAGTATAGTATTATATTGAATTTCTGCATGGTTATTTTAGGAAGGGGGCGCGAAGAAAAATTTTGATTGAATATTGGGTCGCAAATATTCTTTTAGAAGCACTGACCTAATTTTTATTTAAGGGCCCCGTGGTAGCCCCAGCTTACACCAACGGTCCGGGTTCTATTTCCGGGCTTAGCAAGGTCGACTCAGCCTTACATCCCTACTGCAGTGGGTCGATAAATGACTACCAAGCTTGCTTGTGGACTTAAACACTGGGGGTCTCACTTCAGACTGACCACCTGATTGGGACATCTGCTCATGCTCCTCAACGCCCAATGGTCACGTATACTGGGATGGACACAGTAGGCCTGGCCCTCATGGACTGTTGCGCCACTGAGTTTGAGTCTATATTATTTATTCATTTCAAACTAGTATTTTGTAATGTTTTTTATCTACACATATATAATTAGACGTTTACTGTGTTTTAAAGGGGAAAAAAAGAAGTGTTAAAAAAAAGTCTGTATAAATAGCAGAGGCAGTCTCAGGACTATTGAGGAATTTTTAAATCATTCAGCCATGTGTAGAGAGCCAGGAAGAGGTGTTCAAAATTTGAGGGGTCCACAATGTCGGGCTGATACATAAAGGGGGGCCGCGGAGATCGAAAACTTAAGAACCACTGTTTTAAAGCAAACAATAATGCATCCTATTGAAAGGAAAGCTATAGTTCAATTACGTTTTGTTTGCTTTTTTCAATTCCTACTATTATCTCGCAATCTCTATTTATTTATTTATGTATTTATTTATCTTGGTGGAATTTTCAATTGTTAATAAAATACATTTTAAAGAGTTCAATTGAGCTGAAATTTTATATACATGATTATTTTAGACAAACAAAAAAACTATATAATAAAAAAAAAACCAATTATTGAAGAATTACAAATCAGCCAGTTGGCACATTTTTAAAAGACAAAACTTGAAAAGGGTTTTTTTTCTCACGTGTTAAAGCATTCAGTTGAACTGGGAAAATTTTAACACAGATTCTTTTGATGACAATAGATACTTTTTAAAGATAATTAATAAAATTAATTACCATTTAATGTTGTGATTCTGCCATATGTATATCATATTTTATTAATTGTAACTATTTAATAAAAAGTAGCTTAAAATTTTTTTTTGTTGATCTAAGTAGGAATTGACTTAAAAAAATTTTTTTTATATTACTTGTTTTTCTCTCGTTGGGGATAGTACAATTAATAGGACCAACCTCAATTAGTTACACAATAAAATCATTTTAGAAATCTCTTAAAATTGGTACCACTAAAATTTATAAAATTAAAATCGCAATGACGCTAAAAAACTTTACATCTTCAAACGTTGATTTAATTTTTCTTTAGCTGAAATAATATTTTCTATATAAAACAGTGATTAACATGAATTTAATCTTATCTTTCACAAAAATGGGAAATGTCAGAAAAATCTGTAGTACGAAAAATGTCATTAAAATAAAGATGCGTTACATTAAAAAAAAAGAATAGTAATGCCCGTGTCCCGTTCGTTTACAACCCTGGATTTTGCTAAGATCTTATTGACTAAGATACTATTTTCCGGGAAACACGATAGTAGAAATTCTATCACAAATAAAAACGCTTTGTATTAGTCTTGAATGAATTAAAAATACTACTTCCATTGCGTGTATCTTGACCTTGGTCATAAACACGAAGGGAATTTTTTTTCGAATTGTGAATTATTTTTACCCAAAAACCCGCCATGTGGCTGATAATTATAAATCTATCGTCATTCAAAATCCTCCCACTGGCGTGTTGGGGAAGTTGGAGAGTGAGACGATGCAGGCTTGCATGTTACTCTCTGTTTCTCATGATTCAAAATTACGAGGTTCATCGCCTATAATTCTCATTATCTTGGGCTAATTATTGACAGCCAGAACTTTTGGTTATTATAGTGTTTTTTAACGGAGAATTTATCAATCGTCTACAGTATTATAAATGGCTTAGTTATGTGATTTCTGTCCCCTTGAGCATTCCTCCAATAGCAAACATGATGTTTTGAAATGCGCCGTTAATAAGCAATCAATCATTCAACACGTTCTGTATTTAATTTTTGGACAAGTCTCACATGAATTGAAGTCATAATTTCATGAAAATATATTGTGCGAAACTTAAATGCAATAACGTGTCTTTTCTTTTGTCAAACTAAAAAAAAAATCAAAAATAAATCACTGAAGTTTTATTTCGAGATATATTAACATATATTGTTTTTCTTGAATTTTAATTTTTTTACAGCTATTGCTTCTTCACATCAAATTGTGAATTCATATTTTTTACAACCTGTATACCTTTTTATGCTCAAACCGAAAAGAAAATTTTTTTAATTCTTGTATTCAATAATTCCAACTGACCAGGGATATCTTAAAGCATGGGCCAACTGGGCCCGGGTCCAGTGCCTTGGCCGCAATTGCGGCCTCATCTCGTTCTCGATTCAGCCTTACGAAGATCATAATTCAAATAATTTCAAATGTTATTTCCCCAGTTATATTCTCCGAAAAACTGGAAATATGTCTATGGCACTATGTCAACTACGATTAGTCAACTGGCTACATGTGATGACTGTCGTCCATTTTTAGGCCTAAACCTACCATCATACACCACCATTACTCATTTAGTCAAAAGGCGGCAGTCGCGATTGAGCTGGTATGTGCGATTGTAAATCAGGCACATTTGTTTCGAGTTATTATTTGTACGAATATTTGACAACGTATGCTATGTACTGTTTAATTTTAAGGGTCATAAGTGGGGCCTACATTTGTGTTTGGTCCCAGGGCCTACTTTTGAGTAGGGGCCCAAAGCCTCAAGAAGTCTTAAGACATCCCTGCAACTGACATATAATATATTCATCGTTTTTTCTTAGAATTTTCTCTTACAATTACAAAATATAATACAAGCATTTCAAGTATATATATACACAGCTTTTTTTATCATGTTTTTATAAACTCGCTTACTTATATTTCTGTCTGGGTGGAATTTTGTAATTGATTTTAAACTAACTTCCAGATGAGCTAGAGACTTGAAATTTGGACCATAGCTCAGAAAGTGGATGACAATGCATGAAAATGTGTATCAAAACATGGTACATTTAAAAAAATTTATTATAAAATTGCTTGTTACGTCTGTTTTTTTTAATGCAAAGAAATTTTGGCTAATTACAGAAATCTAGCACAGCCGATCCAGTAGAACCTACTGAAGAGATGGTTTTCTCTGGGGCTGGATCCGGGTGTTGGGATGACGAAGACGATTGTGAAGCTTCTAATAACGAAAAGCGTAAGAAAATTTCATTCTTTCTTTATTTTTTTTAATCTATCATTGTAAAAAGAATAATCTTTAAAAAATACAATAATGTACATATTTAATGCATTTTTGACATAAATAAATTTTTTTTTAAACTTTCTAAAAAAAATTTTTTTAAAACTTTGATTTCGATTTTACATTTTTTGACAGTGATTTTTTCTTCATTTTCTTAATTACAATGTCCAAATTGGATTGTCCAATTGTTAATTATATTTTCTTTTTTTCAATTAAATAATAAGCTACATATAAAAATAAAAGCCCGACTCAGTTCTACAAAAAAAAAACAAAAAAAAAAAGAATTACAGAACGATAAAACGTGACAAAATCGTTTCAGCAATTTCTAATTCTGCCATCAATAAAGAGAGCTTTCTCCATTTTTTTAATCTATAATCATGTATTTTCAAATGAATTTCACTATGCCAAAAAATTTTTTATACAGTATTAGCTTAAAATAAGCACATCTTACCCTAACGAAAATATTAAATATTATTCATATATATATATTCATATATGTATTATTCATATATGTATATTCTATCAAATATATATTTACATTTCAAATAGAAAGAATAAAAAGACATCATTTCTGTTATTCTAAGCAATCCATAATAAAATTAGCTGATAATGCTGCTATAAATTGGCATCTATATCTGGTGCTATTCCATACTGATTATTGTTAAATCTATTTAAACACTTATTGAACCCTATTGGTGAAATCAATGGAATTTGAAGTTAAAAATAAATTAAATCATGTTAAATAAGGACATCCTACTGGAAGTGGAAGCTCTTTGAAAATGTAGAAGACTAGTTTGTGAATTGATTATACGAGCCTACATGAGCATCTTTTCCTAGGAGATGCCTCTTTTTTGTAATATCCCTTTTAAAATTAATATTTGTCTTTTAACCCTTTATCTACCGACCCTACTTATAAGTAACACTCACTCTAAAAAATTTCATAAGGGAAAAAAACATTTTTTCGAATATTCTGACTTTCGTAGAAATATTTTTTGAAATCCCTTTTTCCAAGATAAAAGGCAGCACGGGTTTTTTTGATGAAAATATTTTTTTCGGGGAAGGCGAATAGTTTTATATAAAAAAATTTAAATTTTCACCCGACGGCGTTTTCAGCGGATTGCGAAAATTATCTTTTGTCCCGAAAAAAAAGTTAATGTCAAAATTTTGTTTTTATTTTTTATGTTAATGAAGACCTTTTTGAAAAAGAGACTTTTATTTTAAAATGAACGGGGTATATAATTTTTTTCAGTGGAATATATTTTTAATTAATTAGCTCTTACGTATTAAATTTTCCAAAGTTGAGTATTTTGTTTATGTACATCCCTTAATTTTCAATGTAGTGATCCAAAAAAAAAATAAATAAATTGAGTGAAAAAAATTTGCTGTAAATCATAATGCGGTAGATAAAGGGTTTAACTGAAAACAAAAAAAATACTTGCTTTTATCTGTACTCATTTTAAACATTAAAAATATACACGTTAATTTTATTTGATTTGGCTGAATCTCTCGTCCTCCAGCAAACTCTTAACTTCTTCCAAAACACTTTTTTTCAAACATTCAATTTCCTCATGAACTGCATATCATTTCTTGTGCTAATCTGTATACCAAAATTATAGGCTTTCAAAAAAAATCACTGTTCTACAATCGTTCCTTGTTTTTGTCACAATATGTCTCATGAGTGCTCGGTACACAAGACTGACAAATTAACACTTCGTTTTTCTAATACCATCCTTTCTTCCAGAAGAGGAGCTCATTACGCCTGAATTCGTCTCTCCGACACCAGAAGACTTATCACAGCCTAATCCTGGTGAGGCCTGCGAAGACGATGATGATTGTAGCATCGACATCGGATCAGGCATTTCCGAAGGAGAGGTGGACCGGCCAGAAGACATCCTGCTCACCATCCCTACTATCCATCCCCTATCCCCAGAACGTGGCCCTATGTCTTCCAAACCCACAATTCCGCCCATCATGATCGTGTCTCACAGCAACCTACCCCTGATCAACCCCCCTACGCAAAAACTACCAGGGTACCAGCTGTGGTATACGAGGTTCCTATACCAGGATTGTTGCCGAACGGTAAAGATTACCAGAGACCCACTCAGAGAACTCGAAGTTCTGCAGATAACACCGCATTAGTTATCGGTGTCATTGCTGGGGCTCTCATCGCTATAG
This sequence comes from Trichonephila inaurata madagascariensis, assembly GCA_019973955.1. Classification (NCBI taxonomy): domain Eukaryota; kingdom Metazoa; phylum Arthropoda; class Arachnida; order Araneae; family Nephilidae; genus Trichonephila; species Trichonephila inaurata. Next base: position 131,117 of record BMAV01011655.1, on the reverse strand, counting down.
TACTCATCGCCCTCATCGTGTACAAACTTAGAAATAGAACTGAAGGCTCTTATAAAGTGGATGAAAGCAAGAATTATCAGTTTGGAGCCCAGTTTGGTGCTATAGCGGCTAGTCCGGCGTTCCTGAATGGGCCCATGCCACCTGTTAATAGCCTAAGTAAAGGTCATCCCGAAAAAACGCCAAAAAAGAAAAAAGGCGGGAAGGATTTGAAAGAATGGTATGTTTAATACTGGAATGACTAGACATTCGTCTGTGCAATGTTTCAACAGACTGTTGATTGTTAACATTGATTGGCTATTACGCGCGCGAGCGCGTATGTTACATTTTAAACAAACCTTTACTTCAAAGGAAGAATTTAGTAACATGTCTTTAATTTTGATTAGCAAAGACACTAAAGTATCTAAAACAAGAATGATATTCAAAGCTCAAAACTAAATGAAATCTTATGTATGTCCTTAGCTTTTTATCAGTATTGTTTTACGAATTTTGCTTGCCAGTGCATCATATTTTAATCAACCATATTATCTCTCCAGAAGTTATCCTTCGAAATGAATGTACAAAGAAATGATTAAAAATTAGAAGCAAATTTCTTTGGTTGTTTGCTGTTAATATTTTTTTTGGTAGAATAAGACTACACTCAATTCTTTTCTTATGAAGTCTGTGACTTCACTTGACATGAATATGCTGGATTTCTGTACAGAAAAAAATGAATTTTTGATCTCTAGTATTTTGTTTTCCAGTTGCTTCAGTAAAAACTATGAAACAGACTTGCAAACTTGGAAATAGAGGTATTTAAATGTGTTTTGAAAAGAAAAATAGAAATGCTAACTTTGTCATTCTGTTTATCGAATGTATCTGACATTTGGAAGTCAGAGGCATCTATCGAACAGTTTGCTGATTTCCTTTATAATGAAAAGGAAAATATATATGTAGTATCATATCCTAAATTATAAGATTGCTGAACAGTATTGGTTTAAACTGAATGTTACTTGATGGTTACTCAACAAATAACTGAACTTCTTGTGTAAAACTGCAGTTTTTCAGAAACTTCAATAAAATATGAAAATAATATTTTAAAGTGATCTGTGTGCATGACAATTCATTATTACAGCTAATGAGCGTGTAATATACAGTCTATTGTCCTGTAATAAATGGAAATGTCTAATTAGAGCATGGATATATGTAACCTTTATTGTTTTAATGTCCTAAAGCCTTGAATTACTACTGTTTTTTTTTTTTAAAAATGAGAACATGTGATTTAAAAATGACTTTGTTTTGAAAAAAAAAAGTTGTAGGTGGTTTTGAAGATCATCATAATCGTGAAATAACCTGACAATCCTTACAGACTCTTTATAAATCAATTAAGCTTTCACATTAGTTGTATAACTGTCTATTATTTCTTTGCAGAGAGAACTGGACAAAAGCAGAAAAAGACACTACAAAAGAAAGGTTCTTTTCTTTTTCTCAAAAGTATTTTTTATTTTTCAATATTGCACAGAGTTGGAAATATCATCCAAGTTCAGGGAACCGGAGCACTTTAAAGTTAATTTAGGGTTTAAAATTCTCTTGTGCAAGACTATTCATAAATATTACTGAGGTTTTAAAACATTTTATACTTGTAAGGTATTTCAAAATATCAAACTTTTCGAAATGCGTATTTAAAAAAAAACGTCTCTTTTTTCTTCACAAACAAGTATACAATATGTTATACATTTCATTTTTCAATATTTAAAAATACCCCCGAAAAAGTTATTTATTTTTATTTTAAAAATTCGATGCTATGTTCAAAATATAGAATTCTATAGTTTTAGATAATTCTCGGAATGTTTGATCATTTGTATAATCAACAATTACTCAAATTATTGTTGCCATTATGTAATGATTAAAGTCCATCCTAATCGGATGAGAAAAGACTAAATATATACCAACATTTTGCTAAGCTCCAAAACTTTTGATTGGACTCATCACACAACATTAGATATTTCAAAACAAACAAGATAATTTATTTTATTTATATTATTAGTCAGTTAATTTTACTATCAGACTTTCTAGACAAGTCTTTATTGTTCCTATTTTGCAAGTAAATTTCATAGAAGTATGCCAAATTATTGGAAGCAAATAAAATTTTACTTCTTAATTCGAGAGACATGATATGAAGGAACGGTTATATTAGAATGTATTATATTTGAATAGATGACACACATGTTGCCAACGTTTTAAAAGGAAAACTAAATCTCAGAAAATGTGCAAGTTTTCAAAAATTTCAGATGTATGATTTTGGAATTCTGTTCCGGTTAGCATCATCTTATTGAATATTGTTTAGTATGCAATTAGTATTTTTGTTTTCTATAACTAAATAATCGAATTAATTGAGAATAAAATTGTGATATTTTATTTTCTTCGAAATTCAGTATTAGAACAACTATGGATGTTCTCAAAGTGAGCTGAGATGTAAAAGAATTCTTGAAATAAAAGAAATATCTTAAAAACAGACAGACGATATTTTACACTTCATGTGTTTGTAGTGTTCTATTATGTGTGTGGACATGTGTTTAAGAAGTTCTATTGTAAACGGTTATCTTGCACAAAATGGTAAAAACTGAAAATATATTGACTTCCTTATAATTGTTTATAATTTTACGATTCTAATTTTTGTGTATTTTAAAATTCCAAATAAATAAAGTTCGTGAAACCTCAAATATAGTTTTGAATAGTCTTACAATTCTTTCAGTTTTATTTCACAATGGAACACTTTTTAAAAAAAAAAAAATTAAGATCGTTTTGAAATCCTACATGGTGCTAGAGTACTTCACTAGTTGACATGTAAAACTCACCTAGTCTATCATGTAGTTTCAACGTTGTTTTCTAAATTTTGACATTAATTGTTTGTATATTTCTACGAAGCAATGTCTTCAATTTTTAATTACATCAGAAAATAATGATGTAAAACTGGTATCATATTGAGAAAAATTCAAACATAAAGGGAAAAATTATCCGATATTATCAAAGAAAAAAAATGAATTTAACAAGAACTTTATAAAGCAAATCCTATGATTGAAATGTTTAATTTAATTATGTTTTTAATTTATGAATATCTATGTAAACAGTTATGTCATAAAAGATTTTTTTTAATGCGTTGACTCTTTATTTTAGAACTTGGGACATTTTATAAATTAGATATTTGTATAAATACACTATACACACAAAGCAGTACTTCTCAAACTTTCAATGTTTGCGACCCAATTTTCAATCCTAATTTTTTATCGCACCCCTTCATGAAATAATTATGTGTACTTTGACTCAAAGCTACGATTCTAATTATAAACCAAACAAATTATTGAGATAAGTATTAAATTTTGTATGTAATTTTGTTCATGACGTGCCCATGGGAGTCCCTAATAATTATTGAACTTTTTCTTAACTTAGTATTGATAAACTAATTGTCAAATGCATTTTACAGTACTGATTCATTTATAAGTATCTTATATCAGTGCAAATGTGTGTTTTATTTCTTTTTACGCATCAGAATGTATTTTATTGTGCTTCCTTTCAATAAATTTGAAATTTTTTTAAATATTTTATTTTCGACTTTTCAATATGCTCGAGCCCTCCACAAGTAGGTTTATTATGCCCCTCCTAGGGAGGGCACCCCACAGTTTGAAAAACGCTGGCATAAAGGTAAATAACTTCCAAGAAAGTTTTCTTTCTCCAAATAATAATTTTATCTTTTAAACAATAACTGATGATTTTAATCAAAAGTGTTACTGAATTAATTTCCCATTCAAGTATCATTTAAGAATTTTTAAAAATATTTAATATTCAAACTCCATATATATAAACTATAAATATTTATCAATGAAATCCTGTAAAAAAGCAATCTTTTATACACTTCAAGTATTTTTAATTTAATTTATGCAATCATACGTTAAATGTGTAATGAACGGTCCGCCCCGTTCATTGGTGTTTGGGAGTTAGAATAAAGATCAGCCATAGTCAGAACAATTCTAGTTTATTATTCCTTTACTAAATTTCAACAACCTAAGGTAGGAAATGCACACTTCTATAAAGAGTAGGAGCAATACTTTATAATAATTGATAAGATTCAGTTAACTTACGCTTAGAAGTCTTTGATTATTAATGATCTGAATTACCGTAATTCCTTTCTCAGCTATTCGACCTCTGGTCGTTATTATTCAATTGTTGACTAAATCGTCATTAACAATCTTTAAATATTATCGTCGAGGCACTCTAGACTAGCTTTCCACTATACTTTACGCTAATCATTAACTTCTATCATCTAACTCGGGGTACTCAACCTTTTTTCTACTGGGCCGTATATACTTATGTCAGCTATTTCATGCGTGCCGCATACATATGTTAGTTATTTCACGTGGGCCGCAACATGAGGACAAATGGTGGAGGTTGGAAGAAATGCTTTAAGACCAGGTAACAAGTGGAAATCTAAAATGTTAGAAAATTTTGATCAAAATATTATAACTCCTGTTTTGCTTTTTTTTATTTATGTGATTTTTTAAATTTTTTTCACTAAACTAAATGAGAAGCATTTAAGAAACACTCTTTCACAATTTCTGCTTAAGTAAACGGTTTCATATGATTACCAATAATATAACAAACTTCTTAAGAGGTCTTTGTTGCCGCTGTTTGTGTGTTATATTACCACTAACAAAACAATTTGTTGCTGCTGCAAATATTATTCAAGAAAACCTATTTATCCCTTCTTGAAAGAGATTTTCGAGAAAAAGTATCGTTGATGATTCCTGCTTCTTGGTATTTTTTAAATACAGCACTTTCGTGACAAAGCAAGCAATTACTGATCCATGTTTTTTTCACTACAAAATAGTCCGCATCCTAATCGTCTGGTAACGATATATTTTCTTCGAATATTTTTCGCTTGCCAGATATGAAAGATAGTTAAAAATTATTTCCACCCATTAAATTGTCACTACTGCACTGTTGTCTGTTATCGCTAAACGTAACCGTTCCAAATAGAAAAAGAATATCAATTCGTACCCGTACAACACCGACAGCAGAAAGCAAAATTGATATATGTGATTTCTTGACAAAGAATTTCCCACCAAACTTTAAATACAATGTTCTTAAATAAGTGAATTTCTCAGAGCTATGGGCCATGACCGGGCCACTGAAAAAGGCTCGGTGGGCCGCAGGTAATCGAACTCCTAGCCTCTCTTTTCCTTCGTACCTAAAAGTTAATGCTTAAATACAAGCCTTCACTTACATAAACCGTGTCTTCTTCGGGAGAAATTTCTAATAGAACAACATTCAAAAAAATAAATTTTCCAAAGAGGATCAGTGAGAAGTTCGTGGATAGCCCCGTTACAAGTGTTATAATAACTTGAAATATACTTTATAAAATTTGTGGCTTGTGATGTGATTGGCGATTATTAAAACTAAATTCATGATTAATATATTAGTAATACAGGCAATTAATTTGCCTGTAATTATTATTCATAAGAACTGGGCATTCCCAAAATAATTTTCTAGTTACATTTATGCCTGAAAATTGTGGTAGTCCGGTCATTATAGTTGCGAATTTCGTGGTTCATTTATTGTTTGACGAACATTGTCCTTAGAAATAACACGGGAGCTATTGGCTAGGGATCTCGTAATTGTTTCCACCGTCAAAGGAACATGAGAAAACATGCCAGCTTGAGGATATTAAGCAGTTACAAATTTAACATACATCGGCCTCTCTACACAATGGGTCAAGTGAAATCAAGACTCGAATCCATGAATCTTAATTCCTGAACTCGTGACCATGATCACGGAGCTACGCAATCATTGTTAATTTCATGATCGGCGATGCTGATGTGAGAGTGAGTGAATATTAAAGTAACACCACTGTGACGGATCTATCCGCGATCCTTTAACTAATCCTCTTGGGAAATCTTTGGGCTATCAATTCGCGTTATTCATAACCAACCCTTCGGAAGAAGAAAATTGGGTTATTCAAATTAACTTACGACATATAGTCGAAGTTTTCTAGCTAGAATAAAAAGTAGGAGAGGCGATAAACCCGATTCAGGTGAGATTGTTTCTGACAGGTATCATATTTAAATTATTGTGATTAAAGACTTATTAGGAGGAAGCTTTCAAAGTGACGATTGTTCACTGAGATTAAATTGATATTAGATTAAATCGGATGATAAATTAGATCTTTTAAAAAGTAAGGATCGAGTTTGATAGTATTCTAATCTTTCGTTTATTGCCGTCGTTGTCCCACTTTCGTGGTTATCCTTACTATTATTAATTGAATTTGTGTTGTTTCATTGTGTGATAAATAGATTGATGGTATCATGACAAGTGTTTCTTCCCTACCTCCCACATATCTAGGTGCCCAAGAAAGAGGTGATAACCTCTCACACCACTGTTTAGTTACTCAGCAAATTATGCAATCAAGCAAACATCCGGTGGTCCGGTGCATCTTTTCTGTGGGCACCTGTCGCGATACAACTTGCTGCTGCTCGTGCATTCCCTTTTGCCAATCTGTAAATTAGATGCATATCTGTCATCACGGTATTTGTAAAACCTTCCATACTTCTCTGCGGTTGATGACAACTCAATTGACTGTGGTAATGCTGGTCTGTTTCCTTAAATTCTTTGAACAACGCCATCTAGCGCCGAACGAAGACGTTTCTGATCATGGGTTGCTAAGCAGATCTGAATCCTTGTAAGGTTGTCGCAGTAATCCTGGGACACAATGGATCATGGGAAAGTTACGTAAGAGCTATTTCAGCCCAAGTTTCGCCAAAGCTACTTGAATTGAATTTAAAATTACAAAATCAATGTACCATTTTCTTTTGTTGTAACGAAAAAATTGATTCCTCAGGGAAAGGTTCCTCATTCCTAGAGTTAAACTGCCTTTTCCTATGAAGTAGTATTTAATTGTTCATAATTTATTAAGTCCACACTAATGTACTAGCTATAATTTCCTGATAATATTCTTCCTACTCATCCTGCGAGTACGACGCCCTAAATTTTAGGAAGAGATTTATATCGAATTTGGAAACAAATTAAATTTTTGGAAACTTATACAATATAACTTTGTAGATATCCCCCTCTTACACACATTACAGCTGAATTTTTTAACTGGAGGGAAACTTAAAATGGATATTTCCAAATAAATCTAATTTGTTCATGAAAACTTCATGTCACTAGCAAGAGACAAAATGTGAAGTGACACTTAAATATATATATAAAAAAAACAATATACATTTTATTTTGTTGATGACACAAATACCCGTATAGCTTATTCGAAAATTTAGATTCTTTGGAAAAACTACGAATGGTTTTAAAGTCACAAATTCTTTTCCGTGATATAATCACAATATATCGAAATAAATTAAAACAAACTGATATTGTAAAACTTATCAAATTACAAATTAAAAACAAAATGTTCTCTTGCATATACAACTATAAAATTTAAAGATCCGTTAAAGATATACAGTGGACCACAAAAGTGTTCGTACACTTGCAGTTTCAAATAATATTTATTGTTTTCGATTAATAAAAGTTAATATATTGGATTTGTAATTTTTTATGTGATATCTGCAACTTGTTCTTAATTGAATGGCATAATCATTTTTTTAAAAAATAGTATAACTATTATTTTGAAAAATTAATAATCAAAAAGCTACTAAAAAATTATGCTATAAAAGTCTTCGTACACTTAACAAAATCTCAACATAGCTTTAAATATTGTATTTATTCCTTAATTTAGTACTTAGTATAATATCTTTTAATGTCCACAACACTTTTTAAATGTCTTTAATGATTTAATCCGTTTTATGCAATTTCTGCATCGATTTTCCTCCATGCTTCTCTGTGATAATTATTTTTACTTCACATGTGTTTATATATGTCGTTTTCTTTTTAAAAATCAAATTCTTACCAAATATGTTCTACTGGGCTAAATAAAGTGATTGAGGAGGTGTTTTCAGAAACCAGCTGCGTACATTGAGAGCAGTGCGCTTAGCGTCATTATCCTGTTAAAAAGTGAAGTCGTCTCCAATATCCAAATTTTGGGCGTATAATTTAAGATTTATCTTTAAAATATTTAAACAGAGTTCATGATTCACAATACCATCAAAAAATACCAAATTATTTAATTCTGAGGCCGATTTACACCCCCACACAAGAACACTTCCACCTCCACGGTTCATTGATTCAATTAGATTCTTGGCATTAAGTTTCAGAAAATTCGACATTGACAGCAAATTTAACATTTTTGGCTCCGATGGGCATATAATAGTTTGTAAATGAAAAAATAAGGAATTTAATCCCATTAATTTATGTGGAACAAGAGCTCTTTCACCTCCATGCTTCAGCATGGAGGTGGAGGAGTTTTTGCGTGAGGGTGTAAATCGGCTTCAAGATAAGATAATTTAGTATTTTTTTTATGGTATTGTGAATCATGAGCTCTATTTAAATATTTTAAAGAGAAATTTTAAATTATCTGACCAAAATTTTCGACAATGGAGACAACTTCATTTTTTAACAGGATAATGACGCCTAAAGCACTGCTCTCAATGTACGCCGCTGGTGTCTCTATAACTCTCCCAAATTCTGAAAACACTTCCTCAATCACTTTATTTAGCCGAGTAGAACATATTTGGTGAGAATTTGATTTTTAAAAAAAAGAGAACATGACATATAAGCACATAATGTGAAGTAAAAATAATTATCACAGAGAAGCATGGAGGAAAATCGATGCAGAAATTACAAAAAACGGATTAAATCTATACCAAGACGTTTATAAAAGGTGTTGTGAACATTAAAAGATATCCTACTAAGTACTAAATTAAGAAAGAAATACAATATTTAAAGCTAAGTTGAGATGTTTGCTAAGTGTACGAAGACTTTTGTGGCGTAATTTTGTAGTAGCTTTTTGATTATTAATTTTTCAAAAATAATAGTTATACTATTTTTTAAAAGTCATTTAATTAAGAACAAGTTGCAGATATCATAAAAAAATTATAAATCCAATATATTAATTTTTAATCGTCGAAAACATTAAATTTTACTGGAAGCTGCAAGTGTATGAACACTTTTGTGGTTTACTTTATATAATTCAAATTATATATAATATATATATATATACTAAAAAATTCTCTCTCTAACCAAATACTGAATTCAAGAAAGCTTTTAGATTTTTCAAACGTATAAAAGAGCAAACAATTTGAAAAACTTCGAATTAACATCATTTTTCCCCTTGATTTAAGATATTTTCCTTAAAATGCCTCAGAAAGTTCTCTAAATTATTTCTTAAATGTATCCTTCTATAAAAAAAATACATTTAGAAAAACTTACTAACTACAAAAACAAAAAACAAAAAGAAAAACACCTATACTAAAAAATTAAACTACAATAAAAAACTAAAAAACTATATTTAAAAATTGGCAGATACACTAAAACATATTTTAGAAAAGAATCGAAGAATTCAGCCACATCATTGAAAAAATAATTGAAGCAACTGAATTTCGTCTCATTTTGTAATATTTTTTTATAAAATTCCATTTATCTTTTTTGTTAAGTCACTGTTTTGTTCTCCGACTTATATTCAAATTCATCACGGTTTTATCCTTTTCATCTAAATAGGGAAAATGAAGTTTCAAAATAGGGATTACAAATGCGTCATAGAATTTTTTCCTTCATCATACATTTTTTCATATTTTTTTATTTTTATCAGTTTCCTATTTTTATCCTTGATGATATCTTATTTTGTTTTAAATGGGTTTTTATTTGTAATCAACTCTGATTTCTGAATATTCCCCTCTTATTCTGGTTGTTTAATTTTTATTCTTAGTTTTCCTTCTTACTAACTATAGATTTTTTTTTCTTACTGGTTAAGGTATCCGACTACGTTCGGAACTGTGATTTTAAAAAGGTGCATAAATGGATAATTTTCATGATATTTAGTGTCACTTAGATTAGAATACATGTATAAAATTGTTTTAAGGGCATTTCGGCAAAAAAAAATATTTAAATACAATATTTCGGCAAAAAATTAACTTACAATAATCTTTTTTCAAAATGTTCCCCATTTGTGAAAAATGCTTCTATTATAATAATATTTTACCTGTATATAGGTCAGACCTCTGTACAGAGGCTCAACTATGATTTTTGAAAAATTCACATTATTTTCAGAGTTACAACCCATTAAAATAATTATCGGCGTCTTTTTCTTAAAATTTCTCCCCACTGTTGTGTCGTAAAACATGAATAAATCCACTTCTAAGTTATATATTTCAAAAATTCTAGTTGAGCCTCTGACCAGAGGTCTGAGCTATATGCAGACAAAATAGTATTATAATAGAAGCATTTTTCACAAAAAGAGAGCATTTTGAAAAAATATTATTCTAAGTTAATTTTTTGCCGAAATATTGCATTTAAATAATTTTTTTTGTCAAAATGTCCTTATATATATATATAAAACAATTTTATACATGTGTTCTAATCTAAGTGACACTAAATATCATGAAAATTATCCATTTATACGCTTTTTTAAAATCACGGTTCCGAACGTAGTCGGATACCTTAATCTATCCTGTGTTTCGGCAAAGTCACTTAAGCTCCACTCTATTCTATACACATGTTCATATTTTATTTTACGATTCATAAGTGTCGTTTTATATAAGTAGATCGACATTCTACGACTATTCATAATCACATAATTATACAAAAAAATAAAGGATATCAAAATCAGATAATGGCCATTTCTGAATTGGATCAAATTTTCTACACTGTACTTCTTTATTTATTTAACTCTTCTCTTCTATACAAAATTTGATCTGACTTGAAGGACTGGATTATTCTCATTCAGTTGCTATTAAATTTTTATTAAGTATTTATTTATTTTTGCATTATTTCTGCAACAAAATGATCCATATATTTAAAAAGAGGCAAGAAAATTTTTATAATGCCTGTACTTTTACTGAAAGTTTTCAATGTTTTGAACAATTTTGTCCACCTGCAATTTCTTTTTTTTTTTTCCTCTCTCTTTAAATCCTAAGCAGGAATCTACTTTCACAGTTAAATCCTTTCTTATAATACTTTGCTACAATTTGCGTAGAGTGTGTGTGAGAAGGCTGCATCACACGTATATTTTTCATGCAATTTTTTCGTCCAATTTTTGGCCGACTCAGGGGGAAGGGTTGCCGTAAGCAAAACGACATGCTCTGACGTCAGCCGCGCTCTATCTCCACACTGAAAAATTACTCGCCGATTTTTCTGCTTCGGAAAACGAACATCCAAAATTATTTCTTTCATTTCGCTTGCACTTTTTGTTGATGGGTGTAAACAGAAATAGAGCACCATTCTATTTAAAATATTATACCCCGTTAAAATATTATACACCATTAAAATATTATACGGCATATCTGAAGTGTCAGACGAAACCGAAGCCGCCATCTTGTTTATGACGTAGGGCGTCGAAGAACCCCATTGGCTGGAATTTCAAGCAATTTTTATTTGGAACAACTTTTTGAGCTCGCTAGCAAAAAATTGTTCTAAAGCGGTTGCTATGGCAGCTGAGTAAAAATTGCACGAACTGGACGAAAAATTGCTTGAAACGTGTGATATGACCTTTAGAATTTACTTGTGATATTGTTGATATGTAGCAGCTATCCCACCTTTCTCAAAATGGATTTTCTTAATTTCCTAGATTAAAATTTAGTTTTACCACCTGTCACAACCAGTGGCGCACACAAGGGGGGGGGAGTCCTAGGGGTCTGGACACCCCCATAGCCCTTGATTTTGTTTTTCGATTGGTATGTATTGGTATGCTATGTATATATTACGTAAAATTTAATTATGTATTTATTAATAATTAATTTTATTAATTAATGCTAATTATTTATTCAATAATTAATTTTGTATTGTTTTTGTTCCCCCAAAATCGACAAAATAAAAGGAATATGTTGGGCGGCGTAGTGGATCATGATACCAAAATGATGGACTTTCGACCCTGGACTCCTCCTTGAAAATTTTTGGATGCACTACTGGTCACAAATATGCTCATGTTTAAAAAAAAAGGCAAAATTAAATTGACAAACATGTGTTACGTCATAATTTAAAAAGGACCCTAGTAAAACTGATAGAATTTGTGTTTTATATATTTTGAAGAACAGGTAATAGAATATAAATTTTCAATTAAGGAAAAGATGCTGTTTAGCGTTAGTTTTTGCAGAACTACTGGATTGAGACCGTTCAAGCGAATGGGAACTTTGCCTCAAGTTTTGTGAATATTATATTAAAACAAACAAGTTAGTCTGTTTACCGTGAGAAGGACTTCGCATAATAGTTTCGATCAGTCGTTCCTAAAGTGGTCCCTACGGATCCACAAGGGTCCCCGGTATTATTCATGAGATCCATGAAAAATTAAAATTGATTTGGGAATTCCTGAACAACGTCAAGGGGTCAGCGCAAAGTTTAATATAAAAAAAAATTGATCCATTTTTATTTTTATGGAAATTTAAATAAATAACAATTATTCACTTGGATATTCCCAGCTGGGTGTTGAATCTTTTTGCGCCTGGGCTAACTCAAATCCCAAACACAGATGAATCACCACTAATACAGGAACATCTTGAAATTTCCGCAAAAGAGAGACTTTAACCAATGCTTGAACAAGGATACCACAACTTCTCGTTACAAAAACAGATCCTAATTTTACAGCCTGCATTATGGGTTATTGTACAGAAGTTGTTGACTACTTTACTGCCTTCCAATTTGATATAACGTGGATTCAGTGCCGAAAAAAACCTCATCACAAAAAAGACAGAAAGAAACAAACTAAAAACTAGTGCTAGTGTGGATTTGCGATTGCTACTCACAAACATTGTGAGACAGAATAATACACTCAAACATCACATTAAGTTAATCCAAGTCATTATTTTTTTTAAATTCTTTTTAAGCAAAAGTTATAACTTTAATAAATAATTCTTGAACAAAATGTTTTTTTTTTAATTTTTGATTTTTATACATTTGTATTTATGTAGCTTTATCACTTAGGTGTGTGTGGGGGGTCATTGGAAAAAATTTTGACTTTAAAAAGGGGTCCGTGGGGAAGTATTGACTATAAAAGGGGTCCATGAGTTAAAAAAGTTTGGGAACCACTGGTTTAGATGATTCCTTGAGAAGGAAAGCCTTTGTCAGGCTTGAAGCTGGCCAGTCTCAAGCGGAGGAGGATCGATGGTTACAAGTGGCCGGAAAGTGGTCTCTCGGTTATGGAATCAATTCAAAAACAAGCGGCACTATCACCAGGAAGGTCGGCCAAGGTCACCACAGGCATCTATATCCACATAGGACCGTTACTTAGCATTAAGCACACTATGACACAGGCGGACAACAGGTCTTTAGCCTTCTCGTGACCTAGCTGCTGTATTCTAGAAGAACAATTTCCAGGGAAACAGTCTACAGCCATCTTGCAAAGACTGTCCTTTACACTCGGCGTCCAGTCTGGTGTGTCCTTCTGACTGCAGCCAGCAGGAAATACCGGATATTGTGGAGATAAAAATATCAGCCGTACACATCACAAGAATGGGAGACCGTGTTCTTTTCAGTGATGAATTGAAACGTACCCAACAAAGTTATTCTTGTCGAGTCTTCACCTAGAAAGAAAATGGAGCTAGCTTTTATCCCTCTTGCGTAACAAAAATCTACAGATTTGGTGGAAAAGGAATCCTTGTGTGTAGTGGCATAATGTTGGACTGTCGTACACCATTGTACGTTTTCGATACGAGTACCGTCGACTCACAGCGCTATAGGTATGCTATTCTGGAAGCCTATGTGAGGTATCTCTTGGTGCGATGGACCCGGACTACATTTTTATGAACGATAAGAAACGGTCACACAGAACACACATTGCTGACGAATTTCATGAATGGGTATCAGACGAGATCTTACAAAGGAACATACTTGACGTCAGTCAGGTTTCTGCCATCTAGAATCCTGGGCCTCTCCACGCGATTCGGGGTGTACGTTAAGCCACTGCTTGAAACCATAGACATACACTAGGGTGGGGTTCAACCTTTTCCCGTAGACCAATGGAATTTTAATTTTTAGCAAAGAGATAGGGCCTCGGCGCTTTCGCCTGCGTGTTTTTAGATTATCCCCCCACCACTACCACCACTATAAAAGAGTCTGTATATGCTTTTGAGGGAAATTGCGATATTCATATTAACTATCGCCCATAAAAGCAAATATTTTATGAAATGTCACTATTTTTCCATTCATAGTATTTTTAATAGATGTTTGGACTGTCTCATCAGACCGCAAATCAACAAATTCCACTTGTAACAAAATTTCAGTATCAGCAATATTTATCTCAAGTGTAATCAGCACTTTATCTGGGATGTTAAGAGTTCCAGAAACCAAATGTACCGAAAGGGCACGATTTCATACTTTGTTATAAGACCAGTATTCAAAATAATAATCATCACATCTTTTAAATAATTCCTAATCGAGGCAAAGTTTGGAAACTGTTCAAATGTATAACTTGAAATTGTATGTCTGACAATAAAATTTTGGATATCCTAGGAATGCATTCATGATTATTTTGACAGATGTTAATCAAAATCAGATCATTTCTGCACCTTATCAAGAAAATATTTTTTTCAAGCACTTCTCATAAAATTCGTCTATTTTCATGGCAATCAATTATTTTAATATCTTCCTTTTGCGCTTTTAAATTATATAATATTTCCTCAAAGGACAACAAAGCGACTAAGACAACTGCCTCTAGACAATCTTCGTACTTCTGTGAAACATTACAAAACGGTCAAATCCTTCTTCGATTTCATCCTGAAATTTTCGAAATAGACGAATTTTTTTTAAAGAGAATTCGCCTTAATTAGGTTGACAGCTTTTATAATAAGAATTAAAACTTCGTGAAGACGTCCATTCATCTCTTTGAAACCAGTTGTCGGCAGAGACTCATGTAATGATACACTTTGAGCAATACAATTTTTTAATGAGCGATAAATCATCTGCACCAATCGACCTTAGAAGGAGTGTCATAGTCATAATTAAATTTTCAAATAGAATTACATTTTACAAAAATAAGTTTGGACTTCCATTTAAAATTCTTCATATTGTAGTATATGTTTTGAGGAGGTATTATTAATACCCATATATTCTTATATGACAAACCACAGTGAAGGTTTATCCCTCGAAATTGATTTTTTGAGTTGTATTTCAAGTTAATTTTCTGAACCTTTAAATCTTGCGATTTCATACATGTATGTATGAGTGGGATGTGCCCCAAAATGAACAAGTATTCTTAATATTTACAACTTGTACAATTATCTCTCTAACATTTAATCATAAAAAGAAAACTATAAAAATAAAAGCAAAAAATATATAAGTTCAAAATTACTCTGGAAATTAAGATATCTTCATTCTCCCCCTGCTTTCTATAAACCGCTACTGCTTGTAAATATTTATTGAAATACGGTTAACCAGCACAATAACGTCCAATAACTACAACCAACAATAGGAGTGTCAAACTCGAGGCCCATAAAGAACATAGTTCACACACACACAGGCCCGGCCAATATATCAGCTCACAATAATATATAAAAAATGCAAACCTACTCAAATAAAAATAAGACAAGTAGAATTCGCTCTAAACGCCCTTTGAATTATACTTTTTTTTTTTGCTATTATTTAACAAAATGTGCACATTTATTTTGAATAAACCACAATCAGGTAAATACGGAATTTAAGCATAAATAATATTCTAAATATGTCAAAAGTTAGGTTACTGACTTTTTGACCGATGAGAAATGTTGAAATAATTTTAAAAAATACAAACAAAATACCTTAAGAAAAGTTGGTCAAATATTCAATTGTTAAATAGTTGACAGCAATTTGTTGTTGAACGAAAAGCTGAAAATATAAATTAAATTATAAGAAGTCCTGTTAAATAATTAACAGTATTTTGCTGTAAAAACAACTTATTTGCATAAGTTTTGGTCAAAGTGCAATGTGGTGCCTGCTCAATAGCAGAACTCTCCCCATCTATACGTGTCAAGATTGATGTATGAAGGGTTAAGTTATCCAGATGGGACATTGTGACTCCCAAAAAGGCACCGGCTGTTCTTTCTTTACGGCGGGACATAACATGTGTGAACTGTCTTGGAGAATGTCTTTGATTTCACCACGCCTATCTCTTTTCCTCACGCCTATTGACATACAGATGATTGTTAGTCAAAACGCTCAATAGGAAGGAAGCTTCGAGTAATAGCCTTTGTGTTGGGTTCCCATCGCACATATGGGAAGCAAACAACGTGAATAGAGATTACTGTCAACAGGGGTAGAAAAAGACACAATCAATGGAAACGTGACAAAACAAGTTACAGCCTCCAGATAGTGGATGGCAGTCTATTTTTGGGCATCTGGACTGATACACACAGTCCTCAATCCCATATCTTAAGAGTCTTTAAAGTGGGGCTTGACTTTCGTGGAAATACACAGTCTGCGATGTAGCATGCAGGCTATTGGCTGCGGCGGTGGAATACGGGAGGAGGGGCTTAAGGTAATCTTCAAGACGTGGAAGGTTCATACATGGCTGAGAGCTATGTGGGTGCTCTCTCATTGGTTGGAGGTGGAAGTGAGTATAGCCACTGGCTGGCTGCCCATGGGGATAAGTAAAATTTATAAAGTAAAAAGTGGAATACGCTTGTTCAGTGGGGTAAAAGATAGAAAAATAATAAAAGAAAAAATTAAAAATTTAAAAGTTTACTAGGGTGCAATAATTACATAATTATTGCGAGGATAAAGTACCTAAGGCAGGTTGTAGGAAACCAGTAGGATTCTTCTCGGACTTTTGGTATTGTCATTACAGTTATAAACATCTAAATTAATCATATTTGCATTGTTTGTAAACTGCAAGTTATTGTAGAAATTTATGGCTATTTATTGAATGTGAGCTTTGAAACTATTGATTTTTAGAGCTTTGTTATAGCGACAAGCTTTTACGACCATTCGAATATAAGAATTTTGCACAGTATTTAAAATATTTATATTAGTCTTAGCAGCATAACCCCAGACGGGACAAGCGTAAGCAATTATGGGACGCATGACGGCTGTATAGAGAAGCACTTTGTTATCTCTACTTAAATGTGAGTTCCGGGATATTAAGGAGAAAAGTTTAAACATGATTTTCCGGAACTTATCGTGATGTGTAGAATATGTTGTTTCCAAGTTAAATGAGAATCAAAAATAACGCCAAGATATTTGGTTTTCTGAGACCAAGAAATCTGCTTGTTGTACATTATGAGCGGAGGTGAGAAGTACGTTTTTTGGTAAAGATAACGGCACACGATTTTTCTACATTAATACTTATTTTCCATCGTAGTAATTTTCTAGAAGTTTGAGGTGTTTGTTGAGGGCAAAAGTGACAGATTTTAGGTTTTTGTACGTGGCACTTAAGGCCGTATCATCCGCATAAAGATTAATATTAGTTAGTGAATAGCTGGGAATGTCATTAATGTAAAGAGATTGAACAATAGGGCTCCGAGAAGAGACCCTTGCGGGCATCCTGCTGAGATAGAATATGAGTTAGAGAGAGATTCGTTAATTCTGACCCTAAAGGACCTGTTAGTTAGATATGAGTGAATGAGGTGTATTAGAGGAGAAGGGATTTCGTAAATAATTAGTTTGAAAGTGAGTCCTAGAATCCAAACACGGTCGAAGGCTTTCTGGATATCCAGAAAGACAACTCCCGTGCTCTTCTTTTTTTTGAAAACCTTCCGAAATATTTTCTGTTAGTCTAAGAAGGGGATGTAAAGTAGATAATTTATTAGTGATTATTCAGTTAATTTACTTAAAGTTGATAGGAGAGAAATTGGTCTATAACCTTCAGCAAGATTTTTATTTTTACCCGGTTTAATTATAGGGAAAATGATGGCCAATTCCTATTGAATAAAAATAGTCCCTATTGAAATAAATAATCCCTGTTAGAAGCGGATATTGTTCACCATTTCATTGGTTTTAATTTTATTTTCGCGGAACTCTAATTTTTTTTTCTGTAATAAAAGTAGTCTAAGTTATTTTTTATAACATTAGCTATCTGCCAGTGAAAGTTTCGTCAAAATTGGTCCAGTTGTGTCACAGATTAGCCGGAACAAACAGACAGACAGATAGACAGACAGACAAAAATTTAAAAAATTGATTTTTTCGTATAAGTACCGTATATACTTTTAAATGCATTTAGTAAAAAGCTGTTAATTTCAAATTACAAACAGACACTTCATTTTTATTCATATGTATAGATATTTTTCAAGATTTTATTATCAAGTTTCGTTTTTACTTACTACTTATTTTATTTTTAGTAAAAAATTCATTTTACTTAATACACTTCATATGACCATTTAATGTTCCCATTATTTTAATAATTATAATATATGATTGAAATTAAATTATGAAAAATTTTAAAAATCATCTGACTTATTTTTTAAATATTCATATATAAATGTTATATTTAACATTTTAATAATATTACATTATGTATAGCTACTAATTCTAAATGGGAGGTAGAGATAATAGATGCGGCCCTGTAATTCATATTCTTATGAGTATTTTTGGCCTTATTAAGCCGCATTCACACCAAGGCGTACAAACGTCGAGTGTTAAGTGTCTAGGCAATCAGAGTCTTCCTTTCGCCCGAGAAGAAGTCTGATTGGCTAGACGCTTAACACTCGACGTTTGTACGCCTTGGTGTGAATGAGTCTTTAGTTCTAAGAGTGTTTTTTTCTACTGCTCTATCCAACTTTGTGAACGACGCAGTTCTGGAAAAGCAGTATTTTGTAGGGGTGGCATGTACATCAAAACATTTAAATTAACAGGGGCTATTTATCAAATTTATGAATTTTATAGCTGCTCAAGCTAAAAGGTTTATTATTCAACATTTGCTTTTATAACAGCCAATATGTATTATTTTTTAGAAGTTTGAAAATAATAAAAAAAACCAAATTTTTATTAAATTTTTTAAAATTGACAGTTGTGCAATCTAAGGTTTAAAAATATTAAAATAGTTAATATTGTGCATTTTAAAATATTTTTAAAATTATTTCAAAGGTATTTTTGTTTGTTACTTGGAAATTCAATGAATTTGGAAAACTAAACTTGTCAAACAGGTTTAATATATCCTCTTATTGCATTAGAAAACACCTCAACTCCACTGGATTTCGGATGTAGAGAGAAGCTACTGAACTTCAGGAACTGGCATTGAGATCGGTGTAACCTATTGCCGCGAAAGCTATTAATGTTATTAAAGCATGAATTACAATTATTTGTGTAATTAAAAGTTTAAAAATTATTTTTAATTGAAGAATCATCTTGCTGAAACATATATGTTTTTCATTTTAAATGAATGAGACACCGGTAGAGGTTATTTATTTTGTTATGAAAAAATTTTAGTGCCGTTGCGGCTGGCTAGTTTTTTTGATTTTAGATGATCACCGAAAACTGCTAATGGAACCTTCGTTTCAACCATTTGACTTTCTCGTATGCTGACCTGCTAATTTTTCTCTAGAGTTCATTGTATAAAACATTCCGAAATGCCTTTGAAAGATCGGAAACCCTTTAAAAGACTGAAACCACCAAAGGATTTAAAACCTGATGAAGAATTGTTTTATGTGAAAGCTACACATGAGGTCTTCAGAAACTACGAGTAAGTCATATCTTCTATCTGACCTACGTCATTATTTCTTCGTTCGCAATGTGGGTTAAGACTTTTAGGCCAAAATTCATTTTGCATAATTACGTTCAGAAATCAAATTAATGAAAAAGAAAACAACCTGGACTCGCATATGTTTAAAACTCATGCTCTCCAAAGAATTCATGCTTATTGCATTGTCTCTCCCATTGTACGCAATAGGCTTAACGTAAATTTGTCTCAAAATTTTATTTCAAAATAAATTAAAAGTTATAAATTTTCCAGAAAAGCATGAAAAACCTGTTCATGTAAATTTTTATTGTACGATATTTAAAAATAGTCCCCTGAACGAGAATCTAAAATAAATATAAGTTTTTAATTTATTTTAATTTTATTCCTATTTGTTTATTTTTAGAAATTATTCATAGGGGTATCATAACTGAAACTAATGTTTCTTATTTTCTTAAAAAAATATTTATTTTTAGAAATTTTGACACAAACATATTTTTCTATGCTTGAATTAATTTTATAGATAAAAATATACTTTTAAATAGACCATGACACCTAATTTTTCATTTGTTTATGTAAAAATATATATCTTTTGTCCTCAAAATTGGTTAAAATGAACCCACATAGATTAAATTGCTTATAAAATGCACTTTGTTTACAAAATACTGTTTGAGAATTTTCTTAAATAATATTTGTAATTTTAAAAATTGTATTACAAAAATGTTTTAATTTTTATGTTTGTTTAATGTTTAGTTTTTAGTATATTTTGGCACAGCTATAAAAGTAATATGGCATGTTACACATATGTAGTCTTGTTCTGAAAATATAAAGGTACAGAATGTTTGTTTCTGTGTATAAATCTTGACAAATTGTGTGCATTATATAGCATATTGCAGAATATAAGAGACTATATGTATATTTTGCTAAAATAGAACAGTTTTAAAAATTTAAGATAGTGGATTTCAAGTGTACTTAAATCAAGTAAATAAAATACGTATTAAAGTTGGGTGGAAAATATATTTGTCATAACTAGGAATTCACAGTATTATTTAAATTAACATTTATTTTATTAAATGTTTGAAAGGTTGGTTTGAAATAGAAACACGAGTGATCAAGTAAGAAATAAAATACTATTCTCAATGTTATACTTTGAAATTATTAGTGGGACACTACTTTGCGATATCCATTTTTTAAATTTATTTTTAAAATATAATAATACAGCTTAAAAACATGAGATTATACTTAAGTGTAGTGGCAACATTTCAAAAAATCATTGTTAAACCATGAGCAATTAATTTTTTTATGTACCTATATGTATGCATATCCTGTTTTTTATAAATTAAGCCATTTTTTTTTTCTATTTATAGTTTCTTACCCTATCATTAGATCTGGAATGAATGATATTGTGTATTTATTTGTAGAATTATATATTGATTCCTACATAGATATCTTTTGTCTTCAAAATATCTATACCAAATAGTTTCTATATTATATTTCTGATGATTTAAGAGGAGTTAAATGGGTTATTATGTATTATGCAATCATATTGGCAACATTATATGAAACATGCACATGATGCCAATTCAGCTTGTAAGATACATCTGAAATTGAGGTTGTCAACTTGGCGATCTACCTTGAATATTGGCATTGTTGTGATATTACATAAGTACTGTAGAATGTATAGATTTCGATGTTATAAAAGTTTTAATAACTTTCTGAAACCTAATTTGTTCTACTTAAGAGTTTTTAGTTTAAAATTTATAAATGTTTCTATTTATTTTAGTGATTTCTTCGAACGTGTTATCATGTGCAACAGTTTAGTGTGGTCATGTGCTCTCACTGGAAAATCCAATCTTACTTTCCAAGAAGCTGCCACTTCTGAAGAGGCAGCTCGCCACAGTCTTAAAACTTTTCCTTTTGCTTTAAGAAAACCTATATTATATCTTGCATCATTGACTCACAGGAAGCGATTGAACGAGTTGTGTGATGATGTTTTTAATTATGTAAAAGATAGATTTTTTGTTGGAGAAGAAGTTGAAGTTGTTATTAATGGAGTCAGGTGAGTAGATTTCTAAAAGTCTTTATCATAAGTTTCTGTTACAAAATTATCTCTAGCTGTCACAAATATTGCAGAAATATTAATTTTTAAAATTTTTACGCGAATTGAACAATTTTTAAAAAATTCTTATTTAAAACGTATGGTGCTATTGTATATTATGGCTTATAACACCTACTTTAGCACAAAAAATAATGCAGTGAATGTACTAAGCTTTGGGTTACATTTTTCAAAATTAGACTTGTTTGACTTGTCAATGTTAAACAATTTTGCAGTTTCCCGATTTCCTACTTTGGTAACTTTCTCTATAATGTTTAGTTCAAAATCAACCGTGTAATTTACATGCTTCTGCTTCAATACGATGATATCTGAACGTGAATATTTTCCGGATGAAATAACTCGGGTCAAGACAGAATGCAAAATCTAGGCAACATCTTCATTACATTCTTGAACGTAATTAGACAAAACTGATTGTAGTTGAAATTTGAAATATGTCAGCTGAGTCACAAAAGCATTCAGTGCCATCTATTATTTATTTTATAAAACATAAATGGTATTTCTTTCAAAACTTTATTGTAAGCTTTATCACATTATCCGTGACTGTGCATAAAAAATTTGAATCTTTATTAAAACATAAACTGTGGATTATATACAAGAACATACAGTATTAAAACAGCCCCTTACCTTGTTGATCATTTGAAATTAAAAATCCATTTTAGTTATTTTTATATAAATATGCAGCTAATTATTGAAATAAATTAATTTCTGTTAATTGAAAAGTATAAAGCTCCTGTGTATAAATAACTTTATTTGATTTATAAAGCTAAACATTTAAGAAAGATTTGTTTTTCATTATTTAAAAGACTTGCATAAACAGATTAATTCATTTGTAAATGAAAACACTAAATTTTTTAAATTCTTAAGTAAAGTAAATTTTAACCCATTTATGCCTAGTGTTCCATTTTCGGAACAGCAGTCAAGTGAAAGCTTTTTGTAGTTTAGAAGTTCAAGATTGTGCTTGTGGTTGGATTTGTGACTCTCTTTAACCTGCTTCGTAGGAGCATAGCAATTTCGTTTAAAACATTCAGTTAGTCACTCCTGCTGATATTTGCCTGTAAAGAGGTTGTGAAAGTTATATTTCAACCACCGACATAAATGGGTTAAGAATTCTGAAATCATTCATATATTTATGGTTTGGATTGGACCATAAGAAATTATTTAAATTTTATTAATGTCTAAGAAATAATTCCTTTTTTCTTGAATTTTATGAGTGAGAGAAATAGAGTATGGGAAAAAAAAATATAAAAATGATCCAATATCAGAATTATATAAATACCAGAATTTATATAATTGTAATCCATTTATACTTAAATTTTAGGTGTCAGAATTACCTAAGTTATATAAAAAGTCTCTTCTTGATTTCTTTCAAAGAGCTTTTTGCATATGTTGAAAAAATGAGTTTTAAATCAGTCATTAGTGTAAGATTATGAATACCGTAAAATCCGGCGTATAACGCACTTTTAATACCAAAAATAAGATCGAAATTTAAGGGTGCTTATACGCCGGCTATAATAATGTGACAGCTTTAAAAATTCAGGAAAAGATGAGCATAAAAGAAATTAGACTTCTACATAGATCTAAATACTGTTCATTTAAAAGAAATGACATACCCCATAAACTTTAAGAATTGTAGTTCTATAAGTATGCCATTTTATTAGAAAACCTAAGGTAATACAACGAATAAATGACTTCAAAACATAAAATTATTGCATAATTACATTACAGGTCTCTTCGTAAAAAGAGAGGGTGCGCGTTATATGCCGGATTATACGGTAGTTTATATGAGCAAATAAAATTTATTTGAATTGTAGAATTGTCGAAAGAAAATTGAAATGCCCTTAATAACTAATACTTTTTATCACATCCGGTTAAAATAAATATTGTTCATAAAAGTGCAAAAAGTACTAAATTATGTAAAATTCAATAAAATGGAATTATGTGGACGTTTTTTTTTAAAACTGTTTCTGTAAAAAATATTCCTATTCTAAACTGTGCACAATTCTTAGATCACAATTAACTTAATTTTTTTTAAAAAACATTTGTACTCTCTCTCTATATGATAAGGTGACCAATCGTCCTCCTTTAGGGAGGACAATCCTTTTATAGGTTTTGTTCTTCCTCCAAAAGTGTCCAGCTTGTCCTCCTTTTCAGTATTTTAAAATTAATCAGTTAATCTCTGTATTCATAGATACCAGGCCAAAATGTTACGCATCATGTGCCAGTACAGTATAAACCAGTGATTCCAAAGTGATCTATATGGACCCCCAGGGGTCTATGACAATCTGCAGGGGGTCCATGAGGTGTAAATGGGCGTCTATGATAGCCTAACTTACTTACGATAGTGTTGTGAATTAACATCCCCTGCGTGGGCGGAGCTTATTGGTCACTGTTCTCAGACCCACAGGGGGTGTTTCTCGACGAAAATCACATGTGTGAGTGAATCAGAACCTGGCCTCAGAGTGTTTGGTCGCTGTTGTTTTTATCTCGGATATTTGCTTTTTAAAATCGGATCTTGGCTTCGGCTTTAGGAGTGCCGTCGTTTACTAGAATATTTTCAGTCTAATATTCAGCTTGGTAATTTAACTTAAGTTTTGTTTTATTAAAGTTTATTGAATGTTATGAATAAATCCAAGAAAAGACAAGCTTGAACTCCAGTATTATTTCAAGAACAATACTCACACACAATACCAGTATCTGTACCACCATAGATAGCCATGACTTAAATTTTAAAATAAAATTTAATCAAGTGTAAACCACACACATATTTACATATTTAACAGCTTTGTTTACTAAATTTACTGGGACTAATTTGTAGTTACAAGGCGACAACGTAAATTTTATTAAAAAAGAACTACCATTTCAGTGTTTCTTGCCAGAATCAAGCTAAAGAAATATAAAACTGGATGTTGCAAATTTTAACAGTTTCTCATTTTGTCACAGACAATCTGCCAGAAAAGTGATGATTTAACCTATGCTCAACATTTAATTGTCGTTTATTCTGGGTTATGAAACTAGGTTTAAGAATCTTTTGACTATGATAATAACACAGTTGGTAATGAATTCACATGTTGTCACACTAAAAAAAAGTGATTACAAAAGGAACTGATTTTATTAACATTAACGAAGGTCTTAAAGTTTAGAATGGAAGAATGATTGGATTTAAAAAGATATACCTGAGATTTATCCCGAATTATAGAACATCTTATGAAAGTTTTTAATTGCTTTTCCTAGAGAGGAGTTTCAGCGTGCTTTCCAATCTCCCAGATAAAAATATAAACAATAGATTCATCCCACCCATTAAAAACATTTGTTTGTTGCTTAGTTATTTTATGTAACAATTATTTTATATATTAATTAAATTTTAATTTAATTAATTCACATGTGTTTCTTAAGTTTTAAACACTACTAAACTACAGTTTAGAAACATAAAACTTTTATAGTAAATAGTGCTGTACCAGCTGTCAAAAAACATTTAAATTGATAAATTTGTAAAAATTTAACATTAAGTAAGTAGGGGGTAAACCTCAAACCAAAAAACATGGCAAGGAGGATATGAGAAAAAAAGTTTGGGAACATTTGGTATAAACTATTGGAGATATTAATGTATTTCGTTCATAATTAGGCATCTGTTATCTGCAAAACGATTCAAAAGATTGATGGTAAACATATTTCAGCTACAGAAGTCAGTCTTATTTTGAACAATTTTGTCTGATAAAAATTACGATTTGAGGAAAAATGTATTCCTTTAAAAATAAAAGGAAAATTGTCAAATTTAGAAGAATCAAATCCAGGCATAACAGAAAAGTTTATCAAAGAAGTGCAGAATTTTTACCAAACATGTTTCCAATATGTTGAAAAATGGTCTGAAACAAGTATCACAGGAAATAAGTTTTCAATCAATGTTTTTTGACTTCATCTCAATTAAATTGGGCAAATATAGAAAATTGTGTTGAGTATTTTTTTATAGAAATGCCCGATATTAAAGTTGATGACAATTGTCTATTTGAAGAAATTAGTAGACTGAATGCTTATTTAAATTCTGAAAAATTAAAATGGGAAAATCTGCATGTTGACATTGATAAAAGATGGATGGAAATATTTAACCATTTCAAAAATGAACTCATTCCATATGAAAATTTAGTTTTTCTTGAATTTGCATTATGCTGCCCTGGAACTAATGCAGCAGTTGAAAGAGATTTTTCAATTGGTAATGATTTTTTGACTATAGTGAGAAATCAAGATTGAATGTTGATATGCTATAGCTATAGCACTATCATAAAGTTCAATGTGAAAGACATTTCTTGCTCTGAAATATTCATTGTATTAGGAAATGACATAGTAACAAATAAAATCATTCAATGGAAAGATACTCGTTTAAGTAAACAATTAAAAAGGATGTAAGCATAAGTAATGTATTTTTGTGTGAATTCATAAAATGTTTCATATAATTACACTGGTGCAGTTAATTCTGAGTGGGGCCCCGTATCAAAACTCTTCCGGAGCCCTTTTTTAGAAATGAAATCCCTGTTAGTGGTACTGTAGTTATACATGTCGGGGCCCCCGTATCATTGATACGGCGGTAGCTACGCCCCTGTTTGCGTTGTAATATTTTAAACTTTTCGTCCTCCTTTTGATTGTAGAAGAATTGGTCACCACTATGAGTTTTTGAACAATAGTAGAGGTAATGAATGAAACTTTTTGTGCACATAAGTTTTTCTCAGTGCATTGAAATGACTAAAGATTGATTATTTCGATGTATCAAGGTGAAAAGTAGCAAACGTATAAGAATTTTATTCGAAGAATTCGCTTTGCGAAAGAATGATCTCTGATGTCTGTTACGTAACGTGGCCATAGGAGAAATTGTGGAGTTCGTCGTTCTGATACATTCCCGCCCAAAGGGAATTTGTTACAAAAGAAATCCCTAAATGGTCACATGTTTCCTTCGACCAATCAGTGACGATGGCGCGTATTTGTTAACGGAATGGCGCGTAAACACTACTTACTGACGAAGACGTTTGTTGTATTTAGATTCTAGTTTTTATGTCAATGAATGTTATGTGAAAATAATATTTTACTGGTTCTTTTGGTGAAATTATCGAGCTTCTAATGGCTCCTAACTGTAGAAAATCTCTGAATTTAGCAAGTGCTGCTAAAACTTGCCGAAAATTAACTGACTTGTGGTAAGTTATTCCTGTTCTAAGTTTTCGTGTTTACACTTGTGATACTGTTTAAAATAATATTAAGCGCTTTTATTTTTCGTTTTAATTATTGTTATTAAAATGATTGCCAATGTTAGTTATAAGATGTATTTTTTGTGTTCAGTTTAATTTTTAATTCTGGCTTTAAACATTGACCATCTCGTCGTTTAAAGATAAAATAAAAAGCTTGTGTATGTGTTTTTTTCCCAATCGTAATTATATAGTGGTTTTGTTTTGTGTTTAGTTCACATTGACGTATGTGCTGTATAGAATTATTTTGAATGATTTTCTGGATTTGATTAATTAAATAGAATTTAGTAGTGTCTACTGAAATGCATAAAGTAATGGTTGCATTAGAGAATTATTCATTCTTATTTTCCTTGTGATTAGTACTTATATGGAATATTTATAAATTTTGTTGATAGAAGTGTAATTAACCTTGCAATTTTTTTATTTTATATGCTTTATTTTGATATTTTTAAAGCATAAGGGACTAACTACAATTTTAATTGTGCTAGCTGCGTAAATCGTAAAGGTTTGAATTTCCCTTTTATACTTAAATATCTACTTTTAAACATTAATTACATTTTTTATATTGTAATTTGGTACAACCTTATAAAACCTTAATGAAACTCTTTAGTGCAATGGCAGGCTAACTTTTTCATCCAGTGGCGTAGGTGTGGTGACCTAAGAAAATGTCGCAATATTTATTAAAACTTATTAAAAAGATACCGAACATGTGCTTGCTTACATAACTACAATAAAAACCAACTTAAACCTTTAAAACCGCATTTAAAGCAAAACGCTAGATACGAACATAATAATAACCTCTAATATAATATCAACTGGTGCATTTATTGTCAAGTAATTCAAAACATATTAAAAAATAAAACATACTCGTTTCAAGTTAGTTCTTGTAGTTAAGTCAATAGAGGAGACTTAGTATGCATACTGTCAGCCAATCTTGAATATTTCTGTATATAATTCCTTGTGATCACCTCCAGAATAACTTAACAGTCCATTAGTTGATATTGATTGACTTAATGTTCACCCCTGCTTAAGTGCATCTGTATTAAACAAAATAACCGATACAAAAAAACTCAAGGTATCATGTAAAAAAACTATGTAGTATAAAGGTATGTATATATATATTTTGAATCAATTTTTTGAAACGTGTGCTCAGGTTTTAGTATTCTTTTATTATATTAATAAAAATTTAAAAAGTGTTGGAAAATAAAGTTGTATATAAATAAAATTTTCGATTTTACTGCATAGGGTGAGCTTTAGATATTTGTAACTATACAAACTTCGTAGGGAACATGAATCCATTTTGTATACATATTTATTTCTTGATATTTTTGTTGTGACTTGAGGAACCCCAGAGTTCTGTCAAACACAATTCAAGACCACTATTGTAGATGAATGGATTCAATTCTTTTGTATAAGTTTAGTACCCAAGGGAAACAGCCGAGATTAGATCTCTATTGAAGTTTTGGGAAAAGTGTTCTTGCTCTTTTTTAAAAGAGTTCTTTTTAATCCACCTCTTTATTTCTAATCAGTCACTAATCCAGTAAAGTGCTTAGCGACATTCACTTCTGTGTTGTAGGGCCTGGATTCTAATTCCTGACAAGGCATGGATGTTTGTAAATGTATAGTACCTTTACAGCTTAGGGGTGCTCTAAATAACCGTCGAGCTGCAAGTCCTGTTGTGAGGTTGGGGAAAGAGAAGATAGATTGAAGGGCCCTGACCACCTCCGGGATGTTGCCCCTCAAAATTGGGGTGGAACGAAGCCAAACCGCTCTGTCACTTGTATGGTGCTAAAAGCTATGGCTAATAACACCCTTTACCATGATGAATTTTGTGGGCCTCAATCTGGCCTTTGCTGATCAGGTGGCATTAGTAACATTTCTAATCAAATCCTTTGTCTGAAAATTTATTTAAATAAAATTTAACTTCTAATGAAACAAGTTACATTTCTTTTAACTTTCATATACTCTGCTATAAATCTGAAAACAGCTTTTTTTTTAAAAAAAAAAGATTGAAATTATAAACATTGAAAGGTCGATGACAGTTCATTACATAAACAGAAGTTAAAATACATGCTCAACATGTACTCATGTACAACCCCAAAATTTAATTTTAAATTAATAATATCATGTAAAGGTATTTGTGTATCATACATTTGACCAATTTTGCCAAATGCTGTCTTCATATAAATGAACAAGATTGCATATGAATATAAGCAAGAACATTTTTACATTCTACAAATTATAGTCAACGAACACATAAGTATCCCAGTAAGTAATTTATTAATTCAAAATATTTAAGTTTTATCTTAAGAAATATACTTCGTACTAGGTTGAGAATGTTCTATTGTTTACTATCTCGAGTTCCATGAGAATTGTATACTTGTTAGTTAACAAAATTCCTTGCAAAACTAAATAGTATTCTAATAGAAAATCCACCTTTTTGTATTTGTGGTAAAAACACCTATAATGAAGGAGAAACAACATATTAACAGATTTGATGTTATAATCTAAATTTAACAAGAACAGCATCTAAATTTTTGGTTGAATATTCGTATGAAATATACAGGTTTTCTCACACAGCTGTAAATATTTTAATGCCATTCAGAGAATTGTTTAAGTGAAATATATTTCTCAACTTGAGTGGCTACTAAAACAAATTAAACTCTGAATGAGTAATGTGTGATTGTATTTAATCTCATTAAACCTGGACTTGGTCAGTTTGTGTGAAGAAAAGTAAACATGTATCCTAGTATTAAATAATGCATGAATAAACACTGATCACAAATTAATATTGTTAATGAGTAAAATTATATTAAAAACTAGCTGCATGGCCCAGAGTTGTGCACAAGCTTTCTCTTTTATAAATTATCCCTTTCCTTCTCAAAATCGGCACTTCTAATATTCTTTTTCAAAATAACCATTTTTTTCCCCTTCGCTTATCCCGGTGTTGCTTGGGCTTTTACCGAGTGTATAACAAAATTCCCTATTTCGAAATTTTTTCTCTTTTCTGTGTCATATAGGTTTATTTTCCCCTGGCGTTGCACGAACATATTTAAATGCATAACTTATTGTCATGGAAATTCCCTTCCCCTCATGCCATCAGCCGTTCCTGGTATGTGTTGTGATTTCTATATTAACGTCATTACAAAATTCGAGTGGTAATTTCCCACAATTAATTATTACTGCCCTTTTAAATTTTGGCTGCCGCTGCAGACCTGCTATTGAATCTGTCGAGAGTTTAAACATCCTAGCGTAAGTGTGGTATGGTAGTTAAGAGAGATGGGTGCCTGCTCAAGTCTCATCCTTGTCACTTGACTATGTTTCAAAATGTCGAGGTGCATCGTCAAAAGCTCTCGAATAAGTGAATAGTGGGGCTTTAATATTCACTCACTTTTCAACTTTTTAAGCCCCGAAAACGTACCTTTTTAGAAATAGTTGTATGTTGAAAAAGTAGAGAGAAATTTTTATAATTACAAAATATCACAACTGTTAAATGTTGAATTAAAATTGTGAGCATTTTTTTAAATGTTCGATGCACAGGGAAAAAGTTTCATGCAATTATTTTTATAAATGAAGTTATAAAAAAAATTTGTATTTGATAAGCAGTTATTAAATATTTAAAATTTGAGTATTTTTTAAAAAATTGTAAAAATAGTTTTCAGCATTTTATTTTTTAAATCACTAATTCTAAAAGGTCAAAGTATGAGTTTTTTATAAATCGTAAAATATGTAAAGTATCGTTGTTTTGTGAAAAAAAAAAAACATACTGTATTGTGATGAAATAAATTATCTTTCCAATTACATAATTGCTGACAAAGTTATTAAATGCGTGAATAAAGTTTTGAGTATTTTTTAAAAATCATAAAAATTAAGCAATCATGTTGTTTTGAACCTGGGTACAACCATTAGTAATCAAGCGCTTTAAACGATCGCACCGCGAAATCTTTAATGAAAGGAGTGAAAAACCTTTAAAAATAAAAGAGATATTCAATTTTTGCCAAATCTGGTGATTATCAATATTTATAGGCGCATCTTCTTTCCTAGTGTAACAACCTTTCATCAAATGTGACAGGCAAGAGGAAAAGAGTTGTTTAGTGCCAAACAGGTTTTCGTCGCTAAACCCTTGACTATTGTAAAATTGTGTTGTTTGTTAAAGTTTTAATTTTTTTCGGCTTTCCTTTTTAAGTTAATGCCTTCAAACTTCAAATATCGATTGCAAAAAGGGAAAAAAATGAAAACGCTATTTTTTAAAACAATTTTTAAGTAATTTTTTCAATCTTTGTACAGATTACGGATAATATTGTTCTACACACCGAAAAAAGTCTTTGAGATTATTTTTATAAATTAAGAAGTTATTAAGCATTTAAATAAAATTTTGAGTATTTTTTAAAAATCGTAAAAAAAAAGGTTTTTGACATTTTATTTTTTAAATGACTGATTCTAAAAGAGAAAAGCATGAACTTTTTTAGTGTAGAATATAATTTCATTAACTCGAAAGAAAATACAAACAGAACGATTTAGAAATCATTTTCATAAAAATATATTGATTTTGACTCATTTTAGAAAAAATCGTAAAAAACAGAAAATATTATTTTGTAAAATAAATCATACCCTATTGTGGCGAAGTAAATGATCTTTCCAATTCTGCAATTATTTTTTGTCTGAGTGTGATAAAAAAATTTAGATTGTGTTTTAAAAACGTCGGGGATAAAAAAAAAGTCAAAAAATTGGAACTTTGCCGCTTGGCAAAAAAAAATGCCTACAGGGTTAAAATAATTGTCTTTTAAGGTTTTTTATTAATATCTTTTTAACTAATTGTAATATCAGAATATAAATGGTCAAAACAGATTCCTTGGATCATTCCCGATCTTTTGGTACCTTCGATGAGTTTCTGCATCGTGCGGTTCATGAGAAGATAAATACACCTAGTCGCATAGATAGATATGTTTGTTTACCTTCGAATTTTAATAGTGTAGATTAGATTATAATTTTTTAATAATAAATGAAATACTTTTTTTTTAATGTTTTTACTTAAAATGCTCATAACATGTTGATCTTTAAATATTATCTTGAGATATATTCTTCGAAGTATGCGTATGGAATGGGGTTCCACGAAAACACCTTCAAGTACAAGGGGTTTAATGAAGTGAAAAATTTGGGAACCACTACTGTAGAGTATTATTCGAAAGGAAGAAAACTGATGTAGAAAATATAGTATACTCTTGTATTGTACCATTCAACAATTTCACCGAAAGCAAAAGGCATTGCCAAATGCTGTCATCAGTATGTTTAAACATGTGCCATAAGTTTTCCACCATAGCTGTTTATCTTTGCATTTGGTGATATCCTTTGATCCGATGAAATCTGTTGTCACATGTTGGAGTACTGAAAATTGTACATATTATTAAATTAAAGAAAGTATTTAATAATTATATACTTCAAATATCAGTAGAATTTTGATATTTTTAATAAACTTATAAAATTTAATTATTTTGTGTGTTGTAATTGCACTGTAGTTTTTTCTAATATTTATGTATAATTTCTAAAATATAAATTCTAATTAGGCACCAGGGCTGCGGTAGCCCAGTGGTCAAGGTATCGGATCATGGCAGGCATATCATGAGTTCGAGTCCAGTACCACTAAAAGACCTGTTGTGTAGGGCAGCGGTGCACATTAAATCTGTCGAGAACTGAAATGTCCTCCCATTGGTGTGGTATGGTAGTTAGGAGAGGGGGTGCCAGCTCAGGTGTCATCCACATCACTTGACCATGGTTCAAAATTACGTGGTCCATCGCCAAAATCCCTCGTGTAGCTGAACAGTGCGACGTTGATATTCACTCACTCAGTAATTAGGCATCACTTTCGCGTGTTGTAATTGCACTGTAGTTTTTTTAAGTATTTATGTATAAATTCTAAAATATAAATTCTAATTAGGCACCAATAGGCATAAAACATTTAGATTTTGCATTCATTCATTGAAAGATTATTTTAATTTTTCTGGGTTTATATAAAATTATGATTTTTAAATGTCTTTTATGTAAGATCTCTTGGATTATTGTATTTTTTACTTTGTTATTGCATTTATTGTTGCAACCTTATTTTTCCTTTAAAGAAATATTTATGAAAGAATTTTTAATAATATATATATATATTTTTCTCTCCAGGAAAAGTTCTGAAGTCACGCAAGTGATTTTACCTGAACGGGCTGCAAAATCACCTACAAAGGTTGAAAATAGGTATGTAAGGGTTTTTAGATATTTTCTTTTTATTGATTCAATTTTTTAAAAGTTGATTTGAGTAATTTTCTAGAATTGACCTTCATCTCCCTGTATAAGTATTTTGTGTTTGCAATTGAATAAAAGTTATTAAAAAGCTATGTGCTTTTAAGAAATTGAGAAGGCATTCAAATGTAAACATTTATTAAATGTTTATTATGCTTAATTTCTTCAGATAAACTATTTTCATTTAAATTTTATAAATATATATGCTTAAAATTAGCATTTTTCAACCTTTGGTACATGCATACCAGGGGTATTTCACATAGCAGTGTTTGCATGTGGGAGGGGTAAATTTGGGAAAATTTATTGGTAATTCAATGTTACAAAAAAATGCCTTTTCCACTTAAAAAACAATTTTTTGTTGAGAAAGTTGTCACTTCATAATTTTTATTTCTGATATGTACTTGAAATATTTTGTTCGTATGGCCTTGTAATTTGATAACAATGCAACTACTATTACTTTTCTTTTCGTTTTTGTAAGATTTTTACGTGGTAAAATAACTTTGATTTATATAACTTAAATAAAAATTGAACAATTACTTTTTTCAATTATTGTACCATTGAATACCTAATTGTTATATATTTTTATAGAAGGTATTTTATGTTTATTTTTATAGAAGGTTCTTCGTAACAGCCAATTTAAAAAAAGGCTTCAATAAGGCTGGCAACCCTGTTTTCACTTTATTTTTATCACAATGTTTTAAATTATTTCCTGACTTACACTTGAATTGAATAGACAAGTATTTGTATTTTTATTGCTTAGAATTTAATGCTATTAAGAAGAAATAATGGCAATTGATAAATTTATCCCATTCTGTCAAGTATCAATTCTTGCCAGAAGCAGCAGAAGCGGTATATTATACTACTCTGCATTTGGAGTTTCATGCCACAACATATAATGAATTAGAATTACAAGTAAATAAAACATTAATAAGGAATTTTTGTTTGCAGCAATACATGATCATATGAATGTAAACATTGTAATTTAAGAAAATAATTGAAACCAATATTAAAACATTACAAGTAATTTCTACACTTTTTTAATCCCTTATTATCATTTTTTTTAATTAAATATTTATGAAAATATTCAGGAATTAGCACTATATTCTATTTACTGCTTTCCTTCTTTAGCATGTTTATATTGGAAAACGCAAGTTAAAATATATTTGTTTGGATTTTAAAGGCAAGAAAAACTGAATTTTAAAAAATGGAAAAAATACAATGAAATGTAATTTCATTGAAATTAAGTATCACTACCTTGTGCAATTTGCTAGAGATTTCATCTAAGATAAGGAAAAAAGATGCAATATTTCTATACTGTTTCATTACTAGAAAGTAAACTTTCATTCAAACAAATACATAGAATGAGGTTTGAACTCTTAAAAATGTAAATTTATTGTTAAGAAATTGCATTATTTTGTAAATTTCACTTCAAATAAGTGTGAAATTGTACATATCTGTTAAATTCAATGTTCTGTAGATCTGCAAATGAAGCAGGTAATTTTTGGTTGCACTTTTTTTAATAATGCTTTATTCAGATATCTTGATATCTCTTTCCAAATAACCTCAATAAAATTTATTGTGGTTAATACTTTGTTTGGTAATTGTCTTGTTTGCAAAGCTTTATCAAAAATAAAATTAATTTGTGTCTGAAATAATTTTGAGGATGAGCGAGACAAGGTACATAACTTTCACTGAAATCAATTTTTAGTGCTTTGTTTTTGATATGTTGATTGAGTCATTTAAAAATAAGGTTCCTTTTGAATTGGTCTTATAGTAAATCACTAATTATGATATTAATTTACATTTCCTATGCATTAAAAGGTAATAGAAAAGTTATTAAGATTAGTAAAATTAGCACTGTCAAATTTAAAGATATTTTTCTTCCTTTTTTTTTGTTTTAATTGTTTTTTTAAAAAATAAAAAAAATTTTAATTAATGTAATTGAAATTGAACCACATGAATTACTTGTAACTAATTATAAATGTGTATTTAATTACAGCAAGCCAAAGAAACCTAAAGATATTCCCCCTTCGAAAATTAAGTATGAAGTAGTAAACTACAGTACAGGAAGAACAACAGTAGTAAAACCTGATTGTATGAGGTAAGTTTACTATATTACGTATTTATACAAAATTACTACTTTTGAATATTAAGATTTTAATTTATGATTTTTTTGTATTACTTTTAGTCGACCTAAAGGAACTTATACAAAACCAAGGAATAAATTATTTCTAAAGCATCATACTCATCCCAAAGATGGTGAATGGAAAGTTAAAGTAAGTTTCATTTACTTATTTATTATGTTTAATTTACAGCATATTTGCTTTCATCTTTTTAAAAGACACTTTTTTTGTAGCTTATGTTTGACTCTTATTGAATTCAATAATGAATATTAAAAATTTAGAGTAGATGTTTTATTGTGTATAACTTAACTCACAAAATCCTTGCCACTCACATTTTAACCTTTCAAATAATTACTTCCCTTGCATTTTTGATAAAATGGATGTCAAAACTTAAATTATTATTATTTCTAATTTAAAAAGTATGGTTACTTCATGTGCTATAAGGTATTGCCTCAGTTTTACTGAATGTTTAGTACAGTAATGGAAGATAAATATAATTAGGTTTTAACCCGTTCACAGGACCATGGTCACAGATATGTAATCACTTCATGGAACACAGTATCATATGCAAGTTTGTGTTTTCTCCTTTCTGAGACCTATGATCATGCCATTGGGATCTGAATTAGGAACATGTGAAATTTGGATTGATTATAAACTTCATTATATTTTCATACAGTAAATGATTTTATATGAATTTTTTAAATGGAAGTAGCCTTAACAGAAAAAATCAGTCCTGAATGGGTTTTGGGGATTAAGTAGAATTCAAGTGTGTTCATATAATGCTAAGGTTAGTCACTTATAATATTATGATATATCTTAAGCATAAGATTTTTAAACTTTTTATCCCATGTTCCTTTTTTGAAATTCTTCGTTTATTTCTATGACACTTGCATCCAAAAACAAATCAATTACAAATAAAACTTTTTTTTTTTCCTTTTTCTCTCTATATGGTAAAAGGAATCGTAACATTTTTGAAGCCAATTTCATTAAAATTTTCTTAAACATTTGATAAAATTCTTTCTCCTAACACTTATTTCTAAGAGCCCCAAATAAATCATAGCCATAAAGCAGGTCCCCAACCCCTGGACTGCGAACCAGTAACGGTCCAGGGATCAAATTTACATGGCTGTTCAAGGAACATTAAATTATTTTCATTTTATTATTAAATTATTTCCATTTGTAATTTTTTCAGGTTTGTGCGATTTTCCATGGAAATAGCCTCATATTCAGGCCTCAGTAAAATTATTAAACTTTGACTGGTTCACAGTGAGAAAAAGATTGGTCTGCGCTACCCTAAAGTACCAGGTCCTAAAAATACGATATTGACAGAATGTTAAGTGTTCTATAGGTTTTTGAGTTTTCTTTCTTTCATCTAGCTGTCGTAGTCTTCCAATGGAATGCTTTAAGGACTGATGTGCTTTTTTTTAAACCTTTTCAAAAGTTCTAAGTAGTATAACACCTTAAAAGCACATTAGTTATTGCAAGGGAATAGGGTTTATATATATACATTACCATTATCCCCACCCCTTTAAAAGTAAAAAAAACTTATCCTGCAGGTAACAAGTTTTTGCTTTTAATGTAGCAGTTACATTCTTGTGCGCAGTTTTTTAACACGCTTTTATAAGTTTTGCTTGTATGTAATAGAATCTTAAGACTCATTTTTACCCACTTAAAAGGTCAGATTAATTCAAATTTTGTATACCTGTCAAGGACCGATGACAATACAATAATTTCAAAATTTTGTTTCATTGACCTGTTCAGGATTGTCAAAAATAACAATTGTAAGGATTCAGAGATTTGGTGACTAATTCATTACATTGTTTCCAAATTTGGTGGCTAATT
The DNA here is from genome assembly GCA_019973955.1 of Trichonephila inaurata madagascariensis. Classification (NCBI taxonomy): domain Eukaryota; kingdom Metazoa; phylum Arthropoda; class Arachnida; order Araneae; family Nephilidae; genus Trichonephila; species Trichonephila inaurata. Next base: position 93,818 of record BMAV01011655.1, on the reverse strand, counting down.
CTAGATATGGCGACTAAAAGACCTTACCCCTTAAAAAGGTGCAACCCTAAAAATGAAAACATTTGTTATTATAATACAAATAAAACAAACAAAAAAAGTTTTCTTTATGTGAGAAAGGAAGGGGAAAAAAAGACTCAAGCATGTGAATAAAAATAATTTATGTTCTGCTAAATATTTTTTAGTTTTGAAGTGATGATACGAATTAACATTATAACAATACGTTTAAAAAGTGATAAATTTGTTTTCTAACTGCTAAATATTTTTTATTTTGATAGAGCAATATGTTTAGAAGTGGTGATATGAATTAACGTTATAGCAATACGTTTAAAAGGTGATAATACGCATTGGACATTTCTACTGTATCTATAGAGACTGAATTTTGAAATATAACAATATGAGACTCATCCAAGGCTCCCCCGAACGAGAGAATACCCTTGTATCCTCACGGTCAATTGTCCACGAAGAAAGGTTAATTCCCAGCAGCCACCTGGCCCTTCTTGGCTCCAAATATCAAATTCATGATAAATTCAACAAAGAATAAATGACAGTTTTAAATGAAAACAAATTTTCAGCTTGTAGATTGAACTAAAAATGGAAAATAAATTATAGTTTTTAAAATCTAAAAACGCGACCTTTATAGTGAATTGAACTAAAAAGTGAAAAAATAATTTTAATATAAATGTAAAATGACGCAACAAGTACTGAATGTCATTGTGTTAAGGGTACTTTGTATATTTTTATACAAACTCAGCATTTCAGAATAGAATTAGTAAGGAATTATAACAATTAATATAGAACACCCCACGCTTTTGGAAACCTGGAATATATTTATACTGCTGAATTACTTGACTTTTGTACGGCAATTTGTTTTGCATTTCAAGTTCCACCCCACCTGGTAAAAGTGCTTAAACCGTACTTACTATACGTAGACTGCTTGTCATGTTTACCGTATAAAGATCTCTAATTATTTGAAAAATTTCTGTTCTTACTAACTTTATTTACATTGACAATTCAAATGAATAACTTATGTCCAATCTTCGCTGCCTTTTTTAACTCTTCTGTGTTTGCGTGTTTGGGATTTCAGTAAGGTGTCATTATTGAGGTATTCATTCATTCAAAACCAAATTGTAACAAATGTAGCATTTTCGTTTATTGATTTATTATTTGCTATGCAATTGCATTGGGTATTTTGTATTTACTCATCTTGTTTGTAATAAAACAATGCTTTTGAGTAACTTATAAACTATGGCAAAATGTGTTTTTAAAAAAATGTCTGTTATTAAATGACTCCATTTGTGTTTGATTCTACTTATATACATTAAATTGCTGGAGAAGTAACTTAATTGTTATGAATATAGGTAATAAATATTAAATATATATAAATGTATTGTGTGATAAATATTGCTCACACGATAACGTTCCTTATGCAGAACGTTTCTTGTAATGTTGTATTTATCAATTTTTCTTTCATCGATGAGACCTTTTGTACTTTAATGTTGAATTGTTAGTAGCAAGATAAAAATCATTTTCAGGTGTTTTACATCTTTTAAGAGTAGTTAATTGCATATATTTGTGAGGAAAATGCAAGATATAATAACTTTAAAATATTTTATTTTACCTGTCTTAAACACTAGTAAAGGGCTCATACTTGAGTGCAGGCATATCAAACTCGTATGATATAACAAGCCGCATGTTTTAAATGATAAAAAAATTAATAATAATATTTAGCAAATTTTACTTATTGAATTTTTATTCTGCTTTGATTCATTGTTTTATTATACATTGTGTGCTGATTTATTGTCCGTTCCACAAGTTTGACATCCTTGCTCCAGTGTTAATTAAACAAAAATGAATGTTTGTGTTTAATATTTCAGTTCAATCTTGGGAAATAGAATGTAGGCAATTAAACTTTATTGTTATATTAATATATATATATATCCTTTTATACTTGTTTAATGTTCAAAAATATAATCAATATATGTGAATGTCCTTTACCTTGTATTTCTAAAATTCTTCAGATTTGTATAAAAGTATATATGTTACTTTTTTGCTTTTAAAATGTAGTAGTAATACAGCTTTTTTATTAAGCAATTTTTTCTGTATATGTTCCTTCATTATTCAATGGTTTGAATTTGGAAATTTTGTAGGATCAAGTTTTAGAAAAGGAACAACTAGATGAATTTCAATTCAGTGAAGTTTTCTGTGGACCACTTCCAAGCTATACTGCTACACAAGAAAAAAAGAAGACAAATGTCTCAGATAAAGTTGAAAAAACACACAGTGCCAAGAAATCAATTAATGAAACTCCAGGTTCTGGTAATATTCAGTAGATTGTATTTTAAATATTGTCAGATGAACTTAATTATACATTTAAGAAGCTCATAGTTTAACATTCTTGTAAAACAGTTTAGTTATGGTCTCTTGTACTTAAAGATAATCTCATCTTAGAAAAAAAAATTTCCTCGTATGACATTAATTTTCCACTGTGTATATAAATTGAAATCCTTCTAAACAAATTGTGAAGTGGTTTATATATTGTAAAGATATCTCTCTTTAAAATAAAATTTATGCAATTTGGTATAAATTTTTTAAAGCCAATCAACATGAAAGATAATACTAAACGTTCTTCAATATTTCTTTAGTGGGCTTTGTAAAAATTTAAGCTAATGTTTTTCAGGTAAAAAAACAGTTCAGGGTAAATTGAACTTTAAGAAAGAAACAGCAGAAGATAAAAAGAAGAGTATTGATAAACAAGCAGTTAGTGAAAAGCAAAGAATTGCAGCAGAAAAAGAAAGGTTGAAAAAAGAACTTTTGAAAAAACAAAAGATTGAAGAAGAAAAAGAAAGACAGAAACAGGAAAAACTCAATGTAATATTTCATCTTTCAATAACTATAGTTCTTAGAAATGTTTTAATACAATTCATTCTCAGCTGTGTGTAAATTTATTCACTTTTAATTGTATGGATTTGTAAAATTGCTTTTTGACACGTTTTCATTCTATTCATATAATGTTATATTTTCATTCTATTATATATATATATATATATATATAGTCTTATACTTTTGATTGCTTCATTTTCTATAATATTCAATTTTAAGAAAGTATTCTGTTACTACCTATAAAATTGAAATGTTTCTAATGTGTTTATTATCAAAAGCTGGTTTAAGTAATTTGTATTAAAAAATTTTTTGGATGTTTTTAGGAAAGATTAAAGAAAAAGGAGCAAAAGAAAATTATGACCGAGTACATGAATTCTTGGAAAAAACCAAGGGATGATCTTGAATGTGATGATCTAAAGGTAATTTTCTTCTATCCTTTAAGTATTTTTTCTAAAGGTTTACTAGAAGTTTGTGATTAAAAATAAGATTTGATCACAAACATTTCAGAAAATAACAATTTGCAAGAATTTCCTAATTGTGTTTAAGGAATCATTGTTAAAAAGTGAAGAGATATATATAGAGAGGAAGAGAGTTGTAGTTCATGAATGTGCTTACTTTAATAAAGTTCTTTTATGTTAAATATATATATATATTTATATGCAATTGTATTTCTGATGTTTTTTTTTTTAAATTTGTAGCTTTTTTAAAACCATATTTTCTATTTTAAAAAAAAAAGGGTTGTCATATTGTTAAGTTTATATAAAATTACCTTATTCAAAGAAAAGTTAATTTATAGAAATGATAACTTTATGTTGTATAAAAGTTGAATTTATTTTTTTTTTTTTAAAAAATTTTTTTTTACTTGCTAGTCCAGGGGGTTTTCAAAATGAATATTTGTCTTGGTGGAGAGCTGTAATGTTTTCACTGAGGGGACTCTGGAATATTGATAAACTTTCTTTTAGTTATAACTTCAATTTCAACTTAGGACACTACAGGAAATCTTTGTTCAAAAATGAATACAGAATGTAGGGGAAGTTAAGAAACTATTAATATAATCCATAGATGTAAAAATTATTCCTATGTTAAGATTTATCCTTACTAATGCTTCTTTGTAACAATCCTCAAAATTGTTTGTTGATGCTATAATTTTAAAATTCTCAACCACTAACGTAAAAGTTACTTTTTTTCAGGATTTACCTCCACCTGTGCCTGTTGATTGTAACATTCCACAAAATTGTTTTGGTGATGCTATAATGATTTTAGAATTTTTAAACACGTTTGAGAAACAAGTACAAGTGAAAGATATTTTCCCGCAAAATGTATCTTTTGGTATGTATATATTTTTTCTTTAAATTAATGGTCTTTTTGATTTTTTTTAAAATTAAGATGAAAAATTTGCTCTGTTTAATTTTAATAGTAAAAAGGAATTGTTAATTTTTTTTTGGGGGGGATTTTTTCAAAATAAAAAATTCAGTTTATGAAAGAAGTTTTTAAAATGTAAAAACTGAAATCTAATCATTTAAAAATATTCCTTTAAAATTGATTTTTTTAACATTTGGTGAATAAACATTATTTTTAAGTATTCCTTTTTCTTAAAAAAAAAATTTCCTGTGCCGTGGGTTCATTTAAAAAAAGCATATAAAATGTGTTTTGTATGATCTTGTTTTTCTATAATGTATTTTGTGCTTTTTAAAAAAAATTTTTTTAAAGTGTGGATTCAAACATTCCGAAAGACTGGTGAATTTTTGAATTTTAGCACCCTTTTCAGTGCAACAGTTTTTACATAGTGTGTGTGAAATAGTTTACACAATCCACTGAGTTGTACTTTATTTGAGTCATGTCCATTTATTTAGGGGAAAATGCTTTTAAAACCCTTTTAGAGATTCAAAATTTGTTGGGGAAAAAGAAAATTTACCCCCTTCGTATTCATGGTAATGTTTCAATAATTTTTTACAATTGCAATGATATGATTTTGTATCCCAAAAGCAGTTTAACTGGAACTTCTTTCTTGACAATATTTTACTTTTAGATTTTTTGTTTCTTAGTTCTCAGTACTTTAAGTGTACTGCAGAAGGATATTTTATGAAATTAATAGAAATTTTTGTTATTTTGGGAGGGGAGACAAATATTTTTTTAAAAAAATAAAACAATAGAATAATATTGAATACTTGATTTGTTTCTATAACTCATCAAAATTCCTTATGCATGATTTGTTTTTATTCTTAGAACAAATTGAGAAAGCTCTAACTGAAACTGATATTCAGGGTGTTTTTAATGATTTTATTTAACCCTTTTCTATTTTCGGGATCGAAGCGAAGAGCATTATTGCGAAAAGGGTAAAATTACATGGTATGTTTACTTAATTTTTTGTTTGCATTTTTATATTTAATTCATGTTTGTTGACTATTAAGTTGTATGTTAATGAAATAATTTCTTGTGTGCATTTTCACTACATTAACTTCTTGCTAGCACTGATCTTGTGGGTCTTTTCCTTTGTTTTTATTTTACTTTTTTTTTTTGATGTCTTTTTAAAAACAAAAAAGTATCTTTAGATTTATAGAGACTGTTATGTTATGGAATTTGATTTTATAAACCCATCCATAAATAAAAGTTTTATATTTGGGAATGTATGTTGTACTGACATATAAATATCTCATACTGGCACCATTCTTATAAATGTGCTAAAGACAATGATACAAAATCAATTACAATGTCTAATTTGGATGTATTTAGTATTTGTATCATGTGATCAACAATTAGATGTCATGGGTCATTATGGTCCTCCTTTTTTTGAAGATGTTATCTCTATATCTGATAGTACTTTTGTTTAAAATTCTCCCCTCCCTTTAGTAATGTTATTTAGTGTACTTATTCATCGTAGTAAAGCAAAAATGTAGATGGAAATAAGTTCGTGGACATAAAATATTAAAATTCCTGAACAATTTGATTTTTTTAGACAAATAACATAAAACTGAGTTATGTATAAGATTTTATCATAGATTTTCTTAATTAAAAATCATTCAAATAATTAACTTCTGAATGTACTTATATGTGTCTGTATGTATATACACAGGACATATGTATATGCAGGAAAAACTTATTGATTGTCATTTTGATACTTATTATTTTGAAAAGATGACTTGTATATAAATCATTTGTTGGAAAATAAAATAGAAATCTTTACAATAAATGGAACCTGTTTTTGTGTATTTGGGGGGGAAAAAAATTTTTAAAATTTCAAAAATCCTTACATACCAAATTCATAAATACTACAAAAAAATTTTACGTTGGAAGGGCCCAATAAAAAGAAAATGAATCATTTATAAAAAAAGTACATCCATGATAAAAAAATTTAAAATTTACAATGGGAAAGTTTTAAAATGGCATATAAATTTCGCTATATATATCCATAGAACCTAAAGCTCTCTTGTGATAAATTGGCAAAATTTTTCTTTGAAGATACTTTTCAATTGATTTTTTTTTTACCATAAAGAGGAAATTTTTGGGGATAAAGTCTTTTTAAAAACCCCTTTTTTAAACGCAGATCGTTTTTTGGTATCTTTTTTTTTAAAAAAATCTTTTAATTTTTGAAATTTATCCTTAATACATTTTATTCCTCAAAGTCAGTTTTTGTCCCAAAAAATTCAAATTGGATAATACCAGTCTTTAAAAAGTTTGTGTTCAATGAAGCCGGGGTATTGGCGGTGGAAAGCAACTGAACATCATTACCAGGAGCGTTTAAAACAAAAAAAAGGGAGCATCTTAAAGGTGGGGTGAATTCGGGGGGTAAGGTAAAACCCCGGACTCTAGGGGCCCAAAAGGGACTGACACCCCATAATATTTACTTAAAATTTTAGGATATTAAAGGCAAAAAAACCACGCGGGGCCCCTAACACCCCGTTACCACTGATCATTGATGGAAACATTTGGGGGCCGCTGTTTAAGTTCATATACCATTTAAAAAAAACAGGTTCGGGATGTTAAATTTAAATTGTCAGACTTTTTTTTAATCCTGTGCTTATTTCCAACCTTTTGGTCATAAGTTCATGAGCAGCCCAATACAATGATAAAAATGGCAACTAAAGGCACAGTCAACAACATTGAAAGAAATAAAGTTTAAAACAGCAAGGCATATATTGAAATGATCCTTAGTCATGGTGACAAAGTGGACATGAATATGAAACTGGTCCAAATTTAATATTTCTGTTGAAACTTATTTTATATGCATTAAATATTATCTTGGTGTTATTTAAATCTTTTCCCAATATATTTTTAAACCGAACAACATTAGACTATTATTTGCTAGTTCTTAATAATTCATATACCATTTGATTTTTTTTTTTGTGTGTGTTGCAGATTTGGATGGTTTGAATATTGATACAGCTATGGATCTTGCTGCAGTTGTTTCTAAATGGTCTCAAACATATCAAGGTTAGGAAAAAAATCAAACGGAATCAGTGCTTTGAATTTTTAATCTCAGTTCTTGAGTTATATTCTTGAAATATTTTTAATTTAAAAAATGTGTTTTTTTTTTTTAAATTTTATAGTTCAAAATAGGTGCAATATAAAAAAAATCGCATGTGAATTTGGGAGGGAGGGCAGACATAGATTGTTATATAAACGATTTATATTTTTGAAATTGTTGCATAAAAGAATTCTATTCAGGTAGACAATTTTGACTAATCTTTTAACACCTTCAGAAATAAAATTGATTTTCTGTCACTGTGTCAATTAAAAATGTACTGGTGCTCATTCATCTGCAATCTGGCTGCAATTTAACTATTTTTTCAAGCAGAAAATGCATCTGCATTAAAAATGCTTGCATATAAGCACCAAACCATGCTTTCCTGGTTTAATTTATATATGCCAGAAGTATCAGATGAAATTAGCATAAATCTCATAAACTAATTATTTATTGTGAATACACATTTATATTCTAAAATTTCACTAGCTGCATGCAAGGCATACTTATTCAAATGATTAGATACTTTTTGATGTTTTATTGTAAATTTCCATTATATAATGTTTAAAATGTGAATAAGATTTATTTTTAGTTCAATCTCCCTTTAACCAGGTACTATTTTGAGGAACATACCACTGGATTCATTTTCCATCTCTGAAATTTTAAGGCTTCATATTTTATCTTCTGGACATAAAAGGCGTGTAAATTGGCAAGGTGTTGTTACTGCTAGTGAAGATCCAGGGCTATATTTTAAATTGGAAGAGCCTGAATTAATAAAGAAATTGTCTAAAACAAGTGTCTTTGAGTTAAATGCAGGTGAGTATTGTATTAAATTACAAAATGATTAGTTTGACTACTTTTTGAATCTAAAGATATCATAATTTTAATTGTAAAGTGTTTGAGTATTTTAATGAATATTTTGTGTTGAATTTGCAATCGTTGCATTGTAATTGTCATCTGCTTAAATTTCTGTGTTAGCTTGTCACAAAATATTTATATCATCCCTCTTTATTGAAGAAAAAGTTTTTAAAATGGAAAGTGGAAATTTTTGATTTGAAAGCTGAATTGCAATAGACATTAATGAGCTTGATTGGTTCTATCCAAAATTGTCATGAAGGATACATTTTAGTATATTAAATTCTAAGTGTTAAATGTTATTAAATTGGAACATTATCTTGGATATCAAGATCTGTTTCATACTGTGCAACTTTTCTATATTAATTTAAATCAATAATAGAATAAATTTGTTACTGGCTGTCAAGGAATCGTTTTGTGTCTTTCAGGAAAGAAATTTTTAAAATCAATTTTAGTATTTGATTTTTCTACTGAATTTAAATTATCTGGGGAAGATGGGTTCCTTTAAAGAATTCATAATTTTATTACAAGTCAATTTTATTTCTCGTATCACTGAAAAACATTACAAGGATCACTTTTCTTTCTAATAGAGGAACGTTGTAAGATACTAACTTTGCTTATTCATCAACTTCTATCATGTGATGTTTTACGATATGCTGTGGATGAAAATGCTGATAAAACCCGTCCATTGAGGAATCAGCTGAAGCAGTTGCGATGGGCCCATTCTCGTATGGAAAAAGATACTAATAACAAAAAGAAAGTCCTTCCAAAAGAAGATAAACCTGAAGGGGAAGAGCAAATGTAAGTAGATGTTTTCTCCTTGTAGATTATTTATTCATTTCAGTGCATATATTTGTATTGTGCTATATATTTAATCATGTGAATATTTTTAAAAATTCTACTGGTGATACATTTTATCTTGTTTGAAAACATTTTGTTATCTGAATAGGCATCAGAAAGAAATCTTTTAGGAATAAATAGCATTACATTAACAAATTTTCAAGATGGTACTAAACTATTGGAGGGGGAGATACCTTATTTATTACTTTTGTTTTTTATATTTTATGACATGTATGTGTAATTAAAATAATTAAATGAAGGTTCTGTTTCTTATCCCAGATGGTGTGGCTTTGCTACACCATCTGGGATAAGAAATAACAGACCCTTCATCAACAACCCCATCCCCCCATTATTCATCATCAAAAATCCAAAAAATAAAATAGGATTTCCTAAAACCTAGTCAATAGTCAAATAAAATCAATTAAGAATATGACTGAAAGGGAGGCCTGTTAGTCTTGCACCTATGACACTCTGGAAAAACTTTCCAGCCCTGTGTTTGATGTGGTCACTAAAAAGCATGTCAGAGAAATGGTCTAAGTTAATTTATTTTAAAATTGTGATGTTTGCCATGTAACCCATGCCATTTGGAACTTTCATGAATTTTGACTAATTAGTGTTTTAGTTGAAAAATCTGTAGCAGTTATGCCCAAGATGATATCAAATTGCTGGCATATAAGGTTAAGTACCTAAAAATATGCTTGAATAATTTTTTTAAAAAATTTAAAATTTTGGGTGTAATTTGAATTTAAATCGACTTCAAATAAAATATTACCATTATTTATTATGCTATTCTTAACAAAGTTATAAGCATTACTGGAGTTTAAAACAGTATTTATACTTTCAAAGTTATTGTCTTTTTTTTAGTGCATTTTGGTAAATATTTTAATTTTTAGGCAAACTGAAGAAGCAGTAACTCTTGATGAAGAAGAAAAAGAAAATACTGATAACCTTTCACCAGAAGAAAAGGCAGAACTAGAAGAGAAAAAGACCAAAGAAGCAGCTAAACAAAAGGCTGAATTTCTTCGAAAAGAACGAGAAATAGAAGCCCAAATTAGAAAGCTTCAATCTTCTTTTAATGTAGCACCATTGGGAAAAGATAGAGCGTTCCGGCGCTATTGGGTTTTTCAAACAGTTGCTGGTGTTTTTGTGGAAGATGATGATCCATTTAGAGGAAATTGCCTCCTAAAAGCAACAACACAAAATCCATCCCCACATACAGCTCATGTACGTTGTGAAACAGCTGCTGTAAATATCAAAAAGTATTTGCAAAATATTGATGCGAAAAGTGGTAGTAGTGATAAAGAAAATGAAATTCTTAGAGATATTGCTATTGTGCAAAGTGATCTTCCATTTCCTTTAAAAAATAGAAAACTATCAGACCTCAATCCCAGAGTAGATTCAAAGAAAGGAATTCTAGACAACAATTTACCTGAAAATGAAATTTGTCTTTTGTGTAAAAATAAAAAAAGTGATAAACAAGACTTTCTTCTATATTGTCCTCATTCAAAGAATAATTTGCCTATGGACCAATGTAGTGCTAACATAGACACTTGTCCAGTGCATAATATGAATGCCCCTAGAACAAAATGGTCTTTCTATTATAATGAAGATGATGTTGAGAATTTAATCTCTGGTTTAAATTCTCGTGGCTTCAGAGAACGAGCTTTGAAGGAAGCACTTATTAATGAAAAAGAACGCATTAGGGAAATGATGACAAAAGTCCCTTACTGCAGTTTTAACAAAACCCTACCATTACCTCCACAGCCAGAAGTAAGAAAGTCACAAAGACATCAAAATTCTCAAAGTTCTAGTTATGCTGGTATGTCTCCAAGACAAGCTCAAGAGATAACATTGAGAGATATGATACTAGAATTTGAGCATCGTGTCTTTCATGGTGGCTTGGGATCATTAAAAGTAAGATTTTTTTGAAAATTATTCAGTAGGTGTATATATTTTATTCATAATATCTTTGATTTCTTTTTCCTTTTTGGTGAACTGAATTTTTTCTTAAATGCAAAAAAGATAATGGAGATTTTTCCTTACTTTATAATGTTAATTTATTGTTAATACTCAACTTTTCTTCGCTCTTGTAATTTTTTAGCTTATGAAGCTTGCTAAAAAATACTAAGTTAGAGTTTAATTAACAATTAAAAAAATGTTTTAAAAATAACTTTTTAATGTCTAAATTTAACAAAAATTAATATAAAAAAATTGGTCCTTGTCATGATTTGTAAAGGAGAATTTTAAATATCATTTAGTATTTTGTTAAATTCATGACATAAAATAACATTTTCTTACCTTTGTCAATTTTGTAGGTTCCAGATCGAGAAAAATGGCGATCAACTATAGAACAAGGAGCTTTTGTTGATGTCAAGGAGGAAGCTGACAAAGAGTAGGTAAATTATGCTTATCTTAAACTAAGTGCTTCTTTATCTTTGTTACAAAATGAATATACAATGATTGTATGTGTAGGGATTCCATTAAAGAAGAATCTTCTGAAAAAATATGCCCAGCTCCAGTTGAAGAAATGGTTAAAGAGCTTGCTAATGCTATGCTTCAATTATCTCAGTGTATTGAATCAAAGTACCTCAATCCTCCCTTGGGTAAGTACTAGTATTCTTTCCTTTAAATGATTTTTTTTAATTATGTACTTTATTTTTGTTCTAGAAAATGTTTCAATTCCCTTGTAAATGTTTTAGGTGAAAGCGATGAAAGTAAAAAAGCTAAACAGAAGGCTTTAGAAGATCCTGAATCACAGCAAAAGAAAAAAAGTATGGATATTTTGTCTTATTTTGTGGAACTTTAACTATGATTAATTGATTCTAATCATGCTTGCATACCTTGATAACTATGTTTCATATTTTTACTCGCAATTTCCCAGTTTTGCTTTTAAATCTTTTTATTTGAAACTCATTAATTTTTTTCTATCTGCCTCATATTTTTAACTTGGTATGCCATTTAAATAATTTTTTTAAAAAAATATTAAGTGCTTGAAGCATACATTACATGTGCTGTTTGGGCATAATTTTTAATGTTTTAACCCTTAATTTGACAAGATGTTTTTTCAAACATTTTGTCTCAAACTGATAGATACAGTGTTGCCAAATAAGAATTTTATTTTTTTTACCGTAATAGAAATATATTTTAAAGTTTTTGTTAGGTATTTAAGCCGTATAGAAATTTTCATAAACCCGCAAGATTTTATTTATTTGATTGTTCGTTGCAGCGGACTTAACGAAATTAAGGGTTAAGCACATATGTACTGGTATGATGTGCACTCTTAGAAATATTTCTTTGAATTAATCTTCTTAGTTACCTGTTGAATACATTATGTTGCTCTTGCTTAAGTAATGAAATATATTGTGTCAAAACACTAAAGGGTGTGAAGATCATTCTCAATTTTTAACTTGCTAAACCAAAGCTTTAATGTTCAGTTATTGTAAGATCCTCCCCTTCATCAATACATTGCTTAAGTATTAGGAAACTTCATTGTAGAAGCAAATGGAAATAAAATTATTCTGTGCTCACACTGTCTATTACATGCTACTGTTAAATGTTCAACTTGATAGGTATGAACTGCATTCAGAGTTTTCCATTAATTCTTGTAAATTAAAATGCTGTTTTATTATGTATGATTTTATATTTATATGGTTGGTGAAAAAATAAAAGGTACTGCTACTATATAGATCTCTGATGTAATCAAATAAAGTTCAAGTTCCTCTGGCACATATTAACTGACTCAAATATCTGCTAAAGCATGGCATTATGTTACTTTGAATTTGTTCCTGATATGTTTAAAGATTTTGTGTTTTTATAATTTTTTTCTTCTTTTTTCTCCTCCTTCCCTTTATTAGGCTCTCCTTCCAACAAATCTTCTGTTTCACCACTGGAAAAATGGCAAGAATCTCTTATGCAGTGCACAAGTACTTCCCAACTTTTTGTACATCTGGGAACTCTAGAGAGAAGTGTTGCATGGTCACGATCTGTATTGAAAGCACATTGTAGAATCTGTAGAAGGCGTGGAGATGCTGAAAACATGCTCTTATGTGATGGTTGTAACAGAGGACACCATTTATATTGCTTAAAACCTCCTCTAAGTGTAAGTAAATTTTATTGTATCTATTGATTTCTTTCAAATGTAATCATGAAATAATGATTAGATTTTTATCAATTTGTTTTATTTGTAGAAATGAAAAATACATGTCCTGTTCTTTTTTTGCTTTATAGTCTATTCCTGAAGGTGACTGGTTTTGTCTTAGTTGTAAACCTATTGAAAAACCCGTCAGTCCTCAAAAGAAGCCCCGCAAAGCCGAAAGTGATAGCGAAGAAGGTGAAAGTGATGAAGACTCCGACCAAAGGTACATGCTTAAACGATGTTGTCTGTTAAGGTGAAAATTTTGAGTTAACAAAAACCAATAGCCATTCTTTATAAATTTAAAGTATTTCATAAAATTATTCTAGTAGAGAATTTCATTATCAGTACACAAGACTTAAGTTTCATTTAGTGTTTTAATATATTATTAATAATTTCCAATTTTTTTTTATGACAGTTTATTGCAGAAAACTATAATTTTGGTGTAAAAATATTGTGTTATGTACTTAGTTTTTGTCATTGAATTTGATTATACTATAGATGTAATGGATTTCCCCCCTCTCTCTTCTGTAGTGTATCTGAAGAGGAAGAAGACGAGGAAGATGGTGAAAGTGTAGATGAGGACTCAGTAGTGCAGGAATCTTGTGAAGTATGTAATGATGTGGGTACTCTGTTGTGTTGTGACAAATGCCCACTTATGTATCATCCAGAATGTGTTGGTCTTAAGCGGGTACCCCGTGGGGAATGGATGTGCCCACAATGTACTAAAAAAGAGGAAGCCATCAAAAAGGCACAAAAACATCGTAAGTGCTTTGGGATGTCTTTAAGGACATATTTAATTTACTAAGCATATTTAATTTGTTATTAAAAATTAAAGCTATTTTAAAGATTTGAAGATTATTGTGTGTGCTGTCCTGATTTTTAAAATGAATTGTTTAAATACAAATGAATTACGAGAAACTGATGGGATTTTTTTTTATAAGATGCATTAATTTTTAAAGCTTTTGTTTGGTAGTCTGGAGACAAAAGCAATAGTTAAGTGGTTATACTCATGTCTATCTAAAGGTTATTAAAAGCTAAAGTATAATAGCATTTAAGCTATATTTTAGTAGATATCCCTATAAAACTGGACCGATGGACACAAAGATATTTGTCGTGTAGAAAACTAACTAAAGAGGATTAAGGTACTGGTTTACTTTTCAAGAAAAAATGTCCATTGTGAACCAATATGATCATTTCCATGATTGAGAGTATAATGAATTATTTTAAATTCACACTCAAATATAAATTCAACATTAATTCTCAACATTTTTATATTTTGACAAAGGTTGTTTTAGTACTGAGCCACATAAATAAAATGTCTGATAATTTTTAGTTTTTGACGGAATGTAGAATTTTTTACCCTATGTAAAATTTTATTTAAATACAATGAAGATTAGTTAACACCAGATTGAGAGGGCTAAAACATTTTTTCGTGTTAAAGGATATTTTAAAGGGGGGAAAAAAGCATTCAACACAAAATTAAATAGATTTTATTTACATATATATGTATGTATTGCTCTCTTTTAAAAAAAATTATTGCTGATAATGTGAGTTACCAATACAAAGTTTTAAGATTTCCATTTTTGCTCTTTGTATTTTATCAACAGATTCATCTTCATTTTAAGTGAAATTGCAATTTGCTTTTCATCTGAGCTTTTTGTCATTGTTCCTGTAAAAAAAAATTCTTATTTGGAAAAAAAAAAAAGGAAACCAAACTCTGATTTTTACTTACACTGCAATGTACTTGTCACTGAATTCCAAAGCTAACTTACGAGCGATTAGGTGTTTCGATGTAGTGTTTGTAGGGGTGGAGGGTGAAATTAGCTTATATATATATATACACGCAAGCAAAATTGACATGTATCTGTCATTCTGAGGATATTTCAAAGTCAAGTTAGCCTCCTTTCTATAAAACATGTTAAAACACCTCTTTCATTTCACACTTCTTTTAAATCTGGCCTGCGTGGCTGGTGATTTTAGTATTTTGTTCATTCCCAGAAAAAAAAAATTGATGAAAATACGTAGTTTGTCCGGACCATTATATTATTTCATGTTAACTGGTATTTCACGTTAAACTTATTGTAAAAAATAATTATTGGAACTCTTTAGCTTATGTGTGTGTGCATCTAATATAGTAAGTTTCCCCTTCCTGCAAAATCATATGTATATGAATGTCTCTTTGATACATTAGTTATCTTGTTTCACTTACTGCTTGGCTCTTCTCTCTCAAAAGTTTGCTCACTCCATTAGTTAATATTTATATATGAAAGCTGTCATTATTATTATTTACATTATTATGTTTTCTTTAAAATGTTAAGATCCAGGAAGCTGGTTTCAACTAAAAATTTCCTTTTTTAAAAAGCATGCTGTATCATATTATCCAAATTTTGGTTTGACAGGATCGGCCTTAAGACTATATTAGCTATTAAATATATCTGTGATTTATTGCTTTTGTTGATTGTCAGAATAATTTTCCATATTTTAATAATTAGGGAAGTGAAAATTTAAGATCAAAGAAAAAAAAACCCAGTATTCTATTCAAATTGTACTTATATTTAATTTTTAGCAGCAAGTGGATCTTATGGCACGAGATCATCTACATTAGTATCTGATTCCAAAAAGAAGCCAAATCCATTAAGGAATAAATTACCATCCAGAGGTGAATTTAAATTTATTTTATTTGAATTCCATCTAAGCCATTATTCATTTTTATGTAGTATAATAGGAATACTTGCTATCAATATTTTTTTTTAATACTTATGAATCTTCAATTATATACATATTAGGAGTTAAACGGAAATATGAAGATTCCTTTGAAGAAGAATTTGAACCTTCTAGAAAATCTTCAAGAGGAGGAGGTATGTATTTTACTTAGTTCTGCTTAAACATCGGATATTTATTGTTTTAAATCATTATATTGAGCATAAATTTTTCCTAAACAACTTTCTGCATGCAGCTTTACTAACTCATGTTTAATATACTTATGCTAAGTACTTTTGCTACTTATTCATATAGTGATAAAAAAAAAAATATTAGTGCAAAATTTTTTTTAGAAATGTTGGAAATTAGTCTGGTGTACTTTTCTTCACATACAAAGCTTTTGTCTTGCGTACCAAAATTGCATGATAATCTGATTATTGAAGATAGAATTAAAGAAAACAAGTGCCTTTGGTAAATATTGGAGCTGCAGATATATGAAATATGGAGTTGTGTCATAAAACTAAAGTTGTCCAATATTATTAAATAAGGATAATTTGTATTGGATATCTGACACACACTGAAGTAAACAATTTTGTGTCACAGTATTTTGATATCTTGGGCAGATTACAGTATTGAATTGATTACAATATGAAGAAATTAATCTACCATAGGATGTATCGTGGTTTCCTAGTCAAAGCAGTTAACTCTCCTTTGTCTCAATATTTGACATCTGGATTAGTAAAA
The DNA here is from genome assembly GCA_019973955.1 of Trichonephila inaurata madagascariensis. Lineage (NCBI taxonomy): Eukaryota > Metazoa > Arthropoda > Arachnida > Araneae > Nephilidae > Trichonephila > Trichonephila inaurata. The sequence continues at coordinate 77,202 of BMAV01011655.1, read as the reverse complement.
GTTTTTTATAAATTAGTTGAAAATTGGAAAAGAATCATTATATTATATTAATGGTTATTCTTATCTGCATAATTTTTTAATTCAGATCCGTACTGTAAGTACTTTGACACTTTCATGACTAATGTTTTGATGAAATGAACAATACCTCACAGCCATGTTTATTGTATATGAATTGCTGCTTAAATTGACTGATGGGCGTACCACATGTGACTGTAAATGGAATATGCTTTTGAGACTGGAAAATGTTACTTTTCATTTTATTTTCAAATGAAAGCAAGAATTGTGTAGGGATGTGCAATGTAAATAAACAGAATTACCTTTTGAACTGTGCTGTTATAAACACATGGACATGTTTTCAATGCTTTAGAACACTTTTCGTTTGGGTGATATAAGGATAGATGTGTGGTTTTATTCATTCCTCTTAGAATTTAGCTAGCTCTGAGACAAGTATTTGGATTACTATTTTGTAAAGCGATGTTCATCCTTCAAATGACGAAACCAAAACTGTATAAGTAAAGAATATACGAGAATGTTTAGTCTCATTTCCTGATAGTAATGATATTTCTAAAGAATTGGAAAGCATACATTTTGTATAACAGCGTCTTACTGGACATATTTTTTGTACAGGATACCTCCAAGATTTGAAACTATACTGAATAATTTTTCTATATATCTGTAAAGTGATTTAAAAAATTTATTATGTAAAGCTTATTTTATGAAGCATATAAGGAAAACTTGATAAAAGGGTTACAATTACTCCCAAAAAATACCTGATTGTTCTTCACATAACGTACCAAAAATTGAAATTACTGGACCTCAAAATTAATTTTAGCAAACTTTTTTTTCCAAAATTAGGGTTATAGCACTTTTTTTAAAAGACTGAGTGTTCCTATTAGCACACCATCCCATGGAAACAGACCACTGATTATAAAATAGTTACAGTGAAAGGGTTTATTTTGATGTATTGCAGTTAAAATTAATTTAATAATTTTTATTTTGCATGCATAAGATTACAATCAAGCTACTATAACTTTCATTCCAATATTAATGTATAAGGTCTTATTTCTTTTAAAATCTACCTGCGTATTAAGGAGGTAGATGATAAAAATAGTCGTACAATCAGTTACCATTTTGTTTAAAAAATTTTAATGCTTAATGTAACTGGTATTTTATGAAAGTTTAAATACAGTTTTCTAGGTATAGCAATACAGTCAGACCTCTATAATAAAGCCGCTAAATCCCAGAAAAAAGTTCGTTATATGGAAAATTCTCTATAAAGAGGTTCATCGTTTAATGTACTTTATATAAACCACATAAAACAAACTTTAAATTTATGAACACTATATATTAAAAAAGTAATTATTTGCACTTTTTTTTAAAAATTAATGTTTATTTTATATATCTTACCCATCAAAAGAAAGAAAAAAAAGAATATTGAATACACTTATTTTCAATATTAAGAAAAAAATTTTATATTAAAATTAATGAATTTTAAGGACATTTCCCCCCCAATTTAATTATTTTATAACTAGAAAACATAGGGGTATGGGATAAATCCATTGAGTGTGAAAGGGGACATCCCCTTTCACCCTCAGTGGACTTATTGAAAATGTTTATTGTAAACTGGACAATGGTGGTTAAAGGTTACACTTCTTGGATGAAACGCCCAGAACACTATTGCTCTCAGCAAGTTAGGATCTAATAATAAAACCAGTTCAAGATTTATGACCACCATAAAATGTGTTAAAGCAAGAAAAAATTGAATCACGAAAGGAAAAGCTCGTTATACAGTAAATGCACTTCACTGTAGAGAGGTTATTTTACGAAGAAAATCGTGAAATGTTCAAAAAAAAAATTCTTAATATAGAGGTTTGACTGTATATACATAAGTAGCTTCAACAATAGAATTGTGGCTTTAACTTTTTTTCTAAATAGGTAAACACAGTTTGATGTACAAATAATTTTTCTAGAAAAAATTATTTTTTGTAATCTTTTGTTTTGCATGCACCAGTTTTAATTTTCAATTCTGGATTATGTTATTCAGTCACAATTTTATGTGTTCTGATTTCATTCATCATATTAGAACTATAGCTCATAATGTTCTTCTCTTCATAGAGAGAAAGTCTTATACAACTGATTCAGAAAAGGAAGATAATCCATTTAAAAAAGTATATCGAGGTAAATTCCTGAAAGGAAAATTGAATTATTTTTATTTGTTTAGATTGAAGATAAAATTTTTGATTCTACAAATTTTTAAAAAACAATTTTGCTTTTTTTAAAATTTTTAATTTCAGCATCAGCTACTCGTGCCTTTTTTTGTTTTGCTTGCTTCTAGATTATTCCAAGCCATTTTAGCAAATTCTTTTCCTCCCAGTTTAAATTTTTTCCCCCTCTCCGTTTTCTTAATATGGTGTTGGAACATTTTCTCTTTTTTTTAATATTAGCATGCAATTGCACTTTAGTTTAAGTAGCAAATGTTGGTGATGGTTTTGGATCTAAATTTGCTGAAATGGTATGGAAATCATGTTTATACAAAAAACTAATTGTTTCACTTGAACAGAAATAGTTACCCAATTTCATTTATATAAATTATTCCTCTTAAACAAAAATTATTATTAATTATAATGTCTTGCCTTTACTATTTGAGAAATTTGTTTACTACCTTCTCATTCAAAAATTTATTTTCATAATCAATCTACTCATTCGCATTGGAATAGTTAGATGTTTAAAAATCTAAAAAGGCATTGAGTACAACTAACTATCCCAAGGAACATTGAACGTTGGTATTAGATGTTTGTCTATCTGCTACTTATTCGTAATTATTTTCAATTGAACAAAGTATTTAGTGTTGTGTGTTTGATTTCAAAAGATTTTTCATGTGATAAAATACAAATGTATTCAAACATGATATGAGTGCTTGTCAAATATTTTATTTCTACAGATTTTTGAAAATATAAAAAATTATTGAAAAATTGATGGAATTTGATTTTATTCTACTAGCAAAGCCATTTGTAGAAATAAATATGCATTAAAGGTTGATCATTTTTTTACAATTCATTATCTACAACAAGTTTGCATTCTTTTTGATGCATCAAAGAGTTGAATAATAAACTCTTCAAGTGGCGATTGCTATATTGAGTTGTAGACTTGAGTACAGATAATCATTTTTAATGGTTGATTGTGAGCCATAGTATCTGAAGACTGTACTCTTATATTTTCTCTTGCCACTTGAAGAGTTTGGCATATTGTGCCTGTTGGGTTATACGTACACAATGAAATGTGTGATGATGCTACAGAGTGACATTAATATGCCAACTTTTGGATGTATCACACAAGAATTATTGTTTTAAAATTACTAATGGTTTTTTGTGTGTTAAGTGGAGATTTTCTATTGGCACAGATTCTGCTATAAATTCAGCCCGAAGGAGATCTAAAACTGGGATCAGGAATGGAAGTGACATGCTGGATTACAAAGCATGCATTGATTTGCTGGTTGAGTTGATGCGTCATCCATCCAGCTGGCCATTCTTAGTCCCTGTTAGCAAGAAAGATGTAAGTCTGCTTAAATTAAATGCAGTTCTGTGCCTTTCTTATTGGTGATTTTATAGGTTTTCAAATGAATGTAATTTATATATAAAGCTGGACTTTTATAGTTTAAGCATAGTTCCTTTTCAATACAGTGACTTCAATACTGAATAATATATTGCTGTAAAGAATTGCCATGTAATAGTTAAATTTTGACAAACTTAATTAAATTTTTAAGTAATTTATGTTTTTGGAGAAAAATTAGAAAATATATTAAATTTTATCTTACAAAAAAATATTCTTAAGTGAGTCATAATCATTCTTAGGACATTTAGAAACTAGTGACTATTTAATTGTGGGTTCAAGGCCGATAAATTTTACATTGAAGTAATAACCAAGCCTTTTTACTCAATAATTGATAAATCAATTCAATCTCTTAAGTATATATTACTGTCTGAGACCAGCTTTTAATACAGAATCTCAACCTTAAATACTGTAGATCTCTCTATCAGATACTTCTTCATTTAATTCAGTTTTAAAATTATCTTGCAAATAACTCTTGTATAGAGCAAATTGAAAATCAACCATAAATTTTATTTAGATGTCTTTCTCATCCATGAATTGTTTCAAAAGTTTTATCTATAACCTATTGTATAGCCCACACGATTCTAAATAAACCAAAATTTGTAAATCTAAAAAGAAGTATGGGAGGTAAAATAAATAATTCCCAATTACATAATTGCAAAAGTTCTCTCCATTCATAGATTTTCAAAAAATTTCTTGAGAACGTAATCACTAATTTATAAATCCTTGAAAGTAGTAAGTGGAATACTTTTGATAAGTTTAATCTTTGGTTGTAAAATATCTTTATGCTATTTCTTTGTATTAATTTATTTCGTTTAATTTTAATATAATGCTGTATATATCCTAACAGCCATTATGATTCACTGCAAAAATGAAAATGTCTTAATTTTCATGTTTCATATACCTCCAAAAATTAATAGAATAATATTTTTGTAAATTCTTCTTTTGTACAGCTTTTCAAAAATGTATGTATTTTATGAAAAAATATCAAATTTTAAACTTTAATGAAATTTTAATATTTGCTTCTTAAAATTTATAACAAAAATGTAACTTGTATTTGCATTTTAAATAAAAACCTAAATTGCATGGAAATTTAAAATGCTTTTTTACATTATTTAAGTATTGAAACAAAAATGCAGCTTAAGCCAGAATGATATCTAGGTGTTCATTAGAAACCAGCTTTTGTTTGTAACTAAAGTTTTATATTATATTTTGTTGAGAGTATTGATTTAAATCTGCTTATTTAATGAAATGTATGCATATCAATGGTTGGCATACCTGAAGTTGCCAGATATGTATTTCTTTTGAGATTTTTACTTCATGGCTGCAAAAATATAGAAAATAAGATGACTGTAAGTTTTCTTGAAAATGGATAATTGAGTTTTTTTTTTAATGTAATATATATGTTTTATATCTGCTTGGGAGGGGGGATTAACATTTATTATAATTTTAATTGCAGATTTTCAACTTCCACGTCCCCCACACCCCTTTTATATTAATATAATCAATTCATTTATTTCTGAAAGATCTCAATATTAAATATTTCTTTGAAAAATGCATGTTGACAAGGTAATTTTTATAAAATTTTATATTAAAAGTCAATTAACATCTTTTAATTAGATTTATTATTGTTTGCACTTTTCACAAAATATTTTTATGCCTTATATCTTGTATATTTACAGGCGCCAGATTATCATCAAATAATAAAACGCCCTATGGACTTCGGAACAATTCGCTCAAAGCTTAATTACATGAATTATAAAAACAATGAAGACTTTATACGTGACATTTTTCTTGTTCTACAAAACTGTGAGTGGTTTAATCCGAAGTCCAGCCCTGAATACAAAGCTGCACAAGTAATAAATAAAGAAGTAAAGAGACTTATACAAGAATACCAAATTTGTAATCCACAAACGCTAAATAGCCTCATACCAAATGTAAATGAATCTTGAATAACTGTATTATAAGACTATGTAATTTAGATTCATACCATCTTGATAATGAGATTGCAAGTTACACACATCCGTTTGATGGACATTTTATTGATATTACAATTAATTATGCAAGAATGTTTTGTAAAATTGTTAATTTTTGTCTAGTAAAGCATGTTCAGTTTTGTAACATTAATCTTATATTATATATCATTAATCATGTCTTTCCTAGTGACGGTATTTCAGTTTCTGCTGTACTATTTATTTAAAAATAAGCAATTCATGAAAGAACTTGATTGCTGAGTAATGCAGATAAAATTGTTCTATCGTCCTTTCAATCTGAAAGCGTCTTGAAATTTTCTGCTGGTGTATTATATAATTTATATTTGAATTTATATTTTTGTCCCTCGTGAATAAATTCTTTTCAGAAACCCAGAATTTGTCTTTTCTTGAATTTTGTTTTTATCTATTTTGATAAAATATATTTCCAAAAATGATTTATATTAATAATAATTATTTTATTTTTTAAGAAATATAATTTTGTATCTTTTTTTCTTTTGTATCTTTCATCTTTATATCTAACCCCTTGGCTAGATTATTTTTACACAAGTGAACTTACACAACATATATATCAAGAAACGATTAGTGTATAAATCTTCTCAGGTCAGCCTTTGAATTAAAGGATGTGAACTGGGTAGTCATGATCCATCAGGCACTTAAAGCTGTATTGACTACATATATGAGAGCTTGTGTACTAAACGCTAAAAGAAAAAATGTCTCAAATTTTCATGAAATTTTTGCAACGTACTTCATATGACTCCATGTAATTCTATGTTTTTAATACAACACATTTAAAATTTCAAAGTATTTCATAGATAATTAATTTTTCTTTTAAATGTATAAATGGATAGCTCACACTGAGCAGTACAGTATATGTGAAACACATTTTTTTCTGAGAAAATGGGTCAACTCTGATAAAATATGCTGCCTCCAAAGGATAATGAAACCAAAATGTTAAGAGTACATTCATATCTAAAATTCAAATTCAGGTCCTATTCAGCATTAAGTAAATACAACCTTTTAGGATTTGAAGCTATGATGAATAATTAGACTGCTCAGGGATATATTGTGGACCCTGAGAATAAGGGTCACTAGGTTGTTTCTCTCAATGCCAATAATGAACTTGAGGAATATTTCAGTTTTACATGGAATAAAGCTCAAGGAGTGTTGTTGCTTCATTATTAGGTAGTGGATTGTGTTACTGCTATTCGTTTCACAGTTGGAAGTAAAATGCCTTAGAATTGCAATACTTTCATTTATACAGCTCTAGTTAGAACATTGGTGGGCAAACAGCAGCTCTCATGTCACATGCGACCTGCAAAGACAAATTTCTTTTCTGTGCGCAACGTAAGATTCGTCTTGTATTTTCCTTAGGACGGCCATATCAACACTTATGGGCAAACAAAACATGCAATTCAATAAATAAGTTGAATAAAATAGCTACTATATATTTTATCTAACTTACATTGATTTTTAAGGTACAATTTAAACCTTTTCTGAGATGCAAAGTTGACTAATCAATGCAATCTCTTTAAAAAGATATTGCCTTTTGGTACCTCTACTTCCACATTGTTGCCCTTGAGTCAAAACAATTTTCCATTCCTGAGTGAGAAAAATGCTGTGTAGAAAGTGTGAATATGTGTTGAACAGAATTTAGATAGCCTTTGATTTTAAGTTGATTTGAGGTTATTAAGTCCCTCATCAATCAGTTCTTTCTAAAAGACAAAAAATCCATAATTTTAATAATGTGTTGTTAGTCCATTTTTAACCCAAATTCTCTTTCCACTATCTGAGTGAGTCTGGCTGTTTCTGCCCATCTGTATGAATCAATGGATACTGTTGGTAATTTCTAAAATTATCTGTTGGAATATAGAATGAAAAGGCAGTTTTCTAGTTTTTCCACTACCAGAGTTCATTAAAAAAAACTTGGTAGGCCTTTTAATGAATCAGTATATTATCCAAGTAGAGTTAAATCATTTTGTAATGCATGCTTTGATTTAAGTTAAAATAGCCAGAATGTTACTTTGCATTAATATTTTTAAATTTATTAATGTAGCTTAAGATTATTTGCAACAGATGTGTGACATCACATATTTTAAAGAATATACTCTTACTGTGATTTAGTGTTTTTGGCAATCAACTGAAATTATAGTAACTTATAAAATTGTGAGACATGGGTGGACAATATAAATATTTGATGCAGGGACTTAAAAGAATGCCCCGAAATTGATAAACTTCAATTTGGGAATGTTGAATATACAAAACTTCTCATTTATACTATAAGATTTTTAGTTAATAGTATATAGTTATGTTGTAATGTTAACTGTTTTAGAAAAAACTTTTGGAAAGATTTTTTTTAAATAATTGATACATTTGAATAATGTGAAGTGAAAGGAGGATGAATATAAATTGAACATAATTTAGAACTTATCTGAAATTTATTGTTTATAACATAACACTAAAAAATGTGTGTGCAAATTATTATTTCTTGAAGTTCCAATCTAGTATAATGCAATAGATTAAATTTTTTTTGTCCTTGGGAAAGTCTCTACCTGCTTAATGAGCATCGGGTACAAATTTAAGCATTGGAATCAATGGATAATATATAGAATTTTATTTGTTAAACTGAATCCAATAGTGGGGCAGAAATTTATTTTTCCATTGAATAGTGCTCAAACTTCAATTGTGGGAGTTGGATTGTTAAGGACATAGTAAGATATATAGAAAAATCTTTTTGATTTAATGGTTTTTACAATTTTATTTTGCTTGTGACATGTATATGTATTACATGAAAAAATTTTTGTACTCGAAAAGAAAGAAAAATTTATGAAGAGATTTTAAAATTTTACTCTTACAACATTGATGTACATGCATAAAATTTAGGATGACTGATATTCCTAATTTTTTTTTTTGTGTGTGAATATTTATTGAAAATTCCTTAAAAAAATGTACAAATTCTAAATTTAACTATTTTTATAATAAGCATTGCTTTGATTCAAAAATGCATATCAATTTAAGTTACTTGTACTATAGCTGTAGGTAGAAAAATATCAAATTGTGTTTCATGCATAACAGCAAAAAAGTCTTAACATTTTAAAGTTAAACTTGTTATGTTTTCTCTTTGAGATAAATTAGTTTAAAGATTTATTTGTGTCATTGGGATGGGAATAAAAATGAAGATGGAAGTTATAGCTGGATTTTTAGCTTAACGCTTTCAAATTTTGCAAGATAGCCTAAATTATTTGTTGTATAATTTTCTACTAAAAACGTTTTATTTGCATTTTTGTCAATTGAGTCGCACTGTGTCTCCTTAAGTAGATTTAAAATTATAATATATAATTCCTATACTACCTCATAGCCTTTGTATAAAATTAACTATATAAAAACATTTCAACCAACTTTTATTTTCTGTTTGTGAATGATGTGCATGAAGAAAAGAGTAAAACCGAAAGAAAATAAAATATCAAAAATCAACATCTTTTGAAGTTTTTAATATACTTAAGAACTTATTACAAATATGCAATTAATCTAATTAGAATTTTTTGGATCATTCCATAGAAATAAAAAAAGATCTTGCAGACAATCCAATTTACTTAGAGCAGCATTATTTTGATTGACAAACTTTTTTTCTTTTACAATTCCTATACTAGTAGTTCACATTCTCCTATATATATATATCTTGTTCACACACAAATTTTCAATTGTGTTTATAAAATACTTTTGATTTATCCACTCAAGAAGCAAATACATTTTTTAAAACTTGTAGTGGATGACACTTGATGTTAATGCAGTTTTTTTCAATTATTAATTAATAAATAGTAACAAACAAAAATAATAGTCCAACACAGTGTATAAAAAGGAATGTCGCTTGGTGTTTCCCTGTGGCGCGTTGTACCTCTAATCCAAAGGTCGTGGGTTCGACTCCCACTTGGTATGGCCTAATTTCTGAGAATGTGATTTCTTTTTACTATACTATTTTATTGGAATAATTAAATTTAGTTAATGAATAAATAGTAACAAACAAAAATAATAGTCCAACACCATATATGGAAAGGAAAATTAGCTTTCTATTTTGCCACTTAATATTGTGATTCTTGTCATGTATATACATATTTATATTAATTGCTTTAATAAAAAGTAACAAATAAAATTTTTCTTTGTTGACCTAAGTAGGAATTGATTTAATTTTTTTTATATATATTGTTTTTTGTGTAAGAATAGTCAGAAACGCGTCTTTTTTTTTTACCTTGTGGGCAGGTGTGCGTATTTTAAATTCAGAATTTTTGTTTTTTACTAAACCGATCTTTATTTTTCTTCATGGGAAAATCCTATTTCCTAGCCTAAATACAAATTATGAATTTGAATTTGCGACTTAATTATACAATGTTCACAGAAGAGAATTTAAGATCTCTGAATAAGTGACTTGCTTGCACTTTGGATGTCAAGGTATCGAACTCGTGAAGAGGTAAAGGGGGGCAAGCTCAAGTGTCATCCTCGTCACTTCACCATGACTTAAAATTACGAGATCCGTCGTGCAGCTAATAGTATGACGTAAATATTACTCTCACTCATGATGTCCGTCGCCCTTTTGTTGCTTTATAGTGCAACGTAAATTAACTTACATAAACTGCATTTATTAAATAATTATCAACATTACAAAAATATTCAAATGTTACAAATCTGATAGAATTTTTAAAAATGTAATTACGTGTATATACTAAATGAAACTTCTCATTATTCACGATTTTATTCATCAACAACCTGTGAAAAATTAATTACATAAATTAAGAATGAATAGAAAATAATTTCTTTTTATTACTTTTGAATATCAAAAAGTTTTCTTACATTAAACAGAAAAATATAAACAATTCTGATCAATATATAGATTTCAATGTAACAAAAAGAAATGAATTTTCTTAAGAATTAATATGTTTCAATTTTAAAAAATCATTATTCATAAATCAAATCAAAAGAGTATTTTCATAAAGTTAGCATGTCAAATAAAATAATTTAGTTTATCATACTTTCAAATATTTTCCTTTTTCAGAAAAAAAATTATAATTACGTAAACTTCATATATAAAAATTAAATAAAATAATCTACTTGAATTACACAATCTAGTACATAAATACCAAATTTTTTACATTCGTTGATGAAGTATTAATTACTTACACAGTCATAACAGCATTTAACTGTCATTTCAATGTGTAAGTTTGGGATAAACCCATTCCTAAATAAACATTTTTTAAAAAATTCTTTAGTAAATATTTTTGTTATGATTGACAAATTCCACTATTAAGGACACAGAACACATAAAGAGTTAAAAAAATTGCGAAAATGAATATGACGAATGAATAATTTGTTCCAAAAGTCCCATTTTTTTAATGAGTTTTTTTCAGTAGCTAAAAGTCAATTAACTCTCTTTTTAGAGACTAGAAATCTCATTTTCTCTTGATGAGTCGGAATCTTTGCGCTGGTTGGCAAAACCTAGCAATTGAGGACAAAAAAATCCTTGGGTGTTGAGTTCCACCCACATGAGTTGAAGTTCATCAGCGCCCACTTCTTGCGAAGTGATGCGACCGTCTCGAAAGCTGCAAGAAGCCTGGAGAAAGTTAATGGGAGGTCGAAGGGTGATGCCAGAATGTGGTTTAATAACAATTCCCGCCTTGTGACGACAGAAACCAGTTAAGTAAACGTCCTCAATGAAGAAGATAGGCGTTGTCATACTGGCATCGAGAAGTCTGTCTCTGACAGAACTGGTGAATACGTATGCCATACCAGAACAATAGGGTGGATAATACTGTCCCGGTAACTCGTTCCTAGACACTTCGTACTTGTGGTAACTCGACGGCAGGTCTGTTCGATCAAGAAGCTCTTTGCGAAGAATTTTTCGCATTCTATTTTCATGGCACATCAGCAAAGAGTCTGTGTTCCTCGCACCTTCCAAAGCCTTGAGTAGGTTGGGAACATGCACTAGAATGTCGTCATCTGTCTTCATGACAAAATCTGCCTTGCTGCAGAAGTTCTTAGACCACAGAAGACCGGCCACTGATTTTCTGCCTAAGTTACGAAACGATTCAGTTAAATTTATTTGGACTAGATCACCGTATCGATATCCCTCGTGTTCGATCAGGGGTTGCGAAGTTTTGCTGCCTTTTCCAAGAAGGTACACTATCCTGTAGTTGTAGGCGTGTTGTAATAGTTTAAGTCCCCATGTTTCACGAATTACTTTCCGCTGAGGAAAGTGATCCGCACTCGAAGCCACAAATATCAATAGCATCTTTCTGGACATGTCGTAGTCCTCACAGAGATTTTCAGCACTAATTTCGAATGAAATATCAGCAGGTATACGTTCGCCCCCTTCATGAACCGTAATGTTCCCTGGGAGTACCGTCCATCTGGGAGGTATTGCAAGACTGTGAGGAGTTCCCAACACTCCCTGAGATAGTTTGCGTCTTAAATAGCTACTGCTTTTTGTGAAGGAGAAACTTGTCCTGCTTTCTGATGGCCTTTCTATGGCCATAGGAAATATGTCTTCTTTGTCTATTTTTACTTGTGTACTTGAATACAGCAAATGGAAGGTGAGGGCTGTAGATGCCAGCAAGGTGACTGCATACTTGGCGTACCAAAATCGCCTCATTTCGGAATCGGATGTCAGAGATCAGGCGGCATGCGCTGGATTATCCAAAACCCAATAAGTCTGAAAATAAAATGAAAATGTGTTTATCTAATATGAATCTTTTGAAAAATAAAACATTTGAATAGAAAAAGTTCAATGGATACATTTACTTTGTGAGGTAGCAAACAAAATTTTTCTCAAATTTAATACTTGTTTTATTTATATGTCACAACTCTTTTTATTTTTAAATTTATTTTTTTTAATCACTGACACATTTAATGCCTGAAATTGAGATACAGTAACCTTAAAATTCTGGATACTGGATATGAAGTGTCCCGATAATAGTTTATTTGGTAAATGAAAACATTAATACTAAAATTATATATTAGTTTATCTTATTAATTTCTCCTTTTTTGAAACTTTTATTAAATAAAATATGCAATATATATTTTAAAAAATAATGATATACAGCGTTATTTCTACACAACATTTCTTATTTATGAGGTAATGTACAAAAGTTTAATGTGTATGGAAGATTTTAATTTCGTTTAATCTTGAAAATTGATTCTGTATAGTATTCGTTTATTGAGGCAAACAAGAACTTTTCATTCTTATCTTGTTTATATATAATTTAATTACTCATAGAAATTTGCCATATCTTCATATATTTTAATTACAAAAAGGAAATGTGTGTTTAAAGATTTAGTATATAATTACATAACATCGAAAAAACACCTCTTCTGTTATCTTTAAAAGCAAAAGAATATATTTTTCTTAAAATATTAATCCTAATATTTACCTAAGCTTTCCTGCAGCCGAACTTTTTTTGATGCGTACTACTTCTAAAGTGAATATAATTCTTTTTATCCATAATACATGTATCAGCATTATTTATTTTAAATACCACAGTATATATATATAGTGAAATATGTTTAATGCGAAAACGCTTGAAGACGAAATATCGGTTAACATGAAATAATACAACAGTCCCGAAAAACTAATGTATTTTCATGCATTTTTTTTCCTATTTAAATGAAAAATTCCACTTCTGGGTTGAGTTGAGTTGAGTTTGGTGTTTTATGGCGTAAGAGCCAGTTTTGGCTATACTGCGCCAAACATTCATAGGTCTGTGGTCTGGACGGGAAAAGAAATTGGATGACAAGATGGAGGTTTGAAAATAGAAAGGATCACTGGGGTACCCGGGTCGTGACACCCGTGTTTACCAAAGATAGTAAACCCTTGGAAGGAAAAGATCACTAGAGGGTATCTCGAGATTGTGACACCCGTACCCACCTAAAGAAGGTGAACTAGGGTTCCACTTCTGGAAGTGAAACACTTATTGATATGTTTGAGAAAGTTTCTGTATTATAGGACTGATCTACTATATCATCGTAAAATCGCTTGTAGAAATGTATTAATGTGTGTACAACTACTTCATAGGACAGTCAAAGATATTTTGGAGTTTGTTCAAAGCTCAAAGTATCATTGAGGCAGAATTCTGACGACGAAAATGAATGAATAATGCAGTCTTGTTCCACGTCATCGAAATGAGCTACGTCATGAAAGTTATGAGCAATTATATAAGGCGCCATTCCAGGTGAACTGAAGACACGATGGAATAAAAATAATAATGAAAAAAAAATTGTCAGCAATTTGTTGACAATTTGATGCTAAGAAACATAATACAAAGAAAAATATCAGAATATTTTCCGAAAATTCATTAGATGTTTGGTTTTTCAAAAAACTTGAAAATTTTGTATTAAATTTCATTAAGTTCTTGTGAATGCTTTTGTTCCATTGCCTTTTTTAAAAAAATGTATGCGTATATACATATTAATATAAAAATGTACTCTAAAATTAATATAATGTTTAAATTACTAAAATTAATATAAATGTTTATAAAATGTACTCTAATAAACTGAAGTTTGTTGAGTATGTGTTTTTCTTTCTTTTCTTTCCCCTTTTTTTTTGCAATATCCTTTAATACAAAATTTTTTTAACACGAAAATATATATATATATATATATATTTCAGTCCCCTCAGCTTCGTGTTTAACGATTTTCCCTGTATTTGCTACTGAAACGAATCATATAAAAATTGTGCACATGCATTTCTTCGCATTTCAAAGGCCAAACAAAGGACAATATTCATAGCGGATGAATGTAAAGCACAAGTTCACAATATTCAAGGCTTGCTTATTCTTGCTCTGAATGCATAATTAAAAACAAAGGCCTTTTATCTACAAAATAAGGCGTAAAAAGACGAGTTGAAAGAAAACTTATATGATATGGAAACGACCACTGAATAATAATTATCTAATTATTATACTTTCACTGTCAATTCTTCAATGAAAACAAAATAACTTTTTATTTTCTTTAGAAAAAGTCTACAAAGCCTATAAATCTTTGCTTTCGTGCGTAACATGCAAATTGTTTTAAAAGTGTTTAACTTAGTGTTTTAAGTGTATTCAAAGTGTAGTCATTATATTCAATTTTTTTTCACACAATGCAATAAGTGATGAAATATTAATAATTCTCGTGAATTGTGTGAATTTATCTAGAAAGTTCTTATTTTATTGGAGATTAGAATGTGAAAAAAGAAGTCATAATTTTTTTTCTTTCCCTAAGGAAACGATTGTGGAATTATTTCAATAATTTAAGTGACTGACCGCATTCGCGGAACTGTGATTTCGAAAAAAGTATATGAAAATGAACAATTTTTTGATATTTAGGGTCAGTTAAATTAGAATAAGCATGTGGTAAAATTGTTTTCAGAACATTATTACGAGAAAAAATTATTTAAAGCAATTTTTTGGTGAGAGAGAAAGAAAGAATGACATATTTTCAAAACATTCTCCTTTTTGTGAAAAATGCTTCTGTAATAAAAATATAATGTTTATGTATGGCTAAGACTTGTCTATGTCTAAGGAGCTTAAGTAGATTTTTGAAATATAGAAGTGGATTTATTCGTAGCTTATTATATTAAAGTAGAAAAATTTTAACAAAAAAAAACCACCAATTATTATTTTAATTTATAATGTAAATTTTTCAAAACTCCTACTGCAAGCAGTTCTAAAATGAGAATGTTTTGAAAGTATGTCATTCTTTGTTGAAAAGACATATTTTAAAAATTTACTAATACTCTAATTAATTGGTTACCAATATCGATTAATTAATAACTCCAAGTACGTCAAATAATTATTTATAGCAATCAACACGATGAACGAAATTAGCATAATGTAATAATTATTTCCACAAAAATAAGTTTTAATCGCTATGGGATTTGGCGAGAAAATAAAGGGATACAAAAATTTGTATGAGATGCATTGTAATAAAAGTTTTTGTATTATAAAAGCCCCGAAGCTATATAGAGTCATCACTTGTTAAATGAAATCAACTTACACATTAAAGAGAATCATAAATTAGTATTTTTCTAAGCAAAAAACAAAATTTTTAATTTAAAAATTTTATCTTTTATGAAAAAGTTCTAATCGGTTAATCATACTTATTTAAAATTCATTGCCTACAAGGGTGTCGCTCCGTTAAGCTCTTTTCCAATTTTGTTTCTTGTTAAAATTTTCCAAGTCAGTGCCCTCAGGAAAAACAGGTATGACAAGTACGTTGATATTTTTCGGTAAGATGATCTAAAGATAGTTCTTTGAAATCCTAAAGAGTTGATTTTCAATAACATGTTACGTAAAGGAGAAAGGAATAGAAAATATGTATGCATCATTAAAATGCAATATTGTTAAAGTTTGGCGACAATATTTCTGTTTGGTGAATCATAAATTCTGGAATAATCATATAAATCGCCATGTCCATAATTTGGCGACAAGTTTTGGTGAATAGTTGACAGCAACAAAATTTAATGAAATCCTTATATTTCAAAATCCTTATAATTCATAATCTTTTCATTTTAATTCTTATATTTCTTTAAAACTCATACATATAAAACGTTTAAAATTTTCGAACAATTTAATGATTATTTCAGACTTTGACCGTTACATAGGATGGAAGTCAATAAGGCATTCATCCACCCTCGATGCAAGCTGTCACCTAAATGGCCTCGATGCAATATATCAAATTTATTCTTAGTAAATTTTTTTGAAAGCCCCCTTGCTTATGGAGGAGTTTGTGTGTGCATGTAAGAAGTCGCCAAATGGCGTGATATGCAGTCGATAGTGGAAAACCATTTCCACTCATGTTCAGAAAATGATTACTGTATTTGGCAACGATTAAAAATGGTTTTACAGGAACTCACAAGAGGTGGGAGGGTTGAAAGGGTGCTATGAATTGAAATTTCCGTTTTTGAACCATTAGACCTACATAGTTGATACTTGGCAAGAATGTTTCTTTTGTTGAATAGAGATCTGCTATAAACAAGTTTTGCGGAAGACCGATTCCAAGAGAGGTTACAAGGGATGTTACAGAAAAAAAATCCCGTTTTTGAACTGATACACCAACAGGCTTGAAAATCGGTAAGTATATTTTTGTTATCGAGAATAATCTCGCTAAGAACGGGTTTTGCGGAAATCATTTCCAAGGAATGGGGTTACGGAGGTGTAAATGATAAATATATTCCGTTTTAGAAATTAAAGTTTTGTTCGTTTTAAATCAAGAGGTGAAGGCTAGAAAAATATTTCTGAATACAATCAAAAACTTTATGTGGGGACTTAGATATCAATAACTTAAATATATATACATATTAAGTCATACATTATCATAAAACACCCAGCGAAGCAAGCGAGTATATAAATCCTACGATATCAATTTTTTTATTTTCCATATTTAAAATTTTACATAAAAACAAGCAATACAAAGAAAAAATTAAGTCAATTCCTACTTAGATCAACAAAGAAAATTTTTATTTTAGCTACTTTTTATTAAATAGTTACAATTCATATAAATATGTATATACATGTGACAGAATCACAACATTCAGTGGTAAGTAATTTTTGTTAATTATCATTAAAGTATCGTATTGTCATCCAAAACAATCGTGTATATGAAATTTCAGTTCAACTGAATGCTTTAAAACGCGGGAAAAACATCTTTTAAAGTTCTGACCCAAGTCACTAAAAATGAATGTATCTATAATTCTATAAATAATTAGTTTCAGTCAATTAATATTAATTAATTATAATTAAATTATTGTATTTTTACCCAAAACAATTGTGTATAAAAAATTGCAGCTCAAACGAGCGCTTTAAAACGTGAGAAAAAAACCTTTTCATATTCAGACACAAGTCGCCAAAATGGTCTCTAAGTCGCCAAAAAGGATGCCAACGTGGCTGTATTTGTAATTCTTTGAATAATTAGTTTTAATCAATTAATTTTTATGAATGAGAATTAAATTACTGTACTGTCATCCAAAATAATCATGTATATAAAATTTCAGCTCAATTGAGCGCTTTAAAATGTATTTTATTAACGATTGAAAATTCCACCAAGATAAATAAATTTAGAGAGTGTGAGCTAATAGTAGGAATTGAATAAATGGTATTTTTCCGCTTTCGCCGACGCAAGTGAAAATGTCACCAAAAATGATACAACTGGTACCAAACGGAATATTCCCACTGGTAACCTTTTACCACCACATTTTCAAAACAAGTTGCGATCTTTTCTTATCAGAACGTCTTTTTCGTAATACATCGAAAATAGATGATAAACCAATGAGAACTAACATTAATTGACATTTTTTTGTATGTGTATATTGAGTGTTGTCGCCAATAAAGCCTGCTTGGCGAGATTTGCGTCGGTGAAGCGGAAAAGTACTAAATAATTTTCAGAAACAAATTAGGGAGAGTATATATTCTAGCTACAGATGGAGAAACATAACACACAAGTAAACAAATTCATACGAGGGAATTTTTTTCTCATTTAAGAAGATTCCTTTACTTTCCTTATATTGGCCATTCGAACTTTTCCTCGTAAAAAAATAAATTTATTCCACGCTCTCTAAATTCAAGGAAAATCAGCTTCTCAATATTTCATACATTATTACTAATAACAGTTCTGTAATTGTGATGAACGTTGTGATAAAACGAGATTTTTCATTTTGAAAGATGGTTTTTGAATGTTCCTAGCACGTTTCATGTTTATGAATATTTTCGTTATAAGTGAAACGGGATGGTGGAAAAAAGAGGAATTAAAGATTAAGTCGTGGCCTTTGAGGGAGAAAATCCGGTTTAATAGATTCAGTTCCTTCTCTTGTGCGATAGGTCACAGATACGCTTTATTGGTTATTTCCTTTTGTGAAAAAAGAGGGTCTTCAAGTAAAACAAAGAAAAAGATTTCTCAAGTAATTTCAAACATTGCTCAATCAGTTTCTTCATGTTATTATGAAAAATATATATTTGGTAAAAATAGTTTTTATATATCAACCTTTTAAATTCAATTTATGTCCTATCAGTTTTGAATAATTTTACAAATGAACTGTATTGACATTGAAATACAAACCTTTTAATATTTTATGGTGGCTGACTACATTCGGAAATACAATTTAGAAAAAGCGCATAAATGAATAATATATTTTGATATTTAGTGTCATTTGAATTAGAATATACATATAAAAATTGTTTTAAAAATATTATTAAATGAAAAAGTTACTGAAATTCAATTTATTTATTTATTTTTGGCAAAAAAATGAAGAAAGAAGGACATATTTTCAAAACATTCTCCTTTGAGGAAAAATGATTCTATACTAATAATATTCTGCCTATATCAGAGTCCTTCTCAAAGTTTCTATATTCGTGACCCAATATTCAATCATAATTCGCACATCGCGACCCCCTTTTCATTAACAATATATTGAATTCAATAATACTATATTTTGATGCTAGAACCACGAAACTACTTTAACCTCTTAATTGCCACCAGCGAATATAAACGTCTCACTCAGTCAAAACATTAATTTTCCCGGACGTATATATACGTCATTCCGAAGTACGATCTTTCCTGTGTAGTGCTATCCATAAAATTATTCCGAAGGCTTAGGAATGCAACAAAAGAACCGCGACAATGTTTGCGAAGGATTTACTTATTTCAGATTATTTGCTTCCTAATTCCTTCCCGCCCCAATACATCACATACGCGCACCTACAAAGAAAACGGTTGGCATTGGGAAGTGAATCGCAAAACTTTTAATCGGCAGTTAAGGCATTAATTATAAGTCATACAAATTATCAAGATAAGTATTTAGTGTTGTATATAATTTTATATATGAAATCTCATGGGGTCACTGGTAATTATTCAACTTGTTCTTATCTTAATATTGTTAAACTAATAATCATATTTCATTGTGTAGCACTAGTACATTTATACGTGTAACATATCAGTGTAAATGTACATTCTATTTTTTATTATGTCACAATGCATTTTGTTTGTATATTCTTGTAGTAAATTAACAATTTTTTTAATTCTTTTGTTTTCGACTTTTCAATATGCTCGCGCCCTCCTCGTGTAGAGTTGTCACGCCCCAAGGGGGCACGCCCCACAGTTTGAGAAACGCTGGCCTATATATATTTAAGACTTCTCTACAGAGTCTGAACCTAGATTTTTAAGAAAATCCCATTATTACCAGATTTACGATCAATCGAAATAACAACGGATGTTTTTTATTAAAATGTCCGTACTCTGATATAGAAAAATGAGCTATAGTTTTAAAAAAACTAAAAAACAAGCTTTTACGGTTAATTGAACTCAAAAGTAAAAAATTAATTTCTAATATAAGAATAAAATGATAAACGAGAAAACTAATGCCATTGTGGTAAAAGCATGGGGTACTCAATATCAATTGTTATAATTTCTTACTAATTCTATTCCGAAATGCCGAGTTAGTGTAAAAATGCAGTACAAAGTACCCCTCGCTTTTACCACAATGACATTAATTTTCTTGTTTATCATTTTGTTCTTATATTAAGAATTATTTTTTTACTTTTTAGTTCGATTAACCATGTTCGATCTACAATAAAAGGATGTTTTTTTTTCTAGTTTTTTAAACTAACTTTATTCATTGATGAATTAATCTTAAATGCGGCAATTCTTAGAATCTAAAATACCCATTGGCATCCTATCAGTACGTCGATGCGGCCTGGTTTGCAAAATGTAGGATCAGTCAACATAAGGAAATCTGGAAGAGCTAAGTTTGAAATATTTCACGCGAAAGAATGTGTAAAGTCAATGATATTTTTCTCTAAAAAGAACTCAGTATTCTCTCTGAAACTTGAATCAGCGTTAGACATTAAATTACTCGTTTTAAATCGAAGGGTTTGTAAAAAATTATTTTTTTTTAATCCGCTGACCTCTGAATCAGTTCTCGGCTGTTTTGGTAAAATAAAGCAATGAATGATGTTTTATTAAACATATTTGACAATAGAATTTAGAAAAACAAACTTTATGTCTAAGTTTAACAGTTATAACATAAATTTTTTTTCACATCCACAAGTCTTTTTTTTTATTTCCATTTTCAGAAAAACTAGACAATTGTTTATATTATGGTAAGAAATTGCTGACGTGCCCACCTCTTTTTCATATAAAGAACACTTTTAGGGTTGTAACTTAATCTTTGAGCCGCCAAATCTGGAAATGGTATATGGAATTAGTCGCTAAATCTGGAAATAGTTATCCCTGATGATTCTGATCAGGACAATGGAACAAAATTATGAAATTATTGTATTGCCAATCGGTCCATTACAAGAGTGTAAAATTTCAAATTGATCTGGCCTTTTAAAGTGGGCGAAAATCGAGTTGAAAGATTCTGTTACATACAAGTGAAGCTTTTAAAAAAAAGCGTGTTAATAAGAATAAATCTACTTCTAAGTTATAAATTTCAAAAAGTTTAGTTTAACCTCGCTATAGGAGTCTTAACTGTACACAGGAGAAATTTTATTACTATAGAAACTTTTTTCATAAAAAGAAAAATGTTTTAAAAATATCTCATCCTGTTTTCATTTTTTTTATGCCAAAAAAGATGCATTTAAATCATTCTTTCTTGTAATAATATTCTTAAAACAATTTTATATGTATATTCCAATTCAACTAATACCAAATATCAAAAAAATTATCCATTTGAAAGCTTTTTCAAAATAAAAATTCCGATCGTATTCAGTCACCTTAAATGATAAAACAATTCTAACAATCTCAATCAACAGGTCAATACCCTGTCTTCTGTCTTCAGTCATATTTCAAAGAAAAGTGTGTAAATGCATCTAAATGCGGGTTTTTTCAAAAATAAACTGCCACTTCCTTACTACATAACTTTTCTTACAAAATTATGAACTACAGTTTATTTTTGATTTCCTGAGCAAAATAGTAAAGAATACAATGAACCTGATTCCCTACTGTTCAAAGTTAATGAATTTTTTGCTCTCACTTTCAATTTATTAGCATTGTTTGAACTGCATTTCAAACTTAAAGTAATTAATGTTTGTCTTTTGTTTCTGTTTACATATCGAAGATGTAAAGACAAAACCAAAACCTTTTAAACCAATTTAGAGTTAATTTATTTGGTTGTAAGCTATCCAGCTGTTGAAATAATGAACTTGATTCCGGTTGTAGAGATAAATACTTTTTAATTAACCCTGTTAAATTCTTTGAAAAAAAAAGAAAACAAAAATTTATTTTTTATTTAATGAAAGCTTGGGGTTAGGTGACAACAAAAAAATTTAAAAATAACAAGTGATAATTTTCACAAAAAAAAAAAAATTAAATTAAAAAGCTTTCAAAAATTTTAGTTTTCCCCGGAAATATTGCAAGGTAAAATAAATTACATGAGTTGATTTTGTATTAGAAATTATTTGGAAATTTTCGAACTCTAATTTCCCTTAAAAAGGAGGCAAAATTTTTCATTAAATTATAAAACGTTTCATTAATAAATATCTGAAAATTCTCCTTGTAAAATCACATACACGCACTTTTTTTTTCGTAATAAAATAAAACAATTTAAAATTTAAAAGCATAATAATATCAAATCCTATCAATAATTTTTAGATATTATTATGGATGTAACATAATATGGTAACATTAATTAATCTTTTTTTTGGATATTATAAATCAATGATTCTTGAAGTATTTGTAATTTGTTAATACGCCGATGTCAAATAAAAATAAGAAAATTTACAAAATCGATAACACTAAGATAATAATAATAGGACAAAATCAAATAATATCGGTTACTATCAATTTGATACAACAATAAGAGTAACATCGATAATATCAGTTAAAATGAGTTAATATCGATGAAAAATAAGATCATGTCGATAAATCTTAAGAAAAGAATAATATAGAATATTATATTAATTATAATATCGAATAACTGTTATTATATTAATTATAATGTCGAATAAACTTTTTATTTATTATAATATTGAATAACTGTTATTATATCAATAACGTCATCAAATAATTATTATTACATTAATAATATTATTGAATAATTATTATCATCTTAAAAATAATATAATTATAATTTAATATTTTACTGCTTGTAATTTAATAATAATTATTATAATTTATAATTTAATAATTATATTTTATCAGATAGTAGTATTATCATCTCAATAATAAACATTAAAATAATAATAATATCGAAAAAATCAAATAATAACGGTTAATATCGATCTGGTATAAGAATAATATCGATAATTTCAGTTAAAATGAGTTAATATCGATAGAAATAAGATAATGTCGATAAATCAAGAAAAGAGAGAGAATAATATCGAATAAATATTATTATATTAATAATATTATCGAATAATAATTATTATTTTAATACTATTATAGAATAATTATTATATATATTCATAATAATATCCACAATAACTATCATTATCTTAAAAATAATTATAACTATAATTTAATATTTATTACTTGTAATTTAATAATAATTATTATAATTTATCATGCAATAATTATATTTTATTAGATAATAATTATTATTATTTCAATAGTAAACATTAAGATAATAATAATTCGAAACAATGAAATAATATCGTTTAATATCGATCTGGTACCACAATAAGAATAATATCGATAATATCAATTAAAATGAGTTAATACCAATAGAGATCAGATAATGTCGATAAATCTAAGAAAGATGCCAAGAAATCAATAAAAAAAATGGATATATGATATAGTATCAAATGATATCTCTTTTTTCTTCAATTGTTGGCATTATTCAGCAATAAAGATAATTGCCTAATAACAACCACTTTCCATCTCTCGTCGATTAATGGCGGTTATCGGGAGTTAACTGTACCAGATATCAACATTCCACATCCGGAATGTCATCATTCTTTATTCATTAATCAATTCCGCACCAAGAAAGCATGCAAAAATGAGGTTGTATCGGGGCTATTCTGGAAAGAGTGATCCACAAACTTTCCTTACGCGTCAACCAGGATAAAAGCGTGATGACTTTTTCGGGCGTTTGTTGGTCATTGGAGACTTACTACACTAATAACCGCTGAGTTCGGTTGCTAATTAAAAAAGCATCGCCAACCAAACTTCCTCGTGTCGTAGATAGCTGGATATAGGCCAAATGCCTTCAAGGATACAGGTTTTGCACACACATGGCCAAGGATATCTCCGTGACATTTGCTGGTATGTGGGGGTAATGATAATAAAGACCATTCTTTCTTTCTCTGTTTTCCCCACAAGAGAGATTTCATTCAGTTGCACGTGTTTTGTGGTTATAACGTAATTTCGCCTTGATTTTTTTATTTTAAATTTTGGGATGAATATATATGACGCACAAACTATATTCATTGTCGATATTCTTTTAAAATGGTTAGCGTTTATAAAATCCTTGTAATTTTTTTTTTAAACATCATGGGTTTCTTTCTGTCCAAGCCAGTGATAGACAAATTATATAACCTGCCGTGTCCACACTCAGTTCGGTTCATCTGGAATAGTGGTTCCCAAACTTACTGTACCCATGGAACCTCTTTTATACAAAAAATTGGGCCGTGAACCTAAAGTGAAATATCGTATAGACTCGAAAGAAAACTGCCACTCGATTCTAAGACGAACACCACATTCTCCATATGATTTTGAGAAAAATGTCGTCATCGATTCTAAGCCACACCCCAAATTCTCAACACGTTTTTGAGAAAAACAAAAAACAAAAAAATTATGTAAAAGACTCATCAATATACGATACTTCAGAATTTTTTTAAAAAAATTTGAATAAGAAATAATAAGAAGTTAATAATTAATTTATTTTTTTATCAGGATTAAAAACTTTCAAATATATACATGAACTTATAATTATTCTGTTCGTCAGTATGATGTTTCGAAAGTGATTCGTTGCTTCCATTGTCACAGCTGACTTAGGAACTGGTGCTGCCAACGCCATTTTCCCGCACGATGTCGTATTCCATGCCATCCAAGGCATTTGTTTTGCAGCATTGTTTTTAAAAAGAAGATTCCCCAAAGTTGTCTCAAATTAAGTTTAATTTTCCAATTTCAATTCTTCCTTCAACAATCACAAGGAACCTTAGGGTTCCATAGGAATCACATTGGGAACCTATGATTTAGAAGCTTTTTCTGGACCATCATAGATTTTAAGCAATTATGTAGAAAATTTTAGTTTCAATATTAAAAAAAAATCATTGGAATGTATCCTTCATTTTTTTTCTCACATACATGAAAATTTCCACATTGAAATTCGAAAACATGAATTTATGCAGAAAATTAATTTAAAACTTTTGCATGTGCAAAAAATTGAATATACCCTAATGAATATGCATATAATCATTAAAATATACTTGTTCACCATATGTATTTTAAACAAAATTAAAGAACAAGAAGCACAGAGAGTTTTTCTTTTATTTCTCCCCTAAGTATTACAAAAATTTTCACATTTTAATGCTCTATTTTCACAATTATCAAACGAAAAAAGGGCATTAAAATGTTTTAAGAAAGCCTTGATAATTTAAAAATACGTTTAACGTACCGTAAAATCCAGCGTATAATGCGCACCTATATTTTAAAGCTGCAAATTTTAATTCTTAGGTATGTTCGCCGTATAATGCGCAACGCCCTTTTTTCAAAGAAACCTGAAATGTATTAGCGCAATGCTATTGTTTTGAAGTCAT
The DNA here is from genome assembly GCA_019973955.1 of Trichonephila inaurata madagascariensis. Lineage (NCBI taxonomy): Eukaryota > Metazoa > Arthropoda > Arachnida > Araneae > Nephilidae > Trichonephila > Trichonephila inaurata. The sequence continues at coordinate 51,887 of BMAV01011655.1, read as the reverse complement.
TTGTTCGAGGTATTATTCCAAGCTTTTCTTAAGGTATCCGACTACGTTCGGAACCTTGATTTTGCAAAAGCGTATAAATGGATAATATTTATGATATTTAGTGTCACTTAGATTAGAAGATGTATAGAAAATTGTTTTAGGAATAGTATTACAATAAAAAATTATTTAAGTACACTATTTTGACAAAAAATGAACATAGAATGACACATTTTCAAAATATTCTCCTTTTATGAAAAATGCTTCTATTATAATAATATTTCGCCATTATATAGCTCAGACCTCTGTACAGAGTCTCAACTAGAATTTTTGAAATATATAACTTAGAAGTGGGTTTATGCATGTTTTACGACAACAGACGGGAGAAATTTTAAGAAAAAAAACGCCGATAATTATTTCAATGGGTTGTAACTCTGAAAATAATGTGAATTTTTCAAAAATCATAGTTGAGCCTCTGTACAGAGGTCTGAGCCATATACAGGCAAAATATTATTATATAGAAGCAATTTTATAAAAGGAGAACATTTTGAAAAAAGATTATTCTAAGTTAATTTTTTTCCAAAATATTGTATTTAAATAATTTTTTTTATCGTAATGTCCTTAAAACAATTTTATATGTGTATCCTAATCTAAGTGAAGCTAAATATCATGAAAATTATTCACTATGGCTTTTTAAAATCACGGAACCGAACGTAGTCGCGATACCTTAAGAAATGTCATTTCTTTTAAATGAACAGTATTTCTATATATCCTGAAGTCAATTTTTTTCTTCATGCTCATCTTTTTTTTATTTTTTAAAGCTCTCACCTTTATACCCTGCGTATAAAACGCACTGCAAATTTCGATCTTATTTTCTGTGTTAAAAGTGCGCGTTATACGTCGGATTTTACGGTAATTAAATAACATCTAAAAATTTTTACTTTTTGTAATTTCAAAAAGAAAAGCACACATAATAATAAAACTTAAAATAAAACAAAACTGTTAATATTAATTTTCTTATAAAATATATTTAAGGTTAAAAGGTTATTATTTATAAAGTACAATTCTGTGATTGTTAACGAGGTTTTCTTATGCAACTCACTCTTGTAAAGTGTTTATGTTTCAAAAATATTTTCAATCGAAAGTACAGAAATCATTAAAGTACAACCTGTCGACCACGTGAGCTTGTTAAGCAATCATGTCGATAAAGATCTTACGAAAGATTACGTGAAAGTCAGGTTAAGTTTGACCTTGAAATTGTTCAAGGACAAATGAGAAAAAAAGGGCGTTTGCGTCATAAAATTTTTATAGCTAACTTATTCAGAATAGGAGTATTTCTTAACTTCAGCCCGAATGTAAAAAATACAAGAATTTTGAATGACAGAAGAAAAATATTTTCAGAGAATTCTAAATTTGTTGTTTTTGGACGCAATTTTTAATATAAATTAATACAAATCGCATGTTCTTATTCAAAACTTATTAAGAAAATTTCATGATTTAAAAAGTTAATTATAAAGCTAAATGAAAAAAAAATTTAAAAGTTTTAATTATGTAATATATCGCAAGAGAAGAGAGTTGTTTGCTGTACAACAAAAGTTACACCCGTAACAAATTTCGAAAAGATATCTAATAGAATTAAGGAATTCGACCACGCGCGCGTTCGGAACCGTAATTTTGAAAAAGTGTATAAATAATTAATTTTTTTTTTATATTTAGTGCCACCTTCTGAATTAAAATATACATATAAAAATGTTTTAAAAACGTTATTATAAGAACAAATTATTTAAATGTAATTTTTGGCAAAAAATGATGGAAGAATGATATACTCTCAAAATATTGTTTTTTTTTTTGTTTGTTTTGTTTTTGTTTTACGAAAAAGGTTTTTATAATAATAATATTTTATTAATAAATAATTAAGATTTCTGTGTAAAGCCTGCACTAAGAATTTTTTGAAAACAGTGACTATCAGTTTCTGAAATGTATAATAAAAAGTCGATTTATTCAAAATTTAATGCAGCAGAATAAAGAAATTTTAACAAAAAACACCGGTTATGATTTTGATTGATATTCACTCTAAAAATAATTTGAATTTTTCAAAACTCTTAGTTTAGGCTATCTACAGAAGTCTTAGCTCTATATAGGCAAAGTATTATTATGATAGAGGCATTTTTTCCACACACAAAAGGTAAATGGTATGAAAATACTTTATTCTTCCTTCGTTTTTTGATGAAAAATTGCATTTAAATAACTTTTTATTGTAATAATATTCTTAAAACAACTGAATGTAGATATTCTAATTCTGATGACACTCAATATCAAAAAGTTATTCATGACGCTTTTTCTGAATCACAGTTCCGCGAATGTAATCAGATTCCTTAAATCAGTGCTTCTCAAACTTTCTATAACTTGCGACCCAATTTTCAATCATAATTTTCCTCGCACCCCCCTCCATATAATAACAATATATTGAATTCAATAATAATAATATACTTTGACGTAAAGCTATAATGCTACTCTAATCATAAACCATACAAATTATCAAGATAAATGTTAAATTTTGTATATAATTTTATGACATGCTCATAAGATACTGGTAATTATTAAACTTGTTCTTATCTTAATACTGTTAAATTAATTATGAAACACATCTTGTGGTACTGATACATTTATAAGTGTATTATATCAACGTTAATGTGTATTTTATTTTTTATTATGTCAGAACTCAGTTTTTTGCTTGCTTTCAGTAAATTAATAATATTTTTTAAAGAAATAATCTTTTATTTTTGACTTTCTGATAAGCTGGCACTCCCTAGTAGGGTTATCACGCCCCCCAGGGGGGCGCGCCCCACAGTTTGAGAAACACACTGCTTTAAATAATTTTTAATTTACAAATATATTACATTTGCATTTAAAATATGATATATTTAATTGCATACGTGCGTGAATAATAAAATAAAGACGTAAACTCTCGAATCTTTAATGCTTTCTCCCTGAACTTTAAGTTCAATAATATAAGTTCTCTCTCTCTCAAATATTTAAAAGAAAAACAAAAGGATGAAATTCCAAAAGAAAATAGACATAAATTGCACCATCAACAAACAGGGTCTAAATGTAGGTTGCTATTAGCATAACTATCAAGAAAACCCGTTAATAATGGCCGAGCAAAACATTTTTTAACGTACCCTTTGCTCTTTAATAACCATAGTTCGAGGTTCTGTTATTGATATATTTCATTTTGAGATAAGAATGTGTGTACGAATATGTGAAACAACACTTGGTGAACTCAATTTTGTAATGTTTGGAATACACAGATAACCTTTCAGACTTAAGCATATCATGATGTTGCTTGGAAATACTTACAGTGGGCCACAAAAGTGTTCGTACACTTGCAATTTCTTATAAAATTTAATGTTTTCGACTAATAAAAATTAATACACCCGAATTTTTAATTTTTTTCTATGATACTCAACTTGTTTTTAATGGAATGACATTTAATTTTTAAAATGTAAAAACCTTTTTTTAAAAAAATTAATAATCAAAAGCTATTAAAAAAATTTCGCCACAAAATCTTTGTACACTTAACAAAAAACTCAACTTGCGAAATATTGCATTTTTTCTTAATTTAGTACTTGTAGGATATTTTTAGTGTTACAACAACTTTTAAAATTTTGGTATGTTTTAAACAGTTTTGTAATTTCTGCATCATTTTTCCCCCATTCTTCTGTGATTATTGTTTTTTCTTCCCTTCTGTGTTTATTTGTCATGTTTCCTTTTTTTTTTCGTCAAAACTCATCAAAATATGTTCTACTGGGGGAAATAAAGTGATCGAGGAGGTATTTTCATAATTTGGGGACAGTTAGGGAAAACCGTCACATTGAAGCAGTGCGCTGACGTTTATCCTGTTAAAAATAAAATCGTTTCCAAAAAACAAATTTTGGGCGTGTAATTAAAAATTTTTCTTTAAAATATTTAAATAGGCTCATGATTCACAAAAAACAAAATTACCAAAACCCATTCTGTGACCGATTTAACCCCCCAAGAACACTTCCACCTCCATTTTTTTTGATCCAACTAGATTCTTGGGTTAAATTTCAGAAATTCAAAATTGATAGCAAATTATTTGTTGGGAATTTCAACATTTTTTTTTTCATTTTTAATTTTAAATAAAAAAAATAAGGGTTTAATCCCCGGTTTATTTGGAACAAAAACTCCTCCACATCCATGTTCAGCATTGGTGAATTCAATCATTTTATTTCTATAAGGTACTTACATATTATAGCGTCACCCAATTTCGTCAAATCAAAACACGTCGCCAAATGCCGCAATATGCAGCCAATAGTGGAAACCATTCCTTTTCAAATTGAATAATAACGTTAATAATAAATATGAAAGTATTTGGCGATGTTTTTGAACCGATGGCGTCTTTTGATTTGGCGTAATTGGTCGACGGTATATACAATGTAAGTAGCAAATATTGTTATTATTTAATAAAAGTTTGAATATCTGAATACACTTGAAATTTCTGAGGCGTTTTTTAGTCATTATTGAGAAAATTGTTATAACTTCCAATAAATTGTGCCTGACGTCTTTTGAAATGCCTGTCACCAATAATTTTCAAAAATATTTTATAACAGTGATAGAATTTCTCCTGTAAATCATATTAGATAAGGGATAAAATCCATACGAAAATTAAGTAATTTTTCAACAAATCTCCCTGATGTATTATAGTTCGCATGTTATCAGGAAGACAAAAAGAATTGAAACACAATCAAATTATTAAGAATTACATGAGAGTTGAGAAGTTGCCATTCTTAACTCGAGAACTGTTTCTTCGTTATTTGGCTTTCGTTTTGCATATTTTCGGTCAAACGATTTTTCCATTCAAAATTTTCTACATTAAACAGTGGACATGGCGAAAATTATTCGCTAAGGTCGCCAATATAGTAACCTTAAAACGAAAATGTAATCGGAATGGTTTTGCTATGTATAATCAGAGCAAAGTTAAATAAATAAATTCTATTGTTTGGCATTTATGAGGGATGACTTATGTAATGCTAAAATTAAATTTGAGTTTGATTATCATTTAACTGATTTTCAGGTTATAAAAGAATTTGAGTATTATGCAGATCTTTGAGAACAATTAACCGAAAACACTTTTTAAAAGCAGATGGTATTTTTCAAGAGGGAAAAAATAATTAAATTTATATTATTCTCCCGACTAATTATAGAATTTGTACAGAATAAATAAAATAAATGAAAAAAATTCTTTTATCTTTCCGCTAAAATATAAATTTTCAGTTTCACAAAGTTATACTTTGGAATTTATTGGAATGAATTTTAGAATTATAAAGATGAAACAAATTCAAAAAAGTAATCAAGGTTAAAAGAGTCATCACTCTTTATACCATTTACTAGCTGAACACTTTTTCAATTACCTTTACTACATAACAAAATCACAAAATTTTTATTAAAATTTAAAACATTTCAATGACATTTAAGGTAATTTATTTCTGAGAATGTTTCCTCATGCATTTTTAACATTTATACCTGGAATTATTATTACCTGGGAATATTTTAATATTCATCCCGGATTTATCAATTAGAGTTGATTCATTTATTTTATCTCACGCCCTTGTACAATAACATAACAAGCGAAAAATTTATCTCTATAGTTTTAACTAAAAATTTGAGTTCTATTATATATTTTACGTTGTTTATTAAAATGGATTGAAAAAATGGAAATTATAAAGCTCGCAAGAAATTGTTTGCAGCTGATAACTTGTTTGGCAAAAACAAATGCATCACTCAATTACATACTGATTGGTTTTATAAAAAGTTGATCAGCTTAATTAATACGCGGATTTATTAGGAAATATTAGAGAATTACGTTCATTCTTTTTTAGTGTTAATATCAACGTTTTCTTTTCTTTTCTTTTTTATAATTTCAAAGAGAATTTAGAAATAGGAAAAAGGTACTCCAACTTTGTACCTTTTATATTTCTTTATACTTCTGTTAAGAAATTCGAATCTAACATAAGAGTTCAATCCAAGATTAGTATATAAAAAAAACTCCGAGCACTGATATTTATTATATAATTACTTCAATTTTGTGTGTGTGTCATGACAATTTTAATTTGATTTGCAAATTCGAATTATCCGGCTTGTAGCAATGGATTATAAATGAGCGAGAGTTTATTAATATCGCACTATAATGCAACACAACGGTCATTGGTGACTGGCCTCGTAATTTTAAACCTTGGTCAAGTAATGTGGACAACTCCTGAGCTGGTGACTCCTCTCCAAACTACCATACTACGCCAAGGAAGGACTTTGAATCTCGACACTTTTAGCGTATATCAACTCCCTACATGGAGGATTTTCAGTTCTATTAAAGGCCTTATCACAGACGAATTTTTCGAGCCACCGTTTCGCCCAATTTTTTCGAGCACCTGAGAGTGAAGGGTTGCCGTAAGCAAAACGACATGCTCTGACGTCAGCCACGCTCTTCCTCCCCATTGAAAATTTACTAGTCGATTTTTCTGCTTCGGAAACGACCATTCAATATTATTTATTTTATACGGCTCACGAAATGGTGTTTTTAGGATTACATAGGCATGGAAATTTTTCAACGTCGTCAATCAAAGCGCTCTCCATCATTTCGTTCCATTTTAATATGTACATTTCTGATACTGCCCTTGACGAAGTTGAGTCTGCCATCTTGTTTATGACGTAGGAGATGAAGAACCATATTGGCTGAAATTTGGAGCAACTTTAATTTTGAACAATTTTTTCAGCTCATTAGCAAGAAGTGTTTCAAAGTCGTTGCTATGGCAACTGTGTAAAAATTGCTCCAAATACATGTACGGTTGATAAGACCTTAAGGTTCGAACACATGACATACCAGCTACGAGTTCTTGACCACAACCACTTCAAGCTACCGCGGTCACGGATGATAAATGAGATAAACTCATTCTCCCCAAAACGGTGGAAATATATTGATTGAATGATATTTACTTTCTGGAGGATAGATCATTTCTGAAAACCATGGTTTAATTTAAATATTCCAGAATAAGGAGTGGCATGGTAGCCAAGTGGTTAAGGTTGTGAACTCTTGGCTAGTCTTCGTCAAGGTCTTGATTCTTGGAGTCGCTGAAAACGTTACACATTAAGGGGTTCATACGCGTTTAATCTGTCCATGCTCAAAGACCTCATGTTGATGAGGTGTAGATTTTTGAAGAGTTAGGTGGATGCTTACATATCATCCTATGTAAATGGATCAGTGGTTTAAAATTAAGAGGTCCCTCACCAATAGTTTCAAAGTGTGACGCTTAAAACAAACACAGAATAAAGAAATTCAATAAATTCCGAGCTATCAAAGAAATAAAAATCACAATATATGTCCCTAGATAACAGTTTGATAAAAAAAGATACGCGACAATTCAAAAAAAAAATATATGAAAAATATTGTGAAAACCCTTAAGGAATGTACTTTAGTTTAAAACATTTCAAAGTAAACAACACAAAAAATTGTGGCATTAGAAACTTACCAAGCTCTAGTATAAAAGAGTTAAAAAAAAAAAAAAAAGAGTGAATATATAGTTTAATAAAAGAGGTACACAAGGAATAGTGAAAATAAGTTTCAAGAATACCTTGTAAGATATTTGCTAAAGCAAACAACACTTGACACTTTAGTTATAAAATAGTTGACACCTCATTTAAATGAGTAAATAATAAAGTAATTAATTTTTTAAAATGTAAAAGCAACAGTTTTTTTAATAAAACAAATAACTTATATTAAGACAAACTACTATTTCTAAAGAGTTTTGGATACAACTTTATTCATCGAGTAATGTAACATATCAAAGGACATGAGTCTACCATGGAAATGTATCTGAGAAAGCGTCTTTGAGAAAACCTTGATTCTTTAACTCAATGAAATTATTATAAAAATAACAATATTCGATACAATAGAATATTTTGAAGGCAACCCTGATAAAATTACATCCAGTTATTCGTCTCTGATATAAACAAGAAATATGGAGAAAGTATTAATTAAAATGGGACATCCCTTATCTATAGCTTTGATATCACCAAATTAGGTCATGTTTAAGAAGAAAAGTTGTTACTATCCTTATTTAGAACTTATCAAAAATATCCATTGTTTCGAATAATAAACAAATCACCGGAATTTATCATTTCTAAGCCCATTGAAAACATTTTAGATTTTTGAACATGACTAAAAATCATTTCGCTAAATATTTAAAGGTAATTGGTCAACACATGAACTGTACGTGTAAAATACTGGGATTTCAATATTTTCAAAGGCAGGGGTCAGCAGATTTTTAAAAGATAAGAACCCAATTGTTCGTGATTTATAATACATGCCCATCCATTTGTAACACACGCGGGCGTAATCCCATTCTCTACCGTAGCAGTCGAGATAAGGACCGTCCTGCTTCAACTAATATTTTCTGGTAGACGTAATTTTTTTTTTTCAATTATACATAAGTCTAAAAGTGGGTAGAGACTCAACTGTCTGTGTAAAGAGCCGCATGCAGTTCGTAAGCCGGAGTCTGACAACCCTGACTAAAGGCTATAATCTTTTCTGACATTTGTGAAAGTTTTGCTGCAAAATTACATATAGAAAAAGTTATCAGATAAATTCTATGCACAGATAGTAAATGTAATCCATAGGCCATAAAGCTTCTACACATGGTGGCTACCTTACTTTTTCAGAAATTGCTACCCGGGTCAAACAAGATATCAGTTACTCTTGGAGGCAGGTTTCCGTACATGAATGGTATGAAGGAAGCAGTCCTGGTGCTTCTTTGTTTGGGACAAGCAGTAGGCGAGATAAAACTATTCTTGCTAGGCTTCATAGTGGACATACTCAAGCTCACTGGCATGTGAATCTCAATGTGACCGAATTGCAGTGTGACCCAAGCCGCTCTTGCCTACATCTTGGCTTGTATTGGTTGCCATAAGAGTCAGCTGCTCTCAAGACCTGCTACAGATCTTCATTGTTTAAAAACGCACGGGTTCATAGACTTGATCTAGATGTTTTTGTCGATCAAGTGGGATAAGAAACAACAACAACGTATTTGTAGCTGCAAAATTAAGGGAAAGGTTTTCAGGTGAATGACAGAATCAAATTCAATTATACGCTTTCAAAATTACTTATGGTCTGTAATCTTATCTAATAGCATTTTACATACCTGTTACTGTAAAAGTACACCTAAAAAAGGCTTTCAGCTCATGTAATCCATTAATTTAAATTACCCAAAGGCGTAATCGATTCCAAAATAACATTTTGTATGTCTTTGCTTCAAATTACTTTAAATAATAGTTTTTGATAACTTTTTTTAAATTGACGAATTAATGATTATACAATAATCATTTTGTAATCAGTAATTTTATAATATTTAAATTATTTTTCTGATATTCTCAAGTTTTTCAAGCGTATAAATACATTTGTATAAGATTAGCTTAAGAAACATTCTGAGATAAACGTACATCCATACACTTTCAGAACTAAAAATCTATAATTCTTGAAATTATTTAGAAAACGTACATTGGTTTTGACGTTGCAGTTCTGTTTCCAATTTTAATGGATTTATTTAAAATTATGACAGGCATTTACAATTAAAAAGAAGGTTATTCTATAAACAGAATTTTTTATATTTAGGTTATTGAAGCATAACTTTTTTTAAACAACTTCAATTTCTCTCTGAACAAACTTCCTGTAATTTTCCAATACATAGATGCTTGTTCCTTTTACAAAAACAAATAAATATTCTTGAACATTGAATAGTTGTTTGAGTAATCAGTCACGGATACGAACTGTCGTCTTTTTTTGGTTTCTTTTCCTTGTATATCTTTACTTTTTACAAACACAAAATGAAATTAACTGTCGTAATTCTAGTTCCATGAAATTAGAAGCAAGAAACCTCCCTTTGTGTGAATTTAGTTTCCCTTTTATTATTATACACGCCAAAAATATTTTTAAGGCTTCAATAGTTCCATAGCCAAACCGCGACTTGTAAAATATGTTTACGTAAAATACAGCATAGCCTATATGCATATATATAATTAAAATATACTTAAATATTATACCATCGATTCATTTTTTCAAATCAAAACCGTCGCCAAATACTGCGATATGCAATCATCTCTGGAAAACCATCCCGCGCTTGTTCGAACACTATAATAATAACGATGACAGCATTTGGCGACATTTTTTGAATTGCTGAGATCGGTTGACGGTATAACACGTAAGAACCAATTAAAATTAATGATTGATTTTAGAACGATTTCAACTTGTTATTTGTACTTAAGCCGTCATCTTTCCCAATGTTAATCATATTGAAATTCAGACGCGGCTTAGAATCAAAGGTGAAAAAATTTGTTTTGGATAAGAGAAATTAAACATCATTCTGATGGTTAGAGCAATAACAGGTTAATGTATATATTAAAAAAGTTTTTAAAACTGATAAAATAAATTAATTATATTCACTTCCTATTGGTTATCATATTTTTTTTAAAAAATATTTCGTAAATATTGGGTATTGATAAACCTTTTTATACAATTTTTTATTTTTACACAAAAACTTGTCGAGAATTTAAGATGCGGCTTAGAATCGATAGTGGCTTCGATTTGAAAAATTACTGTAGTTATCTCATGCCTTACTATTATGCATTAATTTTAATTTTAGTAGAATTAACAATAAAAGTAAATGTTACTGACTTTTACTGCTTTTTTTTATCATGATGTCAAAAAAATCCTTTTAAATAAAAATAAGAGATGAAAAATAATAAATGGTAAATTATTGTGTAAATTAAAAATCAAATAAATTATTTTGTTCTGTTTCTTCTGAATTAAATATGTTATAAATTTTTAGATCCATCATATTTCATGTCATTTTAAAGCTACTGTGAAATCATTCACCTGAAAAGAAGTAATTTATCATATTCAGTATTAAAAAAAATACACTTCGGATTCATATTTTTTTTTTTTGAAAATTATCGTCCTTGTGTCGTTTTGAAGTGCGATGTTAAAAATCAATCAATATCAATCGATCAATTCCTCAGATAATCATTTAAATGACAAATTATTTCATGCGCAGAGCATGCAGGGCTGTTGGCCTGAAACATTCACCTTCAAGGAAATTTAATGACATACATTTCACCAGAAAATCGGAAGACATTTTAGAAATTCACGTATATCATTTCCTATTAAAAAAAAATTGATTACTAAAATTATTTCAAATACTTTTGTAATAAATACTTTTAAAACATAATACAACTTTTATTACAACATTTTCAAAAATAAATATTTAATTTAAAACTATTATTTTATATTTTAGAGCATAGGTTTCCCAAAGTGGTTCCTACGGACCTCTGGAGGTCATTGTGACTGCTCAGGAGATTCGTGGCAAATTAAAATTTATTTTGTGGTGAATGGACAACTTTAGGGGATTCACGAAACGTTTCGATGCAAAGTAAATTATTTGCGACTCATTTCTATTACTATGAAAGTTAAAATAAATTAGTCATGATTTTAATCCATTAAAAATATTTTAGAGTAAAATATTATGGATAGGTACATAAAATACAAGTCATGAGAACCGTCGTACGATGGAAGTCGGGCCGATTACAAATACGGCCGTCTTTGGGGTTTAAATAGGAGCAGAATTTCGGTATAACAAGCAATAATTCAGTTATTCATCAATTTCTGATCGCCGTGGGCCCCCTTTATGTATCAGCCTGACATCATGGACCACCCAAGATTTTGAACACCCCTTTCTGACTCCTAGCACATGGCTGAGACCTTTCAGAGTCTCTAAAAGAGAGAAATCTTAATATTAAATGAGATCTTCTTGGACTCCCTAGAAAAGCACTAGGGAGCCCTGGTATAGTTCACCTACCCCAATTTAAGAACCGTAGTTGTAATTTGTCTAAAATATGGCAATATAAGACTTGAAAGATGTGAAGTGAATTCAATACATTTTACTGGCTTATATATAGATACCGCTAAAGTACTCGACTACCAATGAGTCGGTGGATAGGCGAACGAACGAGATGTTTGTTATGGCGAGCGTGTGAGTTGTTTCTATTGAGTCAAATGAGTCTGATGACTTTTGGTTGCTGCGTCAAGTAGATCTGACGACTTTGGTTGCTGCGTCAAGTGAATCTGCCGGCCTTTGATTGCTCTTTTTGCGGGTAGATGGTGCCACGACAGATCAGAAGGTTGCGCTTTTCTTAGTTCAGTCAAATCATCAATGAAATGGCGCTTATTCGGAGGACAGAACCTGCGACCAATGGATCCGTAGCCAAGTAACATAACCACTAGCCAAAAATGATCACCCATGTTCGGAGGCTGTTACTGGCTTATGAAGTGCATTTACAATTCTTTGTATTGTTAAAAAGATAAAGTACGTGTTACGTAGGTATATTTTTTAAATACAATTCATACTTTAAAAATGAATCTATTAACCAAAGTTTTACGTTTGATAAAGTTCATCTATAAAATTTTCTTTTATAATGCTTATCAGAATAATGTTCATATTTATTTACAGTTTTCGGGATATCAAAGTTAAATTTGTAATTTTTCTAATATGCACTGAAATACGATTATTTTAAGAGAGGGTTCATGGCCATATTTTTACATGGGCCCAATATGTTTGGTCACTGTTTTAGAGTATACCATTACGTCGTATTTCGCTAAAAATAAAAGCTAAAACCAGATAACAAAGAAGACGGAAGCGAATTATTGTCATTACATTTTCAGAGACTTGTATTATTTCTATCAAAGTCTAAATCATGATAATAAATTTGCCAAGAAATAGAAAATAAATTTTCGTTGTCACTTCTTACAACACGCAGAGTTTATCTAAGGAGAAAATCGTGCGAAGCGAAAGCTGTCAGACGAAAAACATTCCGTTGCCAATTTACTTCTTGAAGAACAAGGAACAAAAAAAAGAAATACGGAGAAAAACAAGAAAAGATCGGTTTTCGAAATGAAATCATCGGGGAAAAAACAGACGTTTCACTTTTAAAATACTTCATGCGTCACTGGTGAGGAGGTATATGACAGTTCAGAAGAGAGATAATCCAATTCCAACTAGACGCGCTTCCTTTGAAGATAGGGATGGTAAAAAAGGTGACCTTAATCTCCCTGCAAGAAGATGCCTAAACGATTCTACGGTTGACTAAACACAGAAGAATGAATGACCTGTTCCATCTCGAAGTCAATTGAAGAAAGACATTGGAGATCCAAAACAACTGTATAAGAAATTAATTTGAGTTATGGAAAAAGAATTAGCGTGAAAAAAAAAAGATATAATGAAATCTCTTATGCAAATTGTATTGCTTCTCTGTTTTTTAGTTTTGTTTCTTGAGCATTTAAGCAAATTAAAATTGTATGTTCTTTGTTTAGGACAATAATTAATGGCAAGCACTAATTAATTTAAACATGATTTAAAATAATTACAATCAATTTAAGAATAGAATAGTTAACTTCATTTGACTGACATAATTAAAATGTATTCAATTTGAAGGATTTTCTGTGTTTTAGTATACTTGCAGATTGCAAAATTGCTCCAATATCTGCGGTTAATGTTTTTTGAAAAATAAAAATATATGAGATTTATACACAAATTTACTAATAAATTAAATTAAAAAGCAGAACCATAAAAGCATAATAGCTTTGAAATTCGTACTATTTTTAAACATAAATGCATATTTTTTTCATTAAATCTTGGTGATAGAGTAGAATATATGCTAGTAAATTTAAATTGTGGTGCACACAAGGGGCGAGATGAGGGGTCCGGACCCTCTATCCCACTTGATGTCTTTTCGATTGATTATAATCCTATGTACAGTGCGCAAAATAATTCTGTTATTAAAATTACAAATCAATAATTTATTTACAATTATCAATAATTTATTTTAATTCATGCTAGTTAGTAATTTTTTACTGTTTTTGTTCCCAACAATCAATAAAATCGAAAGAATATGTTTGATGACGCATTAGGGTATGATACTAAAATAATGGATTTTAGATCCTTTACCCCCTCTCCCCTTGAAAAAATTCCTGTGTGAGTCACTAATTTCAAAAGTAATCAAATTAAATAATTTACCCATTATATATTTGTGGAGTGTGTCTAATTCAAATAATTCAGTACTCACGAATTTTACCTTTGACCAATTCCCGTTAAAACAAATTAAAATATGTCACTAATTCAAAAGAAGTCGCCACGACGCTACATACGGGAACGATTTTTCGTTATCGGCATTATATCATGACATTTGGCGACATCTTTGGATTTGATGAAATTGGTTTGACACAATACGCAAGTACCGATACATTTTATTTCCTTTAAAAAGTATGCATTGCGTTAAGAAGTTAATTTCTATAAAAATTGAATTCTAATGGAATAATTTATGTCAGGAAATATTAGTATTTAACTCAATTTCCAATGTATGCTTCAAAATGTCTTGGTACTTATCAGTAATAGGAACAATGAAGTCAAACACGGCAACGATTAGAAAACACTGAAGAATTATGTTCGATTAATGAGTCAATATGTAGCGTATGTAACCTTATCGGATACTGAAATTATTTACTTTTAAAAAAATATCTGAACAAGGAATACAATCCTTGAATGACCTTGAAATACAGCAAAAATTATTATAAATTCAAATGACTATTCAAAATTACTAAAATGCATTCATAATGTAATAAATAACACCAGCAAAACTGTTCATAAATTTAGTGAATTAGCTATAGCTTTGATATTACTTGACTGTCATGGTTTCGAAGGAGAATTATCATTATTATTTTGTCGCAGGAGAATTATCCATTCAAGGCTTCATTATCAATGAATGTTGTTGTCGTGTCCTTCCCAAAGGGAAGGAATGAATGTTGCCAGAGCCTGAGACAGGTTGGACTTCTTTACGATAGATGGCGACACCACCTATCTCCACCTACACAATTTAGGCATGGATCTGGAGGGAAGGGAAATATTCTCCAGCCCCCTGCACTCGTGATTCAGCCCACAAGACTTTCGGACCCACTTATTTAACGAGCACGTACTCCGTGTGTACTCGAAGGGTATTTGGTGGCATCGCGCATCGAACACCCAGGCCTTCCGGTCTGGAGTCCGATGCTCTAACCACTAGGCTACCAACGGCCATTATCAATGAACGTTTGATGAATATAACGGGCTTTATTCAAATCTTCAAAAGGAGTAATAAGAGCTTGAAGAATTAGATAACACTCTTCAAAGGTAATAACTATAAACGTGATTGGTTGGTAGGAATTTTCGACAAGGAGTCATCTTTGGACATATTGTGCTAAACATACGGTTAAAAGATAAATGAGTTATTAAGTTGCAATAAATAACAACATCGCACATTGCAAAGAAGAGCGTTAAAATTCAATGTATGAAAAAATCAGAAATAATGCAAATAATAATAATAATAATAAAATAAAAAAATAAAAATTTGTGGAATTTTAAAATTTAAAACGCGCTTGAAGTGTGTGTGTGTGTGTGAACAGTGTTAAAAGTGGAATATTCATTCAAAATATTTCTTACTGGTGAGAGGGCAAACACAATGATTATACATAGGCAGTGGTTAAGGCAGTCCTTTCTTATAAGGGAGGGGTATAGTCTAAGAAACACGTAGACGTAATCAACGAGAGGTAATCTCTATGACCTCTATGGAAGGAACCCAGTCCCCTTTGTGTACGCCCTATATTTAGGGGTAGTCTTCCCCAACTATAATAACGTACTATCATAGTTCGGAATTAAAAAATCCAAACCAATATAGTTCTTGTATGAGTTAATTAAAATATAATACTAAATTATACTCATGTCCAAAATTAAGGTCCCAAAAATGTCTTTCGACATAATTTTAAAATGCCTGATAGTAAAATTGATAGAATCTTTATATCTTATTTATTTTGAAGAACGGATAGTACAATATCAACCTTCTGCTTAGGAAAAGATGTTGTTTGGCGTTAGTTTTTGCAGAACACTACTGGATTGAGACCATTCAAGCATCAGAGTTTTGGCCTGCAGTTTTGTCAATATCACATTAAAACAAAAAAAGTTAGTCTGTTTGCCGTGCGAATGACTTATCATAATAATTTAAATGATTTCTTGAAGTGGAGAGCCATTGGCAGGCTTGAAGCTGGTCTTAAACGGAGTTGGCTCGATAGTTACAAGTGGTCCGAAAGTAGTCTCTTGGTTATGGAATCAATTCCAAACAATTGGTACTGTTGCCAGGAAGGTCGGCCAAGGTCACCACAGAGCATAAGCCTCTGCAAATGATCGTTACTTGGCTTATGCGCACGTCGACATAGGTGGACAATGGCTTTTCAGCTTGCTCATGAACTTGCTGCTGTGTCTGGAAAAATTTCCAGGCAAACAGTCTACAGCCATCCTGCAGAGACCAGCCTTTACGCCCGGCGTCCAGTCTGATGCAACTCTTTGACTGCATCCAGCACGAAAGACAGGATATTGGGGAGCTGAAAATATCAGTTGCGGACACCACAAGAATGGGGGCGTGTTCTTTTCAGTGATAAATCGAAATGTACCAGACAAAAGTGATTCTCGTCGAGTCTTCACCCGGAGGGAAAATGGGGTTAGCTTTGTGACGGGCTCACGCGTCTTTTCATTAACATGTCCTTTGGGTTCTTTTGGGGCCAGAATTAATGGCAACTCTTTTCCAACCAAAACCCAAGAAGTGAAGCGTGAATAAAAGATGCGAATTAGAAAGCTTTTAAATATCAGAAGTTAGAGTAAGCGGGTGGCAATTTGGGGAATGTTAAGAGAGTGCGTGATTCAATTGTGAAGTGACAGCCAACAGAGGTTATCCCGAAGATAGAGCCATTAGGTCAAGGTGCATACCATTGCACTCGAGCAAAGACGCAACTTCCTTAAGATTAGATCGGCGATCGGATTAAGGTAGGATTGACTATTTAATATTAGGATCTGAGATATTATTGGAATTGAGCTTAGGCGAGCTAATTAATAATAGTGGTCCGAGTTACGTTATTTCGATATTACTTATATTGTGTGTTTTGTCATCGTAGATTCTCTCACATATATTATTATTATCTAATCTGTTAGACGATTAAGTTCTTAATAAAGCCATATTAAGAACATGGAAACTTCTAGTTCTTTCGTTAATCCTACACCTCTAACTCACGCAGATAATCAAGGAGAAGGGCACCCGAGGGGGGTAATTTCACAGCTTTCATCCCTCCTATGTAGCGCCAATTGACAGATTTGGTGACAAAGGAATCTTGTGTGTGGTGGCATAATTCTGAGACGTCGTACACCACTGTAAGTTTTCGATGCGAGTACTGGGAACTCACAGCGCTATAAGGATGAGATCCTGGAAGCTTATGTGAGGTTCTTCTGGATGATATGGGTCCAGATTACACTGTTATGGACGATAATGCGCAGTCACACAGAACTCACATTGTTTATGAATTTCATAAAAAGACGATATTCCCCCACACACTACGGATTGACCCTCGAAGTCTCCGGATCACAATTCTATTGAATATGTTTGGAATGGTCTAGGAAAAGCCATTTTTCAGCGTAGCTCCTCTCCCAGGGCCCCCAGGAATTAAGTCCCGCTATTGGAAGAATAGGCTTTGTTGCCACGAATACATAATGACACCCTCATAAACCGTACGGCAGTTCATTGTGAGGCTTGTATAGCAGTTCACGTGGTCACATTCCATATTACACAGACTTTTCCTGAGTTCAATGCTTTATCTCTGATTCAAGATTTCATTTCTAGATGTACCCTGTATCTTAATTCCCAATTAAAATCTTTTCTTTATTGTTATACTGCTATATTCTGTCTGGCATCGTAGTATGTCTCTGTGCCAATTTCGTGGCTACACAGTAATTTCTTCATCAGTATTCACAGATTTTATATTTGTAACCTTTTTTTGCATGAGTGTATAGGGGGAAAATTTAATAACTTTAAAATAAATTCGAAATTTCTAAAAATTCATAGGTAAAGAAATTTTTCATTAATTGTAATGACATAGAAATTTCCAAATTATAACTATATCTTTAGAGGATCTGAACAAATTCTCTGTAAATGCTCAGACATCGGGAAAAAAAGGCTAAAGAGTTCCAGCATAAAATTCCAGTATTTAAAATTTAATCAAAAGAAACATTTAAATTATTTTTGAGGAACAAACAAGTGATTATTAACAAATTTAAGCACCAGTTAAATTAAATAAAATGTTCTTTCCATTTTTAATATTTCCGCAGTTTTCTAATAATTCTAAAAGGATGACTTTGGTAAATTTAAAGTAATATTGATAACTGATTCATAGAAAAAGTAATAAATGGTACTTGCCAAATATTCCAATGCTTACTTTTCTTAATCTCTCTTTAAATCCAACAGCTGAATATACATCGAAATATAATATAATAGGGTTAATACATATACGGGTAAATTCGAGTAGTTAATTATCACACAGACTTGATCAAACACCTCTTAAGATATAAGTTCAAGTATCAAATTGTGTTACATTCAACAGAGGTACTTAACCGCAAGTCACCATGTCAGTTAACGTCAAAATGAGGTTATAGTTTACGCATGTTCTCTCTCTCTCTTTTTGCGGTTTAATAGTCACCAGATTTTGACATGGAATACAACAAAAATATTTTTTTTCTAACTATAAATATATATAAATGTACATTTAAATGGAAGGCATGCCTACTTTTAAACTTAAGTTTAAGAATAATCTTTTCTTGTAACATCTACACAGGTTAGCAAATAATAGACTCTTCATTTTAACTCTTCGGTGTGTCTTGAATTTATTTTTTAAAGAACAAAAAACCCAAACTTAACCAAAATTTCGAAACGGGATTTTTTGTTGCTCTCAAAACATTTTCGCCTCTTTTTTTAAAAATACAACTTTTAAACCCTTTTTTGACTTTCCAATCTATCCAGTCAAGTTAAAAATGTTATGGGGAATTATTTTTTTGTCTCTTAAGGTATAAAAGAAACTATACTCTTGAATTTTCAAATTTAAACCAGTTTATTCTTTCAACTATACATGGGATAGTTCAAGTTTATTTAAAGAAAAAATAGGGAAATTGGGAAATAAAAATTTCCAATCTAACTTCCCAAAACTGGGGGCATTCAATTAAATATAGCATAGTTTATAACTGCGCCAAAGTTCTATCGCTAATGAATGTCTGTCATTTAAAAAATTACTTAAAGACAGAAATCAAATATATTTAATTAATGAAAATTGCTATACTAAATGCATTACAATCAGAGCATCGCAGGTGAAAATTCCCTCATAGTAAATGTTGTTTGCTTGTGACAGCTTCTCTTTATTTTGAATTTGATTTGTGATCTGATTTAAAATTTTAAAATTTCCATGTGAATCAACGCGGGGGACTGGCGGGGACCCGTAATATAAAAACTCGGCCCTCAAGGACGACACCTTAATTGGCACCCCCTCCCCTACCCTCGACAACGAGTGGAGTTTGAGCCACGACGGATTAAGACATCCGACCCCCTCTACACCTGGGTTTCCCCCTAACTTTTTAACTCTATCCCCCTTTCCCATTTTTTTTGGGTTTTGGGGGGTGACCCTGCTACGTAATACTGAATTTTAAAATTTATCAACTTAAATGTGGACAACTGGTACAGAGCTACTTACTTTAAAAGATTTCAATTTTCTAACTGTAGCAAGCAGTTAAAAAACAAGTCTTAATTAATTTAAAATTTAAAAAATGTACATAAAATAACGATTAACAACCCAAAAGTTTATAATGATAGGGGCGAATCTGTTCTTCAATAACAAATTTTCAACATTTGTCATCAATCTTGTAAAATTTCCCAAACTCTGTGGTAGTGTCCCGCCGACAACAAGAAGAAACACCTTTCACTAGGAAAAGCTGTTAAAACTTTTCCAATACCCATAATTCGAGATAAATAAAGGTATGGGGAGAAAAGAAAAAATTTCTGACATCTGTTTCAAACGGTTCTCCGTTATTTCCTATACATAAGTTCCTTTGTAATAGACTTTTTTTTAATGGAGCATAGGAATTCATTGCCTTCTGTGGTTTTCCAAAAAATTTTAAAATTTACCCCAAACTTAGTTTTTAAAATCCGAAAAAAAGGGAAATTTTAAATGTTGAACGTAGTTTAAAACGTCATTTTCCTGGCAGATTGTCTGTGACCAATTGAGAAACTAGGAATATTCGCGACGTCCAATATTATATTCCTTTAGCTTGATTCTGGCAAGAAATGCTAAAATGATGGTCGTTTTAATAAATTTTATGCTGTCCTATAACGGCAAATTAGCCTCAAATTTAGTAAATAAATCTGTTGAACAGGTAAAATCTGGTTTCCATTTGATTAGATTTTCTTTTCAAGTCACGATTTGGTTTAATGGGAACAAATGTTGTAGACCCCATTTACACCTCATGGACCCCCAAATTCTTTTCTTGCTGTCGTGGACCCCTTGCAGGTCGTCATAGACTCCCTAGGGGTCTATATAGACCACTTTGGGAATCACTGATCTACTCGGTGAGTTTTCAGTGGACCTAGGTTTCGAAGCCATTACGAGTTAAAACCAACCACGTTTTCAAGATCATGACCACTCGACTACCGAGTGGTCATGGTCGGTACTACTCTTTATTTTTAAAGAGAAAATTTAAAAAATTCCGTAAAAATTGAAAGAAAAATTGATTGAATTTTCGGAATGGAAAATGCTGAATTTTAAAGTCCTTGTTTACGATTGAGAATTTAATACCCAATAAAGAAACAACGAAACATAAAAATATAAAACTGTGGAAAAAATTAAATTAATATGCAGGAGCATTAAACTCTGTATTAAACGCTTATATACATACGCATGAATGCAACCATATAAGCTAAAACCTCGCGTAAAGATCGATTTATTTTTTTTTTATTAGTAAGAGTTTCAAAGATTAGAAAGTACGCGTTTTTGGCTTCTATTACTTCTTCAAATAGCGAACATGAAAAGAAAAACAGAAAATACTTTTCACTTTTTCGCCCCAATACTCTTAGATTTTCGAAATGCAAAACAGAAGTGAAACATTAAAAATATTATTACAATACTAATATATATAGTTCCTTACTTATTTGCTAATACTATAGACACACAAGCTTATATAGAGAGAAGGGAAATAATGTTTATAATGCATACCTACTACGCTCGCGAAAATATGTTAATATATATATATATATATATATTGATTTTAGAATAGATAAAAAATTTTGTTGGTATGTTGTGAATGAAGAACTAGACGAATTATTTATCAAAGATAAAGTTTATGCTGTTTCCCCTTATTTTAGAAATAATATCAACTATATGTAAAATACAATATTAGGCAAGAATTAGCAAAAGGTAAAAACAAGCAAAATAAATTGATTTCAGGAAAATTACATCTTTACGACAGATTGCTGGAAACAAGAGAAAAACATAGAACATACTCGTATTTGCAATTAGAAGAAAATTAATAAATTTTACTAGTATATATATACTAGCAGAAGAGCTATAAACTGTTTTTAAAAATAATTCAATTTACTTTAAGAGTATAATTAATAAAATCTTCTAAAAAAAAATGTCTAAAAATAATATAAGATAGATTATGTTCTTCGTTTTCTTTTTAAAAACACATGCGAAGATCTACAATATCATGACCCAGTTTCAAAATTTTAAATCTGCACAATCTCCTTAGAAAATTATAGTTTTATTCAACAATAGTTAAAATACTCCTTTTAATGAATTTTGTCTTTTTTATGTTTTACTTTATTCGCTCTTTGTTCGACATTTCTCTATCCAGAACACTTTATATTCAGAGGTTTCCCACGCTTCAAGGTCAGTGTATAAATAAATAAAACAAAAACTCTTCTACCAAACAGTCGAGTCTGATATAAATAAGTTACGCAGTCATCGTAAATTCGGGAACAAGTATTTCATGCCTTACTTATCATGTGCATCACACAAAACGCTTCATATATTTCAATTTATTTTACTTACTAAAACTTGTACGTGATTGATTTCGTAATTTTAAGAAACAATCTCTTTCCGTAATCTTCTATTTTTTCAGTCTGTCACCAAGTAATTGATTTTGTCCTTTTAATAGGTTATCGGTATATTTTTTAAAGACATTTTGTCTGACTCCATATAATTGGCATTGTGATTTTATGAGCTAATCGTAATTTTAAGAAACAATCTGTTTCTGTCAGTACTCTGAATTCCAAAAAACCGCAAATGGTTCACCGCGCGAATTGACCTCTTGCTTATTGCATCAGAAGGAAAGACGTGTTCTGAGTTGAGTCATACTTTTAAGACCATTCCCAATTTTTATTTTTATGTAATTTTGATTTTTTATAATTATAAACACAAAATTTTTCATTTACAAAACTCTTATTAGACTCTTATTCTAACGCAGGAGTGTCCAACACGCGGCCCGCATATGGCCCACCAGTACGTAAGTTGCGGCCCACCGACTCTTTTAAAAAAATTTTTAAGCATCAGGTTTTTAAAGTTTTTTCATTTTGAAATTTATTTAAAGTTTCCAACAACGTTCGGAACCATGATTTTAAAAAGGCGCATAAATGGATAATTTTCATGATATTTAGTGTCACTTAGATTAGAATATATGTATAAAATTGTTTTAAGGACATTTTGACAAAAAAAGTTATTTAAATACCATATATTTCGGATAAAAATTAACTTAGAATAACCTTTTTTCAAAATGTTCTCCTTTTGTGAAAAATGCTTCTATTATAATAGTATTTTGCCTGTATATAGCTCAGACCTCTGTACAGAGGCTCAACTACGAGTTTTGAAAAATTCACATTATTTTCAAGTTACAACTATTTGAAATAATGATCGGCGTTTTTTTCTTGTAATTTCTGCCCTCTGTTGTCGTAAAACACGGATAAAACACTTCTAAGTTATATATATCAAAAATTCTAGAATTATATATAGAAGTATTATATATATTATAATAGAAGCATTTTTCCCAAAGGGAGAACATTTTGAAAAAAGGTTATTCTAAGTAAATATTTAGCCGAAATATTGTAAAATAATTTTTTATTGTAATACTATTCTTAAAACAGTTTTATATACATTTTCTAATCCAAGTGACACTAAATATCATAAATATTATCTATTTATACGCTTATGCAAAATCACGGTTCCGAACGTAGTCGGATACCTTAAGGGGAAATTTATATATATTGCATTTGCCTATTAGCTGTTCTTGTTTTAAAATAAATCCTTTTTGATGATAGAAACGTCATTTAGATTAAAAAAGATTTATATTTTATCAAACAGTTACGTTTGGTTTTACTATAATAAATGACTTTTTAATAAATTCGGAATTGCATTATGCATATCCTTTACTATGGATGGTACATGATTTTCTGTGTGTGCCACTTTCGTTTCTCTTCCTCCTTTTCTGTTTGGAGTGCCCAAAAAGTAGGAGGCATTCAGAAATGTTTTTTAAAGTTTAAAAAAAATATTCAGGACGGTTAAGATAAAAGGCAATGTATACTTAATGGTTTGAGAATGACAGCACAATCAAATTTCAACAATGAGTAACGACAGATCAATTCAAAAGGAACTCCGTAATTTTCAAGAAAATGGCAAAAGTAATATTTTAAACATTTTTGATCATTTTATTATTAGATTATATAAACATTATTATATTATCTATTCTGTATACATGAAAAATAATGCAAACAACAATAATAATAATTCATTTTGTTTTAAATATTCACTCCAATAAATGCTTTTTTGTTTCCAAATCTGATATAAATGTACATCTTTTTATTTGCGGCCCGCGAGATTATAATGCTTTTCCGAAGGGGCCCGCAAGGTCATTTGGGATGGACACCCTGTTCTAACGTATGCATCTGAGACTTGGACATCAACAAAACTGGAAGAAATCGAATAGCATTCTTTGAGAGAAAAATACTTCGAAGTATACTTGGAGGTGTAAACGAAAACAATAGCTGGAGAAGATACAATTTTGAATTATATAGAATTTATTAACAACCTGACATCATTAAATACATAAAAATAAATAGAATGAATTGGATAGCCCATATAATTCGAATGCCAGATGATAATGTTGTCAAAAAGATACTGTAGTTCAAAGTCATTGGGATTTGGAAGCGTGGAAGATCAAGGCTAAGATGGACAGACCAGTGAATCAGGCCTTTGGGTTTATAATCAGAAACTTGGAGAGAAGCGCTGAATGAGAGTCACTGTGGAGGAACAGCTTCAAAGGAAGCACTAGTAACGAGGGGAGAAAACTTGACGGAAGTGAAAGAGAGTAACTGTAAAACCCAAAGGAGGCATACATACGAAGGGGTTTGTAGGGGAATAGAGACGTAACAAAAAAATAATTTTATAATAATAAAATGGCATAATTTAGTTATCTTCCCTAAAGAAGTTGATTGGTTGTTTATTAGAGTCACACTTTTCACCTTACTGGCGGGCGACACACCTCTTAATTTTGAACCGCGGTCAAGTGCCAAGGATGACATCTAAATTGACATCTCACTTTTCCACACCACGCCAACGTGGTGATATTTTATCTTCGAAGGATCAAACTTCTGCTCGGTGCGGATTTTCAGTAGTTCCAAGACTCAAACGATGACTCGACGAAAACAACGCCGGCAACGAGCTCGTGACAATAACCTCACGGTTATTGCAGACTTGAAATTAAACAAAAACGGTTCTCAAAATCTGTAATCTTTCATCTTTTCTCATGAAATTAAAAACATCAATGTGAGCTTATGGACGATCCAGGTATAGAAAATAATGTCAAGGTAAAATCCTAGTTTAGTTCACACCTAAATCGAAGAGAAAAGAAAATAGTATCAAAATCTCACAAGCTCCTCGTTTTTCTGTTATGGATATCTATTCAATCTGGCACCACTGTTTCGCCAAGTTGGCGATAAATAAAGGTATGCACTATAATAGAATCTAACCCAAAGTCAAATTTAGGTTTTTGGCAAGCATTGACGAAAAATATAAAGAAAACAATCCAACGACGTGTGTCTATAATAATATTCGTCTAATAAAAACTTTTTAGATAAAAGAAACATAAATTAGAGAAAATGTCCCGAATACGCAATTTGTCTTATAAATACTAATTTGATACAGCTTCATATTCTCGTATAGACGTATATATAGTCAAAAAAAAAAAAAAGCTATTTTAAAATCAGACTATGTTATATGGTTTAACTTTAAAATCTCTGTTGAATTTTTTTTTTTTGAGAGAGAGAATACAGAAAACGATTAAGAATTACACATCTTGATGCTTTTGTGATTTTTAGTAGTTAATTTTGTTTTCAGTTATATAATGTTAAAAAAAACATTTTCAATATAAATGAGAAGTAATAAATCAGTGCGAAATGATAAGTCAGTTGTATAAAATTTAGTTCTTAAGATATAGAAATCAATCATATTATTAAGGTATTCTTTTTTATTCATATATGGTTGAGACGAAATTTTTGAACCGCAGTCATATGAAGACGATACTTGAAATTGTACATAGCTCCATATCACACCATAAGGTCACAGAAATGACGTTTTAAGACTTCTTGAGGCCCTGAACCCCTAAACATGAGTAGGCCCTATCTCTGACCCTTTTAAGTAGGTAATTTATAGCATACGTTGCCAAATACTCGCGCAGAAAGTAACCCGTAACTAGTAAATGTACGTGACTCACATTCTCAGAAATCTTGGCACCAACTGAATCGACTCACTGTCGCCTTTCAACTAAATGAGTAATGATGGTGTATTGTGGTAGGCCTAGGCATATAATAAGGCAGTCTTATCATTGCTGTAAGTCGGCATATAGTTCGAAACTCCCAGTTTTTTGGAGAGCAAGTCTGGGAATAACATTTGACAATTAAAATTAGTTAGGTAATGATCTTATTGAGACTGAGTAACAAGACTAGGCCCCTCCAGAGCCAAAGCTGTGGCAGAGCCGAGTTGGCCTATACCTTAAACCAGGGGTACTCAACCTTTTTATCTGTAAGGCCGCATATATATGTGTCAGCTATTTCACGCGGGCCGCATACATATGTTAGTTATTTTACGCGGGTTGCAACATGAGGATAAATAGGGGAGGGGAAAAAATTGCTTTAAAACCAAGGTAACATTGGAAACTTAAAATGTGGAAAATTGATCAAAATATTATAACTCTTTTTTGCCTTTTTAATTATTATTTTTACATTTTTTGTCTCTAACACTAAATTAGAACCATTAAGAAACACTCCTTCACAATTTCTGCATCAGTAAACGGTTTCATATGATTACCAATAATATAAAAACTTCATAGGATGTCTTTGTTACTGCTGTGATATTATCACTGAAAAAACACTTTTTTTCTGTGGTAAAGATTATTCAAAAAAGTCTATTTATCACCTCTTGAAAGAGATATTCGAGAAGTGTCATTGATTGAGATTCCTGTTTATTGATATTTTTAAATACAGCACTTTCCTGACAAATCAAACAATTACTGATCCATGTTTGTTTTTCACCGCAAAATAGTCAACCTCCCGATAATCTTGAAGCGATATATTTTCTTCGAATATTTTTCGCTTGCAAGATATAAAAGATAGTTAAAAATTACTAATTCCACCCATAAAAATTTCGCTACTCCACTGTGTTGTCTGTTATCATTAACAATAACCGTTCCAATAAAAAAGAATATCGATTGGTACTCGTACGACACCGACAGCATAAAGCAAAATTGATATATTTGATTTCTTGACAAAGATTTTCCCACCAAATTTTTAATACAATGTTCTTAAATAAATAAATTTCTCGAAGCAGTGGACCATAGCCGGGCCACTGAAAAAGGCTCGGTGGGCTGCAGGTTGAGTATTGCTGCCTTAAACACTAGGTCACAATACCATTTGACTTGCTACAACGTACATCATTATGACATTCAATTTTTGATGAAATCAAATGCTAAATCCATTACCCAACTTGATGTCAGTAGCATTATAATTTATAATTACAAAGGTAATCTTATGCATAAAAGTTTTTTTTCGAGTGCTATTGAATGTTGTCATAACACATTTTTCAGAGGACTCTTGATAAAAATTATGATATAACCAAATGAAATGACGTCATTTTTCGTGCAACGTAATATATCGTATTGTTTTCCAGTTATATACAAAATCTATCGCAATTTAACGTTAGCAGATGAATTATGAATATCAAGAATTAAGCGTGTAAAAAAACAAAGAGTGATTATTAAAATCATGGGGAAAATGAAGAGCTTTTGATTATAAAATTAATGAATAAAAACAAAAACAACTATTATTAGATTTACTTCAAGACTAGTAAGACTAGAAAAATATAAACTCGACTTGAAAGACTAGAACAAATAAACAAACGTTATTTCTCAAAAAGAACTGTCATAAACTAGCAAATAAACAACTTGGATGAAACGCCAAACACAGAAATAAACAGTTATGAATCTCAAAAAAAGAAAAATTTTAAATCATCTCACATTTGAATGAACTCAATTTCGCGTAGGAAAAACTGCGTTTGAATTATAGTATATATGACACACACAGAAAGCGTAACAATGCGTAAACGTGGTGTTCGGCATCACGACCAAGATCATGTGTACCTAATGGTTAAATTTGCGTTCCAAAGAAAAAGGCTTAAGGTTTTACTCTTGTAAATTACCCCCCTGTTTGATTTGGATTCAAAAACATAGCAAAGATCATTTTTGTTTTCGTTTGATTTCCTATGACAGTTTATCTATTTTTGATCTCTTTCGTGGAAAAAAAAATATTTTTTGAATCTACAGAATGAATATAAAATGATATTTGTCAACTATTCATGTTTTGATATTTTTTGCTGAAAATGCAAATGAATAAAAGTAGAGTTATTTTGAGACTCGCGATATTCAAAAACTTTTATGATAGAAACAGATTGCTATCTAATTTATAAAATTAAAATTGTAGTTTCAACTAAAGAAAAATTAATTATTAAATCTTTATTTAATCTTCAACTATTCTTGCGCTGTCTCACACTCTATGACCTCTATCCAAAAGAATTTTCGCCCCTCAGAATCATAACCAAATTCTCAGGATTTTGAAGGTCACACACCAAGAACCACTCCTGAAGCATTTTAAAACGGCCTTTTTAATTTTGCCAAAGCAGTTGGGGTTTATGTGAAAAATACTTATAAATCACTTTGCTAATCAAGGACGTCTTAAGACTTCTTCAGGCCCTGGGCCCCTACGCAAAAGTTGGTCCTGGGCCCTCACACCAATGTAGGCCCATCTATGACCCTTAAAAGTAGACGGTACATAGCATACGTTGTCAAATACCCGTACAAATAATGACCAGAAACAAATAAATGTAAATGACTTACTATCGCAGAAACCGGCTCTATCGACTGCTGCCTTTTGACTGTATGAGTAATGATGGTGTAAGGTGGTAGGCCTAGGCCTATACAAGGTCGATGGTCATCCCATGTATCCGGAGAATAAAATCGGAAAAATCATTTGACCATTGAAAATACTCGAATCATGATCTTAAGTCCTAGTCGGAAAACGGGGACGAGCCCCCATAGTGATCGAAGCCCTGGACCCTGGCCTAGTAGGCACATGCCGTAAGACGTCCATGTTGCTAGTATTATTCCGATTTTTTGCATGGTGTCTGGTCATGAACTCGTGGCCGGCATGTAGTGAATTCGAACCTTAGTGTCTCTGAAGACCCACCGAGTAGAGCAGCTGATGCACGTGAAACCTATCGAGTTAAAAAATATTTCGTTGGCGGGGTGACAGCTTAAATGTCGTCCTCGTCACTTGACCGAGTCATTTGACAAAACTACGAGGTCCATCTCCATATAGCCACCGTGTTGCTTAAAAGTGTGACGTTAATGAACACTCACTCACGATTTTTTGTGACAAAATTTGTATTGTTGAAAGATTCCGGCACTGAAACGAAAACGTCTCAATTACCTCACACAACTAGAAATCGAATACATGGAGAATAATCGGTTGGATATTTTTAGAATCCTAAAAAAAGATCGAATTATTCCTACTCTCCGAAATACTAGCCTAGAATGCCCTGTAAAGAAAAATTTGTGTGCTTAAGACCACATGATAGAATGAAAACTTCTGATTTATTCTGGGCAAGGGAATCCATTTGTTCGGATGGACTATGTGTTCTTTTACCACATTTTTGCACGCGTGCGTTAGAAGTTCTCCTTTTCGTGCCCATTCATCGGTGGATTTGTTTATTTCATCCATTTTCTGTAGACTGAAATGTTTAAATAAATTCTTTAATATTTATTTATAAGTATATACGATTTAAATGTCAATTAGTCTAATTATTTAAAAATATTTACATGTAAATTACTTATTTGGATTATATTTATATAATATATACGTTCATATAAGCCCAGTGGCTGAGTGATAGAGCATCGCGCTACCCACCATAGGTCTGAGGTTCAAACCTGGGATGGGAAAAGTTGACTCAACCTTTCATCCTTTCAGTGGGTCGATAAATGAGTACCAAGCTTGCGCCAGGCTGACCACCTGACCGAAACATATGCTCATTTATCTCAGGGCTCAAGGTCACGTATATTGAAACTAGCATAGGCATTGGCCTTCATGAACTGTTGCGCCACCGAGTTAAGTTATATGTTTATATGGTACTTACGTACTATCGCAACAATGACACCGTTCAAGATAACTTGCCAAGTGGGCAACCCTGATTTCTCCTGAGTCGTACAAATGACGTCATGAATTGGCATTCTTTTTCATATAATGTCGCCAATACCGTTGTGCGATAATATGTATACCGTTTATAAAACTTATGGAAGGAAAACTTATTCCCTCTGAGAGCCGTTTACTTTTAAAATCCTCTAAGCAAACAAAAAGAGTGGGTTCGTACTTCCTCTCCAAAATGAATGTTTTTATATTCTCATAATCTTCTAGTTTTCACCACTAAAATAAACCAAAATATTGTCGACTTTCTCGCCAATTAACCTCAGTAAAATTTCAGATTTTTAATTCTTTTGGCTCATTTTTCTGCTTAAATGCTTTTTCTTTACTGAATCAAAAATAGATTCCCACACATGTTTCGTTTCTTCTTATCTTCGATCTCCTACATAAAATACTCTTAAAAAAAAATGTTTTTCGCTTTTCTTCTCTCGTTCTCTCGCTGAAGTTGAGTTGAAGTGGGCTGTATGAAAATAATATTTAAATAAAAAAATATGATTTCAAAAAAGTGTGCTTGAAATTTTTACTTAAAAACAAACAAACACGAACCTAAAAAGATTTTAATTTAAAACTAATCTAGAGTTGCCGACCCGAAGACGATTGCCGAGTGGAGCCGAGGAAAACCGATTGAGCCAAACCTGACGCTCCTACAGAAGTTATCACTTAAAAAAACAACAAACACTTGTAGATGAGTGGAATGCGCTGGACAACCGTGGGAACAATGGGAGCCAAGATTTAAATTTGTATCGATGTTTCAAGTGACGATTTTGAAATTATATGTTGTATAACCCGATTATTACCTATAACAGACTTTGTGTTACAATAAATTCTTCTTTTTCCTTTTAAGCATGGTTTCAGATAAATCAAAACTTAAAAGACAATTTCATTTCATTTCAAAGTATTCAAGCAATTGTTATTATCAAGATAGTAAGACTATTATCGTTGATGGAACTTAATTTCGTAAATTAAGACATTTTTCAAGAACAAGAAATGAGCAGCTTTAATACAAAATGGAAGACAATTCAAAACAAAGCAGAAAGAAGAGATTACCGAAGCAAAGGGTAACAAAATCGGTAATCAATGGAAAATTCGATGATAAAATCTAGAATAATGGTCTGATGTTTCTATGTCAGAACATCGACAAATACTTATGCATCCAAAATATGTAATAATAAATTGCGAAAGTTGTAAAATCTATTTTTAAGGTAACCTAATCGAATTTTCTTCAGAAGAATTTAATGCGCCATTGATGATGGTATGGGATTGGTTTGGAAAGAAAATTACTTTAAACTGTGGATGATGAGAAAGAAATAAATTCCAAAACACTTTTCGTGAGAATCGGTGGATGATTACAGACAAAAGAAATCTATCTATGTAAATTTTACGATGTAGAATTTTGTTTGCCACTAGACTAGCAGAAATAACACTTTTTAAATCAAGATAACGGCTGTCAACATAGTAATAACTAGGTATGGTATTTCTGAAAGCAAATCAGTGGTAAATTATGCAAATATAAGAGGTAACAAGGTGATTTTGAGGGATTTAAAGTCATTTCTTGATAAGCTTCTTCATTTTGTATTTATTGAAAATACACCGA
This sequence comes from Trichonephila inaurata madagascariensis, assembly GCA_019973955.1. Lineage (NCBI taxonomy): Eukaryota > Metazoa > Arthropoda > Arachnida > Araneae > Nephilidae > Trichonephila > Trichonephila inaurata. The sequence continues at coordinate 20,509 of BMAV01011655.1, read as the reverse complement.
ATACGTGATTTAACTTTATTCTTTTCTTTTTATAAATTATTATAAAAATGTTTTTTTTCAATTCTTACTATTAGTTCACACTCTTCCTATATATGTATATATATATCTTGTTCAATTTTCAATTGCGCTAATAAAATACTTTTTATTTATCCACTCACCCACTAAACTTGTAGTGGATGACACTTAAAGTAAAGGCAGCTTTTTCAAATATTAATTCATTAATTCTATTTAATTAATGAATAAATAGTAGCAAACAAAAATAATAGTCCACACCATATATAAAAAGAAAAAACGCTCGTTGTGCCCCTGTAGCGCAATGGACTTCTAATCCAAGGTCGTGGGTTCGAATCCCTCCTGGGATTGTCTAATTTCTGAGAATGTGATTTCTTTTTACTATACTATTTTATTGGAATAATAAAATTTAATTAATGGTAAATAGTAACAAACAAAAATAATAGTCCAACACCCTATGTAGAAAGGAAAATGGAAAATTGCGAGGAGAATCGCTTCCTATTTTGCCACTTAATATTGTGATTCTGTTATATGTATATGCATATTTATATAAATTGTAATTATTTAAAAAAAGTAACTAAAATAAAATTCTTCTTTGTTGATTAAAGGACTTAATTTCTTTTTATACTACTTGTTTTAATGTAAACTTTACTAAACTTGAAGATATTTCAAATATAAAGAAATAATAATATGAATTACCTTTTACGCGATTTACTCTCCTAAAATCTCGCAAAAGAAACTCATTTTGGAGTCCCTGTAATTTTCCTTATTCGCAATTAACTAGAAATAACTGCGAATTCCGAAAACAACCTGAAAAGCTATTGACACGTTCTATTTACGTTCGAAAGAGGGAGGGATTGAAGTAATTCTGTGATTCAAAGGTGACGACATGTTTACCTTCAGGAATGTAACGGCATCCTCAATTGACTAATCTTCACATAGATAAGTTGTTGGGTAAACACCTTGTTGCCCTAGAGAGTGATTTAACACAGAAATTGTCTGAAGAGTCTGAATAATTTCATTCCATTTTTTGTCAACAGTTGAATATTTTTTTTTAAAAGTCGTTTTACTCTTATGCCTCTAGATCAGTGTTTCTCAAACTTTTTTTCACTATGCCCCCTTAAGCTTTTTAAAAATTCTTACGTCTACCCTCTATATATATAAACTTAAATGATAATTATAAATTATTACAGTAAGTAAAATTTCAAAATTTACAAGGAAAAACTGAAAAAAAAATAATAAAATTTAGCGAGATCCTCGCGCTTAAGCTTGTTGCAAAGAGATTTTATGTCGGGTTTTAATTTAATTAAATTTAGTCTCAAATCTCCCTGTTTTCAGCCTATTTCTTCTTTTTAGCAACATATCATTTATGGCACTAAATCCACATTCTGTCAGTGGCGTAGCGATACCTCCGCATTGGGGGAGGGGAAATTTAGGTGTCCCAAAGTCTGACCGATTCAAAGTACGCAATCCTTTGTAAGATCCACCTTGGGGCCCAAAACCTGACTTTGCAGGGGGAGGGGGCGGCCCTAATGTGGTGTTCTCCGTTACGCCACTACATTGAGTTAAATATGAAGATGGAAATGGTAATAGTTCTCTTGCACATTTGGTTAGACTTGGATTTTTGATTTCGATTTCTTCACAAAGCCATGCCATCACTATTTTTAAATTAAATGACGGTTTAATTGACGCATCGTTTTGCATTTCTGAGAGTTTTGCTTCATACTGTAAATCTGAAACATCAGAAAGATCTACTATAACATTGGCTGCGTCATCCCAAATTGGGAAATTAATTTTTATAAATCAGAAAATCTTTCTTTTAAATCAGCTGACAAAATTATTTTGGTGATTGACAATAACATTTGCAGCTGTATCAATTACTTCACATTTTTGGAGCCAAAACTTTTAAAACCTTGTTTGTAATTGGTTATATTACTAATAAATTGATCTTTTACGCTCTAAATGAGTCCCTTTTCGAATTCCCCCTTAAGAATCAATTTATCCCTTTCTGGGGCTTAGGTCCCACGTTGAGAAACACTGTTCTGGTTGTTTTGTGAAAAGAAAAAAAAAATTTCACCAATTATTTCAATTTTGTAATAAGAAAAATCGAATTTAGGTTCTCTAGCCATTTTTAAAAATGGTGTGTGCAATTATAAATTCATATTTCTCCCTTTAATAGAAAGATAAGATTATTTTCTTAGCAATTACATATTAATAACTTGAATATTAAAAACAAAAATGTATTAATGAAACAAACATAAATTAGAAAAAAAAGAGTGTAAGCTTTAAAAAAATATTTGCTGGCATTTTTTTATATATTTTCATTTTACGTGAAATTAGCTAAAAATTAATATTTTCTCCTTCAGTATGTTACCTTGATTTATGAGAATTCTTATAAAGAAAGAATATATATATCACAGTTAAAGAGCTCTATACTATGAATAGATAAAATATTATGAATGTTAAGAATTTATTCTTAAAAAATCTTTATCTTTTTTCACAGTATAGAAAACTCTATAACTATTATTAATGTCATGAATTTTTTTTAATCTCCTGATTAGATTTTAAACACAACTAAATCGAATTTAAAATAAACACTTTAATAAGAAAAATAATTTTAAAATTCATCATTATATATAATTATTGTAATTTGAATTTTTGATTATTGAACTATGATTTTGCTTCTTGCTCAATCAAATTAATTACTAGTAAATAAAAAAAATAACTATTCCTGAAAAAAAATAATACAAAACAATACGCAAGTTATAATAAATAAATTTACCTAGCTAAAATCTTATATATTTTTTTATTGTCGGATAAAAAACAATACCATTTCGATTTCTTCGGGGTTTTTTTCTCGTCGATTTTAACTATATAAAGTTCCCCTGAAATATTTATTCAGATTTAACTCACAATATTGTAAATAATAATAAAATAAAAAATCGGCAGCATGCTGTTAGAAAGTATTTATGTTCTTACGACAAGCAGACAAATGATTCACCTGAAGAAAAAAGTGATTGACATATGACGTCACTTGAACGAAGCGCAAAGTCATGTGTATGCAACATCCTGTTCCAGTTGCAAGTAATTTTTACGTTAGACAAGGTTACTTCGCTTATGAAACTAGTTTCATGTGATTTCTGAAAACAATCCTAAGCAAATCAATCTCCATTTCATTCAAAAAAAAAATTAATCGAGACATGCTGATTTTTAATTACATTGTAAAATAAAAAATAAAAACAAAATCGATTATTCGCTATAATGATTGAATCAGTTTTATCGTCTTTACAAAATTTGTTAAATTCTTTTATGTGTTTAATATGTTCTTTTTTAAAATATCCCATTCGTTATAAGCAACGTGTAAAAAAAAATCTATTGTTCAAAAAACTTTATTATGCTCATTTTTTAATTAATATCGGATCAAAAATTAGCAGAAGGAATTTCATTAGGTTTTTAGAGAGAAAAAAAGAACAAAATGCCCAAGAAATTAAAGTTACATATCTTCTCTCATTCATCTGACCTCAAGAAATTATACGGAAATTATATTAAATGGAACTTAATATTTATTTCTACATTTAACAAAAATATTTTTATTTCTTTTATTTAATAAACTTAAAACTGCTTTATCTAAAATAAAAGTAAATACAGAAACATTTTTAGCTTTAATTTATCAAAATTAATCTAAAATATTTTAATGATATAATATCAGTCGTTATATCTTTATATTTTCCCCATGAAACTATAACTTTATTGATTGTTTGAGAACTTTGTTTCTTCTAGTACACTTGATATATATATATAAATTTAACAGAAGGAATTCCATTAGGTTAAAAGAAAAAAAATTGGAATATAAAATGCTGAAAAAGTCAAAACTATTTATCGTCTGTCATTACAGTCTGCCTCAAAAAATTATATTCTTAAAGAAAAAAAAGCTTGAAATGTTTATTTACGTAAACATGTTTGAAATGTTTATTACGTACGTTTTTCTGTCGGATAATTTTCATAAGATTGATAAAGATTAACAGAGGGAATTTTATTAAATTAATAGAAAAAAATTAAGAACATATAAAATGTTCAAAAAGCAAAATTACTTATAGTTTGTCATTACAGTTTGCCTCAAGAAATTATATTTTTAAAAAGAAATTTTAAGTGTTTATTTCAATAAAACGTAACAGAAATATTTTTTGTGCGGATAATTTTTTAAGATTGAAAAAATTAATAAAAGGAAGTTTACATTAGATTAATAAAAAATTTTTTTGAATGTATAAAATACGTAAAAAAAGCAAAATTACTTATCGTCTGCCTTAAAAATTTATATTTAAAAAAAATATTGAAATGTTTATCTGAATGAAATAAAATAAATATTTTTCACTCGGATAATTTTTATAAGAATGATAAAAATTAATAGAAGTAATTTCATTAGATCAATAGATAAAATTTAGAATAACATACTCAAGACTCAAATTATTTATCGACTGTCATTATAGAATGCCTCAAGAAATCATATTTGAAAAAAGCTTGAAATGTTTGTTTTAATTAAACATAAAATACAAATTTTTCGTTTGGAATTGTATGGAAATAAAACATGTCATACCTGTAAATCGAATCAAGATTTATCCACATTCTTTTGATAGATCCGAAAACAAAAACACGTTAGTTTTCGGCTAACACATCCAATCGAGCGAGTACGACGTTCCATCGCAAACATCACTGAAATGCACCGGGACAACTTTTCTACTCACTTCGCACGCAGCAGGCTTCTTACAATTCAACTCACCTAACATCTCGATTCGCTTCTGAGGAAAAAGAGAAAAAGAAATAATAACAAATAAATTGTACTTTTAACGATTAGAACAAAAAACAAAAACGCAGCGTCTCCTTAGGGTTGCTGCGCCGTGTGAAAGTTGTGTGGCGAACAAGTTGGCGGTGTTTTGTCTAATAGTATTACTCTGGATAATTTTCGCGCTTGTTGAAAATGTTGTATTTTATGGAATCGTATAATAAACAAGCGGAAAAGGATTTAAAAAAAAGTGTAAATTGTTTATAAATAAAAAAAAATTTTTTTTTTTAATATTCTTTTAGGTAAATGATAATTTTCTTTTATTTAAAGTTGAAAAACTAAAAAATTAAAGAAATAATTTATTTTGTTTAAAATAAATATTTTATATTCTAAAATTTATTTTTAGAGGTATTAATTATTCTTTTAAAATTATCTAACATGTTAGAATAAACTGAAATTAATGGAATATATTTAAAAAAAAATTCTTTTTGACATTTTGAGATATCTTTCATTAAGAAGAGACTACTAATCAGCATACAATGTTTTTAAAAATTCATCAGACTGCGTTTGGAACAGCGACACTTAAAAAGATCGTATAAACCAATAACATTTTTGATATTTAGTATTATTTGAATTAGAATATACATATAAAACTGTTTTAAGAATATTATTGCAATAATTATTTATATACAATTTTTTGGGCAAAAAGGAAGAAAGAAGGATATATTTTCAAAGCATATACCTTTAATGAAAAATGCTTCTATAATTATAATATTGCGCTTATATATCGCTAAGGCTTCTCTACAAAGCCTGAACTTGGATTTTCGAAATGTTTAATTTAAAGTGGATTTATTCATATTTTAAAATAGAGTAGAGAAATTTTAAAGGAAAACACCGGATATTATTCTGGTTGATACCAACTCTGAAATTAATGCTAATTTTTCAAAAATTTCTGTTCACCCCGGTGTCGAGGTCTTAGCTATACATAGTATTATTATTATAGAAACATTTTTTCATCAAAGGAGAATGTTTTGAAAATATGTCATTCTTTTTTTATTTTTGTCCAAAAATTACAGTTAAATACATTTTATTGCAATAATATTTTTAAAGCAATTTTCTACGCATTTCTAATTCAAGTGATACTAAATATCAAAGAGTTATTTATTTATACGCCTTTTGAAGATTACGGTCGAGTACCCGTCAGATAACATAAGAAATGAAAAAATTATTCCAAAAAATAGATGATATTTTAATATGGAATTGTGGAAAAAAAAAACATAATGTCTTATTAAATATTTGCCATTAACAACGGAGTGAGATATTGAAATGAAACATTGGATTAATTAATTATTTAACCTACTATTTTTTAAACATTATGAAATTATTAATCAATATTACCAATCAATATTTGATTTCTTTTTTTTATTCATTTATGGAATTAAAAAAGCATTAAAAATGAATGATATTGCATTGAGTAACTATAAAATAAATAAATAAATAAAATTAAATAAAAAAAAAATAAAATGTCTTAATTGTTTGCAATTCACTACAGGATGATACATTGAAATGAAAAAATGAATTAATTAACTAACCTATTAACTTAAAAAAAAAAGATATCACAATTTTTACTGATATTAAGGAATAGAAAACAAAGAAATAAAAGAAAGTTTACCTTATAATAAAAATCAATTCAAATTTCTTATAACGAAATATTTAAATGTACATATACCTTGTATAGAAGCATAATTTTAGCTACCATTGATTAGATATTTTTAATTCTCTTACTCTTGCAGCTGTTTCACTCTACAAAGACAACGCAAAATATATTTAACCTCTTAAAATTTTATTATTTATTATTCCTATATATTTTTAATACTATAAATTTATTTTTGTTATTTAAAATGTCTGACTACATCGGGAAAAGTAATTTAAAAAAGCGCATCAACGAATAAGTTTTTTTTTTTTAATATTTAGTGTCAGTTGAATTAGATTATGCATACAAAATTGTTTTAAGAATATTATTACAAGAAAATTTATTTAAATATAGTATTTTTTGGCAAAATATGAAGATAGAATGACATATTTTCAAAAAGTTCTCTTTTGTGAAAAAAGGCTTCTATAACAATAATATTTTGCCTATATGTCTTTGAAACTTTTATACTGGGGGTGAACAAACATTTTTGAAAAAATCCGCATTTCCAGAGTTAAGATCAATTGAAATAATCGGCGCTTTTTTTTACATTTCTCAACTTTGATGTATTAAACATTGAGTAAATCCACACACTTCTAAATTATATATTTCAAAATTCCTAGCTCAGACTCTCTAGAGAAGTCTTAGCTATGTATTAGCAAAAAAAATTTATTACTGTAGAAGCATTTTTCTCTAAGGGATACTATTTTGGAAATATGTCCTCCTTTCTACATTTTTGGCCAAAAAGTTGCATTTAAATAATTATTTCTTGTAATAATATTCTTAAACCAACTTTATATGTATATTCTAATTCAAGAGACTCTAAATATAAAAAAATATATCCATTTATGTCCTTTTTCAAAATTACAGTTAGTCACCTTAAGGTATCCGACAACGTTCGGAACCGTGATTTTGCGAAAGCGTATAAAAGGATAATATTTATGATATTTAGTGTCACTCAGATTAGAAAACGTATATAAAATTGTTTTAAGAATAGTATTACAAAAAATTATTTAAGTACAATATTTGACAAAAATGAACATAGAATGACCCATTTTCGAAATATTCTCCTTTTATGAAAAATGCTTCCATTATAATAATATTTTGCCTGTATATAGCTCAGACCTCTGTACAGACGCTGAACTAGAATTTTTGAAATATATAACTTAGAAGTGGATCTATCCATATTTTACTGCAAACAGAGAGAAATTTTAAGGAAAAAACGCCGATAATTATTTCAATGGGTGGTAACTCTGAAAATAATGTGAATTTTTCAAAAATCTTAGTTCAAACTCTCTGGAGAAGTCTTTACATTACACACACACACACACACACACACACACACACACACACACACACACACACACACACACACACACACACACACACACACACACACACACACACACACACACACACACACACACACACACACACACACACACACACACACACACACACACACACACACACACACACACACACACACACACACACACACACACAATTTTATTATTATAGAAGTATTTTTTATAAAAGGAGAACGTTTTGAAAAAAAAGGTTATTCTAAGTTAATATTTTGCCAAAATATTGTATTTAAATAATTTTTTTTTGTCAAAATGTCCTTAAAACTCTTTTATACATGTATTCTAATCTAAGTGACAGTAAATATCATGAACATTATCCATTTATGCGCTTTTGCAAAATCACGGTTCCGAACGCAGTCGTATACCTTAAAAACAATGCCTAACATTATCTCATGAAGAATAGAAAATGATTGATTAATATTTCTAATAACCCCATGTCGCACTATTTGTTTTGTTGAGCATGAAACTACAGTGAAATCACAAAAGAAACAGTTGAAATGTCTCTTTTGTTTCGCACATCCTTCAAGATACAACATACATTCGATTTACAACATTAACATCACGAATTATGAGAATGTTATAAGAAAAAGCTTACAATAATAATCATGATTTACCTCGAATAAGACAGAAACACAAAGAATCATAAACATTCAACATTCTATCCCTGTGTTTGAAGGTTGACACATAAGGCGATAAGTTCTTCAAAAGTGACACTGGAATAATATCTTCGACTCAGTGTATAATATTAGTTCAATGCTTTATTTTACACGAATAAATGAATGTGCAGATGTTCTTTTGTCGAACTGCTATTTACTGTTTTATGATATTCTTTGATAAACTTGACAATTGTTTAAAGTAGGCCAGTATGGGAGTTTTGCAATGTATATATCTTTCGGTCATCATTGTAAAATTTCGTGTATCAGAAGGCTGTTTGCCCTGTACAAATATTTAGGAAAATGAACTGGAAAATTAACAAGTAATATAAAAAAAAAATTAAGTCAATTCCTACTTAGGTCAACAAAGAAATTTTTTTATCTTGGTTACTTTTTATTAAATAGTTACAATTAATATAATATGCATATACATATGACAGAATCACAACATTGAGTGACAAAATAGAAAGCGAATTTCCATGCACTTTTCCATTTTCCTTTCTATATATGATATAGGACTATTTTTTATGTTTGTGTGTGTGTTACTCTATTTATTCAATAATTAAATTTAATTATTCTAATAAAATAGTTTAGTAAAAACGAAATCACATTCTTAGAAATTAGACCATTCCAAGTGGGATTTGAACCCACTACCTTTAGATTAGAAGTCCAACGTATTATCCAATGCGCTACAGACACACAACAAACGAGTTACCTTTCCATATATGGTGTCGGACTATTATTTTTGTTACTATTTATTCATTAATTAAATTTAATTATTCTAATAAAATAGTATAGTAATAACGAAATCACATTCTCAGAAATTAGGTCATCTCCCAAATGGGATTCGAACCCACGTCCTTTGGATCAGAAGTCCAACGCGTTATCCATTGCGCTGCAGAGACACAACGGATGGGTTTCCTTTCCATGTATGCTGTTGGACTACTATTTTTGTTATTTATTCATTTTACAATTGAATTAATATTTGAAAAAACTGTATTAACATCAAGTGTCATCCACTACAAGTTTAAAAAAATGTATTTGAACTTGAATGGATGAATAGAAAGTACTTTATTAACGATTATTAATAATATATATATATATATATATATATACTCTTAATAATAGTAGTTATATATCTATATATATATATATATATTGTCTATATATATATATATATATATATATATATATATGGCGGCCCTTGGTGCGCTGCTGGCAAAAATGAGGCGGGCATCATCTCTATAATACTTTTTTATTTCTTTTAATCACATGAAATCAAACATGGCGGTCCTTTGGTGCGCAAAGAGTGAACAATAAACAACACTTCGCGAGTGAGTACCAGGTAAGCCTTTTTTTCTAGAATGTTCCTTCGTCAGAGCTCACTTTACCTTTAAATAGCTTATTTACCCACAAATCCTACACGATGGTAAAGAGTTCGCCCTGTTTGTTTAAATACTTACAATTTGAACTAAATTTAAAACCTAAACACAACACCACACACACACACACACACACACACACACACACACACACACACACACACATGGGAGTGAGTGAACTAATAGTAGGAAATGAAAAATATTTATGAGTTTTTCAAAACGTGGAGATAATTTTTTCATGATTGAATGTAATTAAGAGAATAATTACGCTCATTTGCGTTTCAAGGCATTGGCAACTGGGACTGGGCCCTGGGTCTCGTCTTGCTCTCGACTCGGCCTCTATAAGATTATCATCTGAATAATTTTAATCGAAAAATATTATTCCCGGAGATATTCTCCAAAAACTGGCAATCTCGAATCAAATGCAATTGACAACAGTGGCAAAACTGCATTATTATGCTTTGTTTGTCGTTCGGGCCAAGGCCTAGGGCTACCATTATACACTATCATTACTCATTTAGTCGAAAAGCGGAAATCAGTCGAGTCTCTTTGTGATTAGGTTTGTGATACAGGCACATTTATTTGTTATAGGTTACCATTTGTATAAGCATTTGGCAATGTGCCTCGAGAAGTTTTGAGACGTCATTCTGTCTATAGTGAGGCTTAAAAGTAAGTATACACAGCAACGTGATCATGTCATTAGAAAAAAAAATAATCCCATTTTTTATATTGGGAAATAACAACTCATTCCTACAAACTCAGATCTAAAACATATAAAGTAAATCTAAAAGTAATCGAAAGGGTACCACTGAAACTCTAATTTAAGTCCACAAAAATGGTTTAAAAAAAGAAACTCATGTCACAAAAAGTAAGTATAAGAATAGATATAAGGAATCTCAAAAAAGGGCTTATTTTTTCCAAATTTCTTTTGCAAAAAAACTAAAAATCCATAATTAGCAGGATTTTTGGGGGTTATCTCTCTTCTTTTAACCTTAATGATATAAAGATCGCTTTGATTTATTCTTTTCCTTACAATTTATTTTTATTTTTTTTCTTGGTATTTGACATTTGTAATACTTAGTTTTAGTATTCTTAGTATTATGAGCTATTATTGTAGCTCAGTAGTAATATAAGCAAATATAGGAGAAGATTGGCTGGCCTTAAAACTATTTTCAACCTTATAATCTTAACCTTAAAGCTAAGAGTTTGTTATTAAAATTATTGAAATTATTTTATTCTTGATCTATACTGTATTGTTATGTTCCTATTTATTGCTTCGCTTTCTTATATGCATGTCAATTTAGTATATGATTATATATATGTTGTTGTTATCTTGTTCAAGCAGTGCTGAGAAAACAAATAGCGCCAAAGGCGTCCAAAACGGCCCTTGCTGTGTCGACGACCTTTGGCGAATAAAGCAATTGATGGTCCATGGGGTTTAGGTTAATGTTGTGGAGTTTAGCAAAAACATAGAAGGACAATTAAAAATATGATTAAAAGAAAGCTGAATGTCAGTACAGAATGAGGACAAATATTCAATTTCCCTCGGCATTAGATATTTCCACCCCAAATTAAAGGTCTTGTACGCAGTCTGGCTATGGGTTGAAATTACAGGTTACAATTAGGATTGCAATCCCGGGGAACCGAATCCCGGTATTTTGAACCATTTGTACAATTTTGTAATACCGGTATTCACAAGTTTAAGTACCTTTTTTTCGGATTTACAAGAAATTTTTAAAATTGTCTCCATTTGTTCAGGATGCCAACATAGCAAAAATAAGTTTCTTTATGTCTCCCTAAGGGGGAAATTTAAATTGGACTGGAGTATAAAGTTGTATCGTCCAATCAAGAGAAGTAATAAAATATGTAACCATCGAAGAAGGCGGGCCCAAAACTATCCTATACAGTAGAAGATACTGAACACGAGGATTCGTAGTTTGATATTCGTATCTGTGAAAAAAAGGTTGTAGTTGTGAAGGAAGTGCGTAATATTTCGATTTTTTTAATTTATTTAAATTTGGGTATTTGATTTACGTTGTTCAAATATTTTAGGTTCAAAATATTTCAAAATTATTAAAAATAATAAAAAAATATAATGAAAAAAAATAAAAAATAATAATGAAAAAAAGAAAAACTTTAAAGAACATAAAAAATCAGTTTAAATACTTCGGTTTGGTTTCATTATTTATAGATGAAAAAATATGGTGACACAATGAAAAAAATGTTCAAGAGTTTTTAAACTGAATGTAATACTGTTATAATTTATAAGTTACAAATTATTTTTTTATATTTACACTCCTATAAAACTGGAAAATTTAAAAAAAAAAAACTACACCGGTTTAAAACCTATCCGGTTTAAGATCTAAAAATCCCGAATACCGGTATTGAACTTTTGGTCCGATATTGAAATCCCTGTTACAATTAAGATCTGATTGAAGTGCTTTTTACGGATAAGCTATTACTTCATATATTTAAACTGTTATAAATCTAATTCAAACCTTTTTGGTCATTGTAAAAATAGTGCAGGCAATATTTTCTTACCGGATTGTAATAACGACCGCAATATCCAATGGTCACGAGCTCCTGCCTTGACAGTGTTCATCGAAGCACATTTTCAAGTCCTATACCACTAAAGAGCCCATTGCAAAAAGCGGAAGTGACACTTAAAATCTATTAGTACTCGAAATTCCTTCATGGATGTGAAAGGTTTGAAAATGGTGTACTTTTCTCGTGTTGTCTTGTCATTTGGGATGATTAAAAATTTAAGATTTCCGTTAATAAACAATCAATGAATCATTAAATATTCTACTTAAAATTAAATTTTTTTCTTTTTCCATTTGGAATGAAAGCAATTTTAGAAGAAATTATAACAATAGTCTAGAGAGAGATTAGTATTATATATGTATGTAATAATTCACGTTAATTTCATCTTAAAAGCATTTTTTAGTTTGTAATAGTCCTGACAGCGATTTTTTTTATTTACGGAATATTTTCCCTTTACAAATACCTCTGTTGACACTGTCAGTCCGAGCAGTAACTAATTGCAAACACAAATATATTTCAATTATTTTTTATTGATCAACTAGACGTTACCCGTCTGCTTCGTTTGATATTCCATGACGTTGCATGACTGTACATATTTTTTAAACTGCTGATATCCAAGTCCATTAAGCCTTACAATAGTTTTGAAAAGCATTCTTGTAGTTCTCACCTCTTGATTAATAAAAGGACAAGAATTTCTAGAATGGAAATATAATTATCTTTTACTCCCCCAGACCTCCCAACTGAGATATCCACAGAACCCATTATTAGTCGATCTCTATTCAACAAAATAAGCACACATGCCGAATTTTAAGTATGTAGGTCTAACAGTTCAAAAACAGGAATTTTTACCTATAACGGCCCCGAACGTCTCCTCAAAACACTCATGGGGAATTTAAATTCATACACGCGTAACAATATTTACTCAACGAAGGAAGCATGCCTGCCAAATTTCAAGTCTGAGGAACAAACAATTTAAACAGGATTTTTACCTATAATGCCCCGTAACCTCTAGTTGATTTCCCAGCATGTTTTGAGCCAATCTTTTCTCCCAAAAAAAATAAAAAAAATAATTACCAAATTTCCCTTTTTTGGTCTAATAGTTCAAAACTAGATTATTTTTTGCTGTATCTTCCCCATAGCCCCACAAAACCTCCTTGGGATTCGACTTTCGCCAAACCACGTCCGTAGCGATCTCTATAATGAACATAAGAAACATACTTTCCAAATTCAAGTCTGTAGGTCTGAAGTTTCGGGAAAAATCATGAAAATAATTGAGTCGCTTTTTTTCCCATATGTGCATAGGTAATCCTGAGGCTATGAAGAGAAGATCAACAATCTTGAACTGATTAAAAGAGTTAACGCATTTGATACAACCCGAACGGATGCACTCAAGCCACTCTTACAACCATCATTGATTTGGCTGGGTCCTGAAGTTAATTCAGATATCCTTCTTCAAAATATAACAAACTGGGGGTAAAGTAACGGCGCCAGCAACATGTGTGTGTGGTCTGACTATTATTACTTTAGTCAACACAAATCTATATATATAGGGGAAGGAAGAAAGATTCGATCTACCTTCCGTTCCTTACGAAATACTTTATCAACCACGCCAAAAGATCGTCTTGCGTGATGTTTGGTACTAGTTTATTTAGATATCACATCCTCATACCCCATGCCAGTGATTCGACGAATAGGGAACGAACGATACCATATTCGTGGCGAGCATGGGAGCAGCGTCACTTTGTGAGTTGCGTCATTCGTGTGTGACGGCTTGAGAATTGCGTCATTTGTGTGAGACGGCTTAATTGCGTCATTTGTGTCTGACGATTTAGTTGCTTTTGCGGTGGATAGATGGCGCCACGACTGCGGCGCGTGAAAGGTGCAGTTTACTTTGCACGGCCATGGGCACCAATGTAGGAAGGAAGATTCGATCTGAGTACCTTCCGTTCCGTACACAAGTACTTTATAAACTACGCCAAAACGATCGCCTTTGCGTGATGTTTTGGTACTGGTTTATATAGATATCACACCGCCACATATATATGGAAAAAAGCAACTCACTCACTCATCACGATATCTCCGAACTATTAAACCTACAGACTTGAAATTTGAAAGGAGTTTACTTTCATAAAGTTGATGCCCGCTAAGAAAGGATTTTGGAAAGTTGAAACATAATGAGTTGCGAGGGTTTAAGTAGCATTATAGATAAATATCCCCGTTTTTGAAATATTAGTCCTACAGATTTGAAATTTGGTAGGCATGTTCAGAGTAGAGATGTACAACAAGAAAGGGTTTTTAGAAAATCGACCCCAAGGGGTGTTATAGATCCCGGGTGTCGCCCAGTGACCTTGCGGGCCACTTCGAAAAACATTATAAAGTCCGGGGGCCCCAATAAAATATATGTACATTTATATCAGATTTGGAAACAAAAAATATTTATTGGAGTGAAAATTTAAAACAAAATGAATTATTATTATTGTTTTCATTACTTTTTCATGTATACAGACATAGATAAAATAATAATATTTATGTAATATAATAATAAAATGATCAAATAATGTTTAAAATATTACAGATGTCATTTTCTTGAAAATTACCGTGTTTTTTTAAATTGATCTTTCGTTACTCATTGTTGAAATTTGTGCTGTCATTCTCTCTCAAACGATTAAGTATACATTGCCTTTTATCTTAACTGTCCTGAATAATTTTTTTTAAACTTTAAGAAACATCTTTTAACTCCCTCTTGTTTTTTGGGACTCCAAACAGAAAAGGAGGAGGAGAAATGAAAGTCGCACAACAAAGAATCATGTGCCATCCATAGTAAAGGATATGCATAATGCAATTCGGAATTTATTAAAAATTTATTAAAAAGTAATTTATTATAGTAAAACCAAAGGTAACTGTTTGATAAAATATAAATCTTTTTTTTAATCTAAAGACGTTTCTATTATCAAAAAAGGATTTTTTTTTTAAAACAAGAACATGTAATAGGAAATACATTGTAAATTTATATATATAAATTTCCCTAAATTTTCAAAATGAAAAAATTTAAAAATCTGATATTAAAATTTTTAAAAAGTTTAGGCGGGCCGCAATTTTCGTACTGGCGGGCACATGTTGCCTTCGGGTGGCGTGTTGACACCCTAATTTATTTCCGTTTTTTAAAATCTTTAGGTACAAACTTGAAATTTGATTCACGTTCTTTTCATGGAACAGAGACTACTAGCAAATTGGTTTTGCAAAAAACCACCCTCAAGTGCCATTTTGTGTGTGTGGGGCTTACTGTCATAGCTAAAAATTTATGTTGTTGAATATTAGAATTACAGACTTGAAATTTCGTAGGCATATTTCTTTTGTTAAGTATAGATCCACTTATATTAGATTTTACGGAAATTGACTCCTATGGGTGGGGAAACTACTACACACAGAAACTGGTACACAGAAAAATTCCGGTTTTGAACCACTAGACCCATCGTAATAAAAAATTTGGTATGCATGTTTCTTTGTTGAATTGAAATTCGCTAAGAGCAGGTCTTATGAAAACCGTCTCTCAAAAGTAGTTCCTGAGCTTATTGACAAAACTCCGATTTTGGGTTTATATTTGGCAAACATGTTGTCTTATTGAGTAAAAAATTCACTACAAATCGGTTTTGAGAAAATCAACTCGAAGGGGTTACCATAGCATAAAAAACATAACTTTGTTTTAATTTTAAAAAATTGTTGTTTAAAAGTTCTGTCTTTATAAATAAAAGGCAAGATCTTATATGATTGTTTTTCAATACAATCGATTTCTTAATGCTAGACTTATATCAATAATTTAAAATACATAAACAGTATATATCATACAAAATCATGAAATATCCAGCGAAGCGTTCTGGTAAAGGATAGTCACTTTGTATAATAATATACTTTTTTTTTCATATCACATTTATTCTGTAAGATGTTGGCAATTAGAAATTTTAGTAGCATTAAAGAAAACCCTGTTGTAAGAGAAAAACCTTGTTAGATAGCTTTACAAGTTTATAAAAAATTCTACCTAACAAGCAAATGAAAGGAAAGGGAAGAAGTTATAAATAGGTTTCTTTTCTTTAAAAACTAATGGAGAAAAAACTTTTTTTGAATCATATTTTTCGTAATTAACTATTGTAGATAAATATTTTAAATAACTGAGTATAATAAATAAATCCGCAAAAAAAAACAACAACATTTTATTACTACGCAAAAGGGGTGATTTCGGGGAATATACTAAACTAAATGAGACCCAAAGATGTATATATTACTAAATATACCTATTTTATTCTTCTAAAAGTTATAGAGTATCTCTACTGCTTTGGTGTGAGGGTTTATAGAAAGGAGAGCCACCATTAAAAATCAACACTTTATTTCTTAACCTTTCAGTTACTATCAATATTTAATAAAGTAATGAAGGGTTAATCAAATATTTTAATGAAAAATGCTTATATTAAATGTAGATACTACGCTTGACTCCCTGAAATGCAAAAGCTCTTAACCCTTTTTTCTGGATACAATAACGATTCGAATGTAAAGCTTAATTTAATCTCTCTCTAACACAAACACATCCAATTGGATCTTTTGATTCGATTTTCCCAAATGGAGTTCACTTCACTTAAATAGTATCTCTCATTTGCATTAATCACAGTTCCTTTACAGAAAGAGTTTTCCCCACCAAACAATGTATGAATAGTATTTCCCCTTTAGGATTAGTAGAAGGGCACGAAGAAATTCCATTTGCGAAGAATTTATGCATTTCTAAAACATTTTAAAAATTATGCCTAAAAAAATCTACAAAAATATTAGTTTTTGCAAAAAAAATAAAACTGAAAAAAAAAAAAAAAAAACGTTTGCAGCCACAATTTTAAATTTTTGTTCTAGATTGAAATGTTCAAAACAGACAGGAAGCAATCGATAAATAGTTTTGAAATACTGGTTCATTACTTTCGAATGCTTGAGATGCATTTTAAAACAATTTATTTTTATTTAGTTTGAAAAAATTGTAAGTTCCTCTCGGAAGTCTATTAAAATAAAACGAAAGGACGCATCATTAACTTTTGGGAAAAACTTTGTTGGAATTCATGAACAATTTTATTTCTCCTGAAATCAAAACCAATTTCCAAATGGCGTACAAATTATAAAAATGTGGTTATTTCTTTCTAATATATTTATTAAAGTATAGTTATATAAATTTTAAATTTTAATAATTATAGTTAAAGCATAATTATGATGTAGTTTATTTGTTTCTTTTACTATTTGATTTAAATATGACGCTTTCAACATTGAAGGATGAATCCAACACAATTGTTTGTGTGGGCCTTTAAATTATATTTCTTTCCTATCTTAAACCGTATTCCTTCGTATACGGCCTAGATTTGTCAAATAAGTTTTATTGTTATACTGTTTAACCATTTTGAATGGGTAAAAATATGACCTCGTTCGAAAAAGAAAGTTCTCGCCGTTAAAATAGTTTTATTGTTTGACTATACCCATTTACATTAGTATATTTTATTTTGAAATTATTTTAGTTTAATTGGTTTGTTTCTAAACAACCATTTAAAACGAGTTAAAATGCTGGGTTTTTTGTGCTCAGTGAGAAAGATCTTTTTTCTTTTTAAATACAAATAATGACCGTATAATAATACAGAGACAAATTTTATTTTATTAATTAGTATATTTTTTTAGAAAAGTACATAAAAAACATTTGTAATATACTTATAACTTATATATTTGTATGAATTTTTCTGAAATAGTGGAATGTTTAAAAATGTTATCTATGAAAAATATCCAAGAAATCTTTTTTTTCGGGTTTTATACGTAGTCTAAAAAGGCTATTGAAACATCACATATAACTGCATTTTAATGTTTAATTTTTTCTTAAAAAGTCTACATTAAAACTGAGCTGAACTTTTATTATCAACAATAATTTTTGCTCACTAACTATTTGACAAATAGTTTTGTTTATCAAAAGTTAGAGAAATGTACTATTTTTAATGAATTTCCACTTCCGGTAAAAATTCAATTCATTTTCTTGGCTTCTGTGTTTTTTAAAAGAATACTTTCATCTATTTTTCATATAAACAACCCTGTAATGTTTAGATTTGCTATGGAAATGAAATTTTAACGTTATATTTGGGGTTATCGTGGTTATATGCAGAAAAAATTAATCGGGAACCTATATACCTGTCTGTGTGTGGAAAAGATGTTTATGTCTTAGAGCAGTGCTTCTCAAAGGTTTTAATATTCGCGTCCCAATACCGATCATAATTTTCATAGCACTCCTCCATACAATATATATATAACAATGTATTGAATCCAATAATATACTATATTTCGATGCTAAAACTACAATATGACCTTAACCTCTTAAGTTCCACCGGCGTATATAAACGTCTCACTCAGTCAAAGTGTTAATTTCCCCGGACGTATATATACGTCTTTCCGAAGTACGATCTTTTTTTGCACTGCTATCCCTATAATTATTCCAAAGACTTTGGAATGCAGTAAAATGACCGTGACAATTTTTTGGAAGACTTACTTACTTCAGATTATTTGCTCTTCTGTATTCTTCCCCCCAATACACCACATACGCACTCCTACGTGGAAAACAAATCTCGAAAATTTTTAATCGGCAGTTAAGGAAATAATTATAAGCCGTAAAAATTTTGTTAGGTGTTAATTTTTGTGTATAATTTTATATATAACAATTCCATGAGGTCACTGGCAATTATTAAACTTGTTCTTAACTTAGTATTGTTATATTAATTATAAAATACATTGTGTAACACTGAAACATTTATAAGTGAAATATATTAGTGTAAATGTGTATTTTATTTTTTTTATTATGTCTGAATATATTTTGTTTGGTTACTTTCAGTGAATTAAAAATTTTTAAATAATCTTGTTTTTGACTTTTCAATATGCTAGCGCCCCCCTAGAGTCGTCACGCCCCAAGGGAGGCGGCTCAAGTTTGAGAAACGCTGTCTTAGAGGATAAGAGAAAATTAATTGAAAAGTAATTTTAAACTTTTTTTATTAAACCCCAAAGAGGTTGAATTTCCGAAAAATGGAAAGACTTAATTTTTGGTTGATGATTTTGACTATAGAAACAAAAACGATGAATATTGATAAATGAGTACTGAGTAGAGAATAGTACAATGTGCATCACAAGATATTTCATATTTCCATTTCTTTTCCCCGCACCATTGAATCAGTCCGATCCAAGCTTATTTCCGTTTTCCGCTTTATCGTCCTCCGTAATCTCGACAGCAGGTTTTTCTAAAATTCAATAAAAAGGAAGTGCCAATTTAATATTAACGAAGCTGATGTTTTTCCCCTTTTTTACTTATTTAGTAGTTGTTCTCTTATCCAGTGTTTTTCAAATTGGGCGTGCCCCCTTGGGGGCGTGATAACCCTACGAGGGGCGCGCGAGCATATTGAGAAATCAAAAATAAAAGATTATTTAAAAAAAAAAATTATTCCCTGAAAGTAAACAAACAAAATACATTCTGGCATAATAAAAAATAAAATACACATTAACACTAATAAAAAAGACACTTAAAAATATATAAGTACTGTGTAAGGTATATCTTATAATTAATTTAACAATTCTAAGAAAATAACAAGTTTATTAATTACCAGTAACCCCATAGGCTTCTCATATATAAAATATGCAGAAATTCTTATTTTGATAAATTTTTACGGTTTATATAATTAATCCCTCAAATACCGATTAGAAATGACCCTCATTGCCGATTAATTACCCCAATGCTATCGTTTAACGCGTAGGCGAGCGTATTTGGTGTATTGAAGGTGGGGGGGTAGGAAAAATAACTAAGCAAATCCTATGAAATAAATCGCAAACACTGTCAAGGTGATTTATTGCATTCCAAAGCCTCGAAAATTCTTATGGAGAGCAGTTCACGGAAAAGATCGTACTTCGAAAAGACATACAGTCGGACCTCTGTATAACGAAGTCGCTAAATCCCCAAAAGTTCGTTAATTGGAAAAATTCTTATATGGAGGTTCATCTTTCAATTTTTTTAAAACTATAAAAAAATTTTTTTAACC
>BMAV01011653.1:0-43458 GCA_019973955.1 Trichonephila inaurata madagascariensis | reverse complement strand
AGACAAATTAAAGGGGGGCTTTAACGCCTCATATAAATAGAGGTTTTTTTTCTTTTTTTTTCGCTTGTCTTGGCTATGTAGCGTTTGTTTTTTTTTGCGCTGGTCCCCGCTTATTGTAAGCCGAAATATTGTTGCCCTTATCGCATATGTGCGTGTGTGACCAGAATTTTTGATGTTTATTAAGAAGTTTTTTTCTTTGAGTGGAAATTATAGTACATTATTACTACAAAAACCCGGGATAATGAAATACATGAAACCACCAGACCCGTCATTTTATATATATATAAAATTTTCTAAAATGCACATTTTAAAGTCATAGTTCAGGCTCATGCAAAATCTTAAATATATAAAAAAGTATTTTTTATGATAAATTTTATAAAATGCTTATTTTCAAATTTTAAAAAAAAAGTTATTCTGAAAATAAATAATTTTTTTTCCCTTTTTTTATGAAAAAATTGATTTAAATTTTATTTATTGTAATAATATTCTTTAAAAAAATTTCATATGTATTTTTATAATTCAGGTGACACTAAATATCATAAAAACTGTTTATTTATAAAATTTTTTAAGAAATCAGGGTTTCCCGAACGATTTGAAATTTTAAAAAAACTTAAATAAATATTTGAAAATTGAGCCCATAATTTTTATTCAATTCAAAACACTTTAAAAATGTATTTTTCTTCAATACAAGTTTTGTGTGTGTGATACTAAAAAAACTGATTAACCCTTTTTGGGATTAAATTAAAATTTTTTTCAATATTAACCAAGTAACATAAAACAAGATCATTAAATAATTATAGAAAGTCACCCGCATACACTTCATATTAAAATATTTATTAAAAATGAACATTAAAACGCTTTCATTTCTCTTTTATATTTATATTTGGCTTGTTTGCATATGTTTTTTTTTTCTTAATTTTCTGTTATTGTTTCAAAATTTTTTTTTTTTAATAAAATTGCTGTTTATTAACATATAATATTTAGGACCGAAAACCATGAGTTTTTGAGCAATTTTATTTATTATCGTTTGCATAAGTCTATTTTTCCCTAATAAAAATTACTAACACAAATGAGAATGAAACACACCATAAATTATACTTACGACCCCCCCCTATGTTTTTTGGGAGGGAAAAAAAATTGAATGAAAATTTATATAATACCCTTTTTTTACTATTTTTGAAGACATTATTAATCTTTTCTTTCAGGATCATTTATAATTTTAAAAATGGAAAATTTATTTTCTCTTGGAACACGAGAGATTTTTTTTCTAAAATTTTCAAATTACACCTTTAACTGCTTTGTCACACTATCAAAATATATGTATAATATAGAAAATCTTAAATTATAATTAATGATTTCCTTTAATTTTACAAATTTAAATGTGTTTATTTAATTATACACATTTAAACGGCAAACATTGTGGGCGACATCTTTTGAATAAAAAAAATAATGTAATTTTTTTTGAGTTACCTTAAGAATGATAGTAAACCAATTTTTTCATGTCTACAGAAAAAAGTTTAAATTTAAAATGTAAAAATTTTTTCTCAAAAAAAAGAAAATCAAATTATGTTAAATCCCCTTAACTCATTGTGTACCTATATAATCAAACTAACAAGTAATATAAAAAAAAAAATTAGTCACACAATTCCCACTTAGATCACAAAAAAAATTTTTTTTTGCTAATTTTTTGTAAATAGTTTCAAATTTAAAATAAAATGTATATAATATGACATAATCACAACATTAAGTGGTCTAATTTTATTAATTATCATTTAAAGTATCGTATTTTCATTCAAACAACGGATATAAAATTTAGTTCAACTGAATGTTTTAGAAAAACATTTTCAAAGTTTGAAACAATTTCCCGGGGCGCTAAGCACCCAAAAAAAGCTGCCAACATGGCTGTATTTGTAATTTTTAAATAATTAGTGTTTAAAAATTTAATTTTTATTAAATATAATTAAATTACTGTTTTTCATCCAGAATGATCATGCCAAAAATTTTAGCTCAATGGGTGTTTTAAAATGTATTTTTTTAACGATTGAAAATTCCACCAAAATAAATAAATAAAGAAAAGGGAAAAAGAGTCTAAGCAATGTAGAAAAAAAGTAACGCACAAGATGGAGGAAAAAAAACGATAGATGTAATATTCTTGCACTAAAAATAAAAAATGCTACCAGTATCTTAGCAATTTAACGCTTTTTTCAGGAAATATAATAAATATAAAACGTCAATAATACACTGGCCTATATAAATATGGTTCTGATGCAAGAAATTATCCGGATGGTCATGGTCTCATACTGAGTTTACGGATATCCCCCTGAAGGATTCTATGATAATTGGAAAGCTAAACTGATGCAAGAGATCGAATGTCAAAAAGCAGCACATCAGAATCCATCACACCCAATTGGTAAGAGATCTGAAAATCGTGCCAGTCAGAGAAGTATTGGAGAAACATGAAGAGATTCTCCCTATAAAGTCTTTCCGCATTTTAATGGTTATTATCCTATTGTCCCAGGTATCCGTTACAGATGGGCAACGCTGTTGGGCGTAGAATCTTGGTAACATATATCCGTTTCGTGCTGAAATAGCGTTGTGGAGAAAAATATAGACCCGCTATATATCAAATAATAGTATCTCATTCTATAACTTCTGGTAGTCAAGCTGCGTTCTGAATGACACGAAAAGTATTATTAGTATCCCATTTCTGTCCTGAACGTCTCCAGGCAGGTATTCACTGGTTGTAAGGGATTAGTTTGAAATGAGTCTTATCACTTATAAGAACAAGTTGACTAAAGCCCGAGGCATTCTAAGTTAAATGATGCTGCGACACAGAAAACACAACACAATGGGCAATGCTATGGGTAACCCATTGCAACGTGGGCGATGCTGCGATGGGCAGCGCTACAGATTGTTGATATAGACACATGCAGGGCTTTAAATGCCCATTACTCTGTTTTAGCGTTTTAGTACTTCCTTAAATCTGACAATTTTCTTAAATGTTTTGAGTTGTACTAAACTCGGAAGAAGAAAATTCCATGTTTTCGTTATTAAGGTAGCTTAATAAATGTTTTAAAAGTTTTCTATCAAAATTCTTGAAAAGGTTTGAAATAATTAATGAAATATAGACCTAAAATATATAAATAAATATATCTTATAATTATTAGTCTGGATGCCACAATTTTTATCTATTTACATATAAGCAATATTTTTCAAGTGTAGCGAACACTTGTGGAACAGATCTTTTATTCGGAATCCCAATTCGCATTACGACTAAAGAGCTGGTTGGCATGTACTAGAGGGTTTTTTAAGAGGATGGATGGCATCTGCAGCAGTTTTTTTTCACCAGCTGTAGTATTGAGATACCAATATTTAAAGCTATAATTTCAGATGTAACCCATCGACAAAAAATATTACTTAGGATTGTTCAGACTACGAACAATTTCACAATCGCGTCCACATACATTTAATTAACAGGTATGACTATTAACGAAATTTCAAGATCAATTTGATTTTCAAGTAGCAAAGTGTAACAAATATTAGAAATCTCTTAATCTCTTAAAAAGTACTATTTTTATTTTTAAACCTTAATACGTATGTTAAGGTGGTTTTAATTACATTACGGTATTGATTCAAGTAACGCGCAACAGACCTAACTAGAGTAGGTTTAGTAAATAAAAAACCAGCATATATTATTTCAAACATTAAACTTTGCTCAATATTATTTTATGATGGAAATTTAAACAGTCTAAAGAAAAATCATAAAATAATCAGAACTATTTTTATTTATGTAGTAACATGTGTCTATTTTTGAAATTAAAATCTATAAAACAATCAAAGTATCAAAGTTATTGTTTTATATATATTTTATTATGTTTTACTTTTGGCGTTTTCGTATGTTTAAACTGCAACAAATCCTATAATTATTTATTGGAGTATATAATAAAAAGACATATAATTGAACTAAATATGATACTATCTTTATACTTTGAAAGTAAATATTGTCAATTTGTACGCGGTTTAAATGTCAAGAAGGAATATTTATTTAACAAACAAACACAAAGCAATCTTGCCCTTTTCTCAAAACTGCGTATTTTAAAATAAGTATAGGTTTTTCTTTTAAAATAAATATCAATTTATTTCAAAATCACACTCATTATATTGTATCCGTCTTCCTCTAAAATATTTCCCGAGATTGTTTTCTGAAATTTTAATTAAAATGCATTTTTTATTATCTAGAGTATGTTTTGTAACAAAATCTATCTAAATGTAAGCGGAAGAGAACTGTAAAATACAATACGAATGAAAATTTTATTTAAGTTTTGCATGAATAAATCAACCTAAAAAATAACTATACTACTTAAAGAAAACTCATCAATAACCCTTAAGAAAAATATTTTGTTTCTGATTCTTTTGATGGAGTCTCTGGAGACGAGAGAAGAGATAGTAAAAAACAACAATGAAACAATCAGCATGCCGCGCAAATTATTTCCATTATCTCTAGTAATTTGTTTATTTTTCTAAAAGAATGCATTACAGTTAACGTGTGAGCAATAGCTAGGAAAAAAACTATAATTATGGAATTGCATTATCGCATCTTAACACTGAAGGAAATGGGTAAATAGTTTAGAGAAAAAAGGGAGTTAATGAGCATAAAAATATCAAGAAAGAAACATATTTTATCTTCTGTGTTGTTTCGTAAATCAATTGCAATGGGATATAAAATAGTTAAAATAAATGATATAAAAATAGACAGATCGATCTGGAACATAAATCATAGTGCTATTAAGATCCTGATAATGATTTTGATAGTTGTTATGAAAAAAAATCCATGTATGTAAAAATATTTGTCTTATTTAAATTGAGATCATTCCAATGTGATGAATGTAACATGAAAGGACTTTTACCGTTTTTATTCGCATATTTATTTGAACAATGTAGATTATGTATTTATAAAGTTTTCTTAAATGTTGAAAAACACTAGAACGTTTTCAATTAATACATAAATATTAATTAAATGTTAACTATGCTTCCTTATTCCTTACGCAGAGTCAAAATAAAATATTTTCTAAATAATTTGTTTGTCGCACGTTATAAACAGAGAAAATAATAAATATTCCTTATAAGAAGTTAATGAGATGGTCCTCACCAAACGACCGACGTCCCGTTAGGTAACTAATGATTTTCAAACGGCCACGTAGTTTCTTCTGTGTAAGTACCCAAGACAGAATAATATCGACGCTGAAGTTTCGAAGGCAAGTCGACCTTTGACTTCTTTTTGGTCAAGCCAACAGAGAAGTGGCCGACATTATTCCCACACCTATCTCCGGCTTCTAAGTCCACCGCAAGAGAGGGTACCAGGACATATGCCTGAATGGTAATCCCAGCTACGTCCAAACAGAAATGATTTTGAATCACGTGTTCCTTATGGAAGAGTGACATATTCCTCTATTAAAAAGATACGAAAAGGAGAAACTACACTCGCAAAGAGACAATCATGTACTCTGCGACGGATTCTATCCGCGGTCATTGAACTAATATTCTGGGTGTAATTATTCTTTACCTATAGTATGAGTTTTAAACCGCCTTCCGTAGAGATGACTTGAATTATGCTAGTTTAAATTATATTTAAAACCTGTCAAGGGGTGTGTTAAAGTTAATCGGGGATCGGTAATCGTGAGTAGCTGTCATTAATTGTTAGTAGTGAGTCGTTTGTCTCTTCGAGTTACCATTTGAGCTAGAACTGCCGTTCGCAGAAGTGGAAATAATATAGAACCTGATTTGAAAAGGACTAGCAGTTAAGAGAAAATTTGGCTAGTCATCTTCAAACAGATCAAGAGATAAGTGTGTGATGGGCTCTATTCGCCTTACATCTAGTAATCCTCTTGGGGAAACTATTCTTTAATTGTGATTTTAGTTTGAAACCGCTTTCTGTAGTTATGGCTTGATTTTATGCAAATATAACTACTATTTAAACCCTGACATTGAGGTGTTTGAGGTTAAGCCTTAATGTTAGAACGGTGATGGTGAACCTATGACCCGTGGGTCAGACACTGACCCACACAAGCTTTTTAACTGACCCACTATTACTAGGCAATCACTTGTTTGTTCACGCAGGTTTATTTATATTTTCTAATTTGCGTAGATTATTTGTATTCTACTTGAATTTTTTTCCAACAAATTGACACAAAAGTAATTTAAATGCTGTGTATAACCTTCAGTTTAATCATTACAGTTTCAAAGTTACGCAAATGAAAACAAATGTATACGAAAGTATGTAATATTTGAAATAAAGCAAAAATGTCTACAAAATATCAAATAAAGTGTATAATTTTACTCACATTTTGTTTGTTGAAAACAAATCGAAAACCAAAGAAAACAATCGAAAAACCATATTTAAAGCACTTTCTTTGCATAAAATGCACTTTTGTAAGGTTTTGTTCAGTTACGTTTGATGAAAGAGTCTTCCATAGTGCCCTTTTTTACCCGTTAATCCAATCGAATTTTAAAGATGCTTAGCTTTAATTTTTTTTTAAAAAAATTAACAAAACTCTGGTGCAAATGGGCATTAGTGATCCACGCAATAGTACTAAAAAAATGTGAACAAAATTTGACTCATGTCTCAAAAACGTTCACCATCCCTGTGTTAGAATAATAGAATATGAATTGCAAGTAGGAAGTCGTGTGGCTTGGAATTAATATTCGTATTAGAATCCATCAGGAATTGTGGAAAGAAATAGCAGTAGAACTGTACTAAGTTATCGTAGTTTCGAGAAAGACGGGTTTAATGTCTCTTTTATTACTTTCCCACTACTTCCAGGCACAGAACGTCGTGCCGAAAAAAATGATATATCTCTTAAATATAAAAATTATTTTCTTAGTGCTTCGCGTTAACAACCCAACGTAACTTTCTCGTTTCTCAATACAATCGAACCCAGTACTTTCCGCCGCACTGAACTGAAAACCCAAGAAACTATCTCTTCTCGGTATCTCAGACCAGTGCTTCTCAAACTTTCAATAGTGGCGCCCCCCTTTTCAATCACAATTTTTATCGCGCCCCCCTTATACATTAATAAATTACTGAATGCAATAATAATGCAATTTGACGCTAAAGCTACAATACACGATCTTAATTATAAACCGTACAAATTAATAACATAAGTATTAAATTTTGTATATGTTACTTTTAAGCAAAAAAAAATAATTAAGTAATAGGATAATTATTATGTCATTTTTCCTTTCTCTAATTTTTAAATTGGAACATATTTCAAAATGCAGTGGCTGCTCAGATTGATTGATTGATTGAATATTAACGTCGCACTGTTCACCTACACGGGGGCTTTTGGCAACGGACCACCTAATTTTGAACCATGGTCAAGTGACGTGGACGACACCTGAGCTGGCACCCCCTCTCCTAACTACCACACCACACCAACGGGAGGACATTACAGCTCTCGACAGATTTAACGTGCATCGCTGCCCTACACGGCGGGTCCTTAGTTGTATTGGGCTCGAACTCGTGACAAGGCAAGCTACGATTCGATACCTATATCACTCGGCTACCGAAGCCGCAGTGGCTGCTCAGAAGACAAAATATAAAACCGTAAATATAAAAAAAGAACTCAGGGGGTCAATTTAAAAAAAACAAAAAATTTTTGCCGCAAGAAAACCCAGGAAGCCAATACTTAAAACTTTTTTTTAAATTTCATTTAATAAGTGTTTAAATTTTATATATGTTACTCTTTAAGTAATAATATATTTTAAGTAAATTTTTTTTAAAAATAGGTTATATATATTTTTTTATTTTTTTTTCTAATTTTTTAAATTAAAAGATTAGAAATAATTTTTAAATTTAAAAGATTTATTTCCTTCAAGATCCATTTCAAAAAAGTACAAAGTCATTATAAAAAAAATAGCTAATCTATGTTGCTCTTTATCATATCCATTACATCGGCATTCCGCGAACGTTCGGGTAGCTAGGCAACCAAAGTCTGCAAAAAATTTTAAAAAACTGCCCAATTCTAGTCAGTTTTGGCCCGAACGATTAGCTACCGAATCTTTTTGAAAATGTGCATTTATAATCCAGCGTTTAGAAATTTCACGGTTTTAAATATTTACGGAGTGGTTTAAAAACAAAATCATAGATATATTTTAAACACAGGAGTTTCGACGAAAAAAAGCATCAACAAGTACACAGACGAGGGTAAATTATGTTACGAATGGGTTGGATCCATTTCAAAATGTTCAGAAGTCCACACAACTGGCGAAAAGAGATATGATTTCCCCTCCCGTGCGAAATTAAAGGGCAATTTTAATAAATCATTTTTTTAATTCTGGGGTAGAGGGGGATGCTAATTTTTTACACTGAAAACAAAAAAAATTTCGTAATATTACCATTTTAACATCATACCTTTGTGAACCCGGATTTTCTGCGAGGCCTACTTTGAAGACAAAATATAAAATCTGGGGCTAAATATCAAAAATAACTTTTGGAGTGTCAATTTCTAATTTTTAGCCTTCCTTTGAAAAAACTTTTGCCCCAAAAGGGCCCAGGGGGAAGTAAAACTGATAATTATTAAACTTGTTCTTATACTGGCTAAAGTACCCACTTTTAACACGAGTTTTTTTTTTTAAAAAATGATAATAATTTCTTGATATAAAAAGGTTAATTGAAAAGGGAAAAACCAAGTGCATGACAATGTATACAAAATGAAAAAATGATTTTTTGGGAAATGAATACTCATATTATAAAGGGTTTTTTGAATGAACTGTAATTTTAAGCCTCGCAGAATTAGCATTTAGAATAAATGTTAAGTAATAAAAAGAATATAAAATTCTAATGAATAACAATTGTTTTTTTTAATATTTAAAGCGGGGCCCGGGTCAGGTGTGACCCGATACTAACTTTAATGGTCGCGGGGAGTGATCCCCCAATTTTTTTTTTATAATTATTTTCAATATAAAAAGAAAAAAATCACAATTTCAGTGAATAATTTAACAAAGAAAATATACTTACCTATTTCAAGGGATTTTTCTATTTTTCTTTTTATAATTTGAAAAAATATCCATTAAAACTAAAACTAAATTTTTTTCCAAATGTGTGGCCTTAATAAAAACATAAATCACAGACATTTTTTTGCTAACATTACGGGAAATTTTTTGCAAAAAAAACTGTCACATTTTGTTCTTATTGTAATTTTAATGCCCTTTTGATGATCAAAAAATATCCTGTTGAACTTTTTTTTTTTCTTGTGTCTTTTTTTACGGGGGGAAGTACATTTTTTCGGTTTCACTTATGGCTTCATATTTTCTTTTTTATAAAAATTCTTAATGTTTGCTATTGAAAAAATTTTTCCCTTTTTTTCATGTTTTTTTTCTTTTCTAAAAATTTCTTTCGCTAACATGATTAATACATTATTTCCCGCAAAATGTTTCCCTTTTTTTATCAGCTTCTTTTTTCCCCTTTTAGAGATATCACCCCAAAATCCCCCCAAATTTTTTTTTATTCTGCTCATTTACATTTATAAACCATAATCATGTACAACATCACAATTCCACAATTTTTCATAGGGAAAAGGGAAATTTAAAAAATATTTTTAAAAAATAGTGGTCGTGCCGGGAACTCGGTCTAAACAAGATATAAGATTCAAAAAAAACGTTTCCAAATTCCCAAAAAAAAGGGAAAATTTTTATAAATTTCATTTACCCCCCATTAAGACTGTCATATTAGAGGATTTTTGTCAAGGTCATTGGTAAAAAATAAACATTTTTCCCCAGAATTAACGTTTTTTGTATTATATTTTTCAGATACTATAAAAAAAAATTTTCGGCCAATTAATCCTTCAAAGTGCTCAATATACTTTCCATTAATTAAAACTTTTCACTTTTGGAAAAATAACAGAATTATATAATTTACAACTTCCCTAAAAAAAGGAGGCAGGAAAATATACCAGTTAGTGAAACCCAGCAAAAGTAATATTTTGGGTTAAAAGAAACGTAAAAAAAATTTTCATCGTGGGATTAAAAAGCAAACAAAATTTTTTTTTTTATTTAGTTAAGGATCAAAGATAGTTAATGAACGTTAAAAGTAGAATTTTTTATTTTGATGAGTTTTTTCACCGATGATATATAAAAACTATCAATGTAAATCTGTTTTTTTTTATTATATCAAAAAGTATTTTTTTTTTTTTCTTTCCCAGTAAATTATTTTTTAACCTTTTTTTTTCGATATGTCGGCCCCCGGGGGGCGCGCCCCCAGTTTGAGAAAACACTGTCTCAGACCAAGTCCAGCTGCCCAAAAAACAAAGGAATTTTTTCTTATCACAAAACCCGCCGAGTGCCAAGGTCCCAAAACCCAAGGGATTATCTTTTTCTAACCAAAAGTCAATCCCTTCTTCAAAAAAACAGTAACCTACCCCGAAGATGGGGGAATTTACCCCAAACATTCCATAATCTACCACCAACAGAAGCCAAACACTACAATGGGGGAATTATTTCAGTTAATTCAAATAATTCATTGATTCAGAATTAGAAAGATTGCTTCCAAGGACTACAGACTGACCCCGGACCATTTCCCAAAATTTTGCTTGTACGCCCTTGTCCCTCGATGACCTTTTTTCGAGATAACGAGGTTAAAATAAGTCTTATGTAGTTTTAATGTCAGTGACGTCCTGTAACATCAACCTGCAGCCATGACACAGCGGAGTGGGGGTAAAAATATTAAAGCAGCAAATATTATTACGATAAAAAAAAATAAAATTTCTTGACAATTAATTTCAGTTATTTGGTTTGAAAAGAAAAATTTTAATTTTTTTTTATTTATTTATTTATTTATTTTAGTTTTAAAATTTTTTTAAGCCTTAAATTTTGGGTTTGATACGTTCGAACCCATCATTTTGAAAAAAGGGTGTAAATGGATAATATTTAATATTTAGCGTCACTTAGTTTAGACAATGTATATAAAAGGGGGTTAAAAATAGTATTACAAAAAACGATTTAAAATAAATTTTTTTGACATTACCAGAAACCTTTCCCAAATAATCTTTTAAAAAAAATGCCTTTTTTATTAATATTTTCCCTGTTTTGCTAGACCTCTGTACAGAGGTCAACAGAATTTTGAAATACATAATTAAGTCGGTTTATCCATGTTTTAAGACAACAAAAGGGGGAGAAATTTTAAAAAAATGCTTATAATTATTTCAAATGTTTGTAACTCTGAAAATAATGTGAATTTTTCAAAACTCATAGTTGAGCCTCTGTAAAGAGGTCGGGTTTATAGACAGGCAAAATATTAATACAATAGAAGTTTTTTTACAAAAGAGAACTTTTGGGAAAAAAAAGGTTATTCTAAGTTAATTTTTGCCAAAAATGATTTAAAAAAGGGTTTTTTTTCATAATGTCCTTAAAACAATTTTATATATGTATTATAACTAAGTAACCCCAAATATCATAAAAAATTATCCATTTATGCGCTTTTTAAAATCAGGGTTCCGAACGTATGGATACCTTAACCAGATTTTGTTTTTAAAAAAAAATTAGACATTTTTTATTCATTTTTTTTTTTAATGTTTAAACTATAATCTATATTTAGCTAAATAATGAGTAGAAAACGGAAAAAAGCGATACATTTTGAAAAAAAAGGGCAACCCAAAAGTTTCAAAGATTCGTAAATTTTTGGGAATTAATAACAAGGTCTAAGATTAATGGGTTTAAAAGTAACTTCGCAAAAAACGTTATTTTCAATTGCCGGGCCAAAAAGTTATAAATGAAGAAAGTATTGCCTTCATTGAAATATTTTGACCATTAACGTTTTTGTATTACTTAACGCCTTTCTGTCAACTAGTTAATGTTTTTGATTAACATCCTTCAAAATAAATAAATTTCCCAAAAGGTTTTTTTTCAACACGTATACAAAACAACTTGTTTTTTTTTCACTGATTTTCACTTCTAAGAAACAAAATTTTAAATTTTTTAAATAACTATGATTAAAGAGTTATTTTATTTTCTATGCAGATGTCATTGTTCAACTTGTATTTCGTAAAAGGTTAAAAATTTTTAAAAAAATCTTTTAAAAAAGAAAAGAAAATACTTCATCCTTTTTCAAAAAAAAACAGACAGATAAATGTAAAAATTTACATGGAAATTATTAATATGAAAAGAAATGAAGTAATTTCATTTCCCCCACCCCAAAATAAATATATATATATATATATATATATATATATATATATATATATATATAAAAACCTTTTTACATAGCCTGTGAATAGTTATTGAATGCCAGTGCCCGGAGAATCAATTAATTTAAACCCGAAGAAATAAATCGTTAATACTGATTTGTTCACGAAACTAATTTCGTTAAGAAATTATAATATTTTTCCCAACCCATTATAAAAATTATTTTTTTATCCGACTGCCGCCGACGTTTGTTGAATTTTGAGATGTATGCACAAATGAAATTCCCTAATTTTTAAAAGGAGAAAAAATATGAATATTAAAAAATTGAGATTAAAAGAAAAATAATTATTTTTTTTTTTTTCAAATGGATCTGCATTATATTTAAAAAAATGGGAAAAGATTGAGAACATCACGCTGCTTATGTGAGAGCGCATATATTTAAAATTTAAAACCCAAAGTTCAAATTTTAGTTTTGGTTTACCCTTTTTCAAAAAATTCCCGTGTTTTTTTTTTTTTTCGTTTTGAAAGGGAAAAACATATATATTGTTACATTGAGGGGGGCAAAATTTTTATGAAAATCAGTCTAAAAGGGAAAAACAAATAGTTTTTAAGAGCGATGAGAATTTATTCACGAAAACCTATCCAATTCAGGATTCATCAACAATATTCACAGAATAAATCTTAGAAGGGGTTTTCACAATTCAACGTCATTTCAAACACAATTACCAGCGTTTAAAATAACGTATGTAAAAGATTATTCACAAGCACTGTGATACCTCCCACCGGGGGAAAACCATCTCTTTCATCATCCACCTAATTTTTTTACGGGTTAAAAGATAACTGCAAATAAGAAATCCAGTTTATTATCCAATATAATAATCAAAGACAACCTTACTATAGGGGAAAAAATCAAGAGTGATATATCGTACTAAAATCTTTTGGGGGAATAAGCGCTTGAAATCATAAACCCCCTTTAAATTTCTCAAAATTAAATATGAATTCTAAATTCCTTTAATTTATTTGAATAGCTAAAGCCCATTTTATTATCACCGGGCTAAGTTCATATCCACAACGCACTGCTTGGCAACTCAGCTTCCCTTTTCCCCCTTCTTCCTTTTTTACAAACCCCATTTATATCAAACTAATCGATATCAAGGTTTCTTCTTGAGAGGGATGGCGTGAACTTTTTAATTGATGAACTCAAGGATTCTCCAAGAAAGGGAAAAAACCCCCAAACCAAAATCAAGCCAACCGAGCAAATCGGTAATCATTGTCAAAATAAGCTTTCAATGGCTGGTTGAACCCAAAACTGACCCCCGTTCCGGGGGAGTCTAATAGGCCCGGTGGAAACCCAGAAAAAAAACTTCTTTGCGTCATGAGAGTGAAATTAGTGTTTTTTTCCCCCCAAATTTCTAGAAGAATCCAGAGGGTCCCGAACTCTCCAACATGGTCGCCAATTTCACTACAATGGGCGTCAAAAATGGTCCCAAATTCCGCCAAAAACAGCCCAACTTTACTTATGTTTAAAATTTCGCCAAAATGAATCGCCACTCAACTTAAGAACGGCCTTGTTTTGAAATTTCAATTTTACATAAAATACATATAACATAGAGTAATAAAACAAAAATCCCAAAAAAAATTTTTACACTATTTACACAAAAAATTGAAAAAAATTTTTTTTTAAAGAAAGGAAGAAACTATTTTAATTCGTGCAAATCCTTCAGAATTAATATTTATTTAGAGACGAAGAACAAAAAAATTTATAATAGCCATGTAATCCTTTGGAGAAATCAGCTGTTTTAAACGTAAAAAAAAATCAAATCTAATATCACAAAACAAAGGAAAAATACTTGCCACCATTCAGCAAAATCGATAGTTTTTTGGATTTGTTGTTGCCACCGATCGAAAATGCCAGATCGAGCCCAGAAATTCTCGGCAAAGGGCTAAGTGATGCCTGCTTAACCCGTAGCTTTGAGCACCATACAGGTGAAATACGATTTGGGTCGATTCCACTTCAATTTAGAGGGAGAACATTGGGGTTTGGTCAGAGGGCCCAAACCCCCTCTTTTTCCTTTCCCCCAACCCCGAGAGGGAATTTTCCCACGGGTATTTAGAGTACCACCCCCCGGGGCAGGCACTATAATTACAAACATCCATGTTTCCGGGATTCGAACCAGTCCCTACGGCACAGCAGTCGCGCGCAACCACTATACCGGGTAATAACTAAAGGATCTATTTATTTTTTTTTACTTTTAAAGAAAATTTAAGAGTTGCAAAAAAGCATAAAAAATTTAAAAAAATTTTTTTTTGGTATATAATGCCAACCACTATCTCATTTTAAAAAGAAATAACGTAAATTCCAACGTGTAACGCGCCCCGATGTATAGTCCACACGTATACTTTCAAGCTGTATTTTTTAGTGTTTAGATATATTCTGTGTATTATAAACTTGTTTTTTTTAGAAGGAACCTTTTAAGGTAAAGCTCTTATATTTTTAAGTCATTTATTCGAAGTATTATCCCAGATTTCTGAATAAATATTATATTCTAGAACTACAATTATTTAAGTTCATTAGGCATGTCATTTCATTAAAAAAAAACTGTATTCCGATCTATGCTGGAGTCTAATTTTTTTTTATATGCTTATTCGTTTGTTTATTTTTAAAGCTATCATTTTTAACACGGCGTATATCCGTAAATTTCGATTTTATTTTTTGAGTTAAAAGTTTGTATTATACACTGGATTTTACGGTAAACACCCGATTAGTGGTTTTTTTTTTTTAAAAAGATAAAAATATTGATTCGATTTCAATATTAAAAACGCCCCCGTTGTTTTTCAAGATTTTTTTCCCTTTTAAAAATCTAAAAAATTTTATTTGAGAAAAAATAAGTTGGCAAAGTTGTATTATTGTATTCTTTAATATATATAATGAATTATTTATTAGATGTTTATAAATATTTTTTTTTAAAAAAGGTACTCTTAGTTATGATTTATATCTAGTATTTAATTTTCAAAGATAGGTTTAGAGAATAGGATAGATTTTTTTTAAAGATAAGACTGCAGCATGCCGTTTAAGTGACTTTTTCTGTCGATTGAAATAAGGACCTTTCTTCATGTAATATAAATATATAATAAACACATCATTCCAAACATTTAATATATTTCTACTATTTTAATTTATATATAAAAACAATCTATTCCAAGTTAAAAATACAATATACATTAAAGACCGTAAGTTGGATATTAATTTATAAATGTTTGATTAATTCTTTATTTTATAATTTATTAAATTAATATAAGGGAATTGTATTATAATTAATCAAAGAAATTGGAAATAACCAAATAGTTATTCAAAGCAATTAACTGAAGAAAGGCATGAATATGTGGTACCTTACATTTAACAGCATGCAGCAATTTTTATTAAATCTATAAAGCAACGTTAAAATTGTCAAGAAAATTTTTTTTTTTTAATTTACTATGTTGGGGTTTCAATTAATTAGGTTGATTTAAATTTTTGCAAAAATTGTGTAGTAAATCATAAAAAAAAAAAAATGGGAAATTTCAATTTTGAAAAAGATAAACTTTATCTGTTGTCATTCTCAGAACAACTACCTTATCAACTCGTGCTGCTTTAAAGCAATTTACGAGGAAATTTTAATTTATTTATTAAGAGTTAATTTAATTTGAACAAATTTTTTGATCTTAGCTAAATTTTACTTTTATTTTCAAAATTACCTTCCATCGAAATTACAAAAGAGAACATTTCATGCATACGTAATTTAATTAAAGTAATTAAATAAATTCTAATATTTGAACAGTTATGATTTTTATTAACTATTTTAAAACACAAAAAATATCATTTAAGTTGCATTCATTTGATGCAGCTATTCCTCTCAGTGAATTATTTATAGTTCATCATTTATTTATTTATAAATTCTTGAAATCGAAAAAAAATAAGTTAATAGGATTAAAGATGCATAATGGATGTTAAGTATTTCAAATTTCTTAATTTTAATATTTTATTATTTTATTATGTATGATTATTTCTATTATTATGTCAAAAACAACAAAACGAAAAATTATATTTATAATGAAATTTTTTAACTTATTACTTTTTCTCTTATCTGTTCTTCATTCGCAAATATTAAATAATATTTTCATTCATAATTAAAGCAAAATTATTCTAAGCAAACTAAATATAAAAGAAATACTTCAAAATTAGAAACTGTAAATAAATAAGGGATACACAAATGATTACATAATGTGTAGCTATTGTTATCTTTAAATACTGGTAACGATTAATTTTAAGAAAAGTTGAAAAATATCTTAATTACTTACGTTAAAAGTAATTAACTAGTAATAATTAACTATTAATAATAAACATAAGAATATGTATTAGTAACAAAGTTATTAATTAGGAAGTTACGATGAGAATTTTCAACTAGAAAATATAAATTAATAAATAAGGGAAGCAAATAAGGATATAAGTGGCTGTTTTCATCTTTAAATATTCATAAAAATTATGTTAAGAAAAACTGCAAAAAAAATCTTAATTACTAATATTAATGATAAGTAACATGTATTGATTAATTGTTATTAATATATAAAATGATGGGTCTTAATAACATATATATTAATCAGAAAGTTAAGGGGATCATTTTAATTTATGAATAAATTAATAAATATAAGGGACATATAAATTATTAAAGTGGTTATTTTTACCTTTAAATTTTCATTTTGATTTATAGTGAGAAAACTCTAAAAATATCTTAATTAATAAAATTACTAATATAATTAATTATTAAGAATAAATACAAAAATGTAAATTAATAACATAATTGTTAATTAGGAAGTTAGAAGAAGCATTTTTTAAACTGGAAAATACATTTGTAAATAAGGGAGAAAAATAATTACATATTAGGTTATTTTTATCTTTATATAATCATAAGGAATTTTGTAAGAAAAATTCAAAAATCCTAATTACTAATATTAATAATAAACATAATAATGTGCATTAATAATATAGTTTTTAGTTAGGAAGTTAAAATGAGCATTTAATTTAAATAAACTGGAAAATAAATTAATAAATGCTGGACAAATTAATGATATAAGTAGCTATTTGTATCTTTTTATGTTCAAAATGACTTATTGTAATAAATAACATAAAAAAACGTGTATTGATATAATATATTTATATAATATTAATATCGTAATTTAGTTGGCATTATGTGATTTCAACAGTTTCTACGTAGTAAAATATAAATGGGACATATTTGAAAGAAAATAAAATTTATACGTGTTTTCTAAACATTTTGTTAGTGCATTATAGTGCAAAAATTTTGCTTGCCTTTAAGGTGACAAATGAATATAAAAATCCATAATTTATTTCCAAATTCAAGGTGTCTACATTATTCTAGATATACGCCACAGCAAAATGTACTTTTATATACGTCTTTCATGAGGATGAAAGAATTATTGCATTTCTCGTCACATACACATATTTCAATTATAAAATTATTATACCGAACGCAGCGGAACATATAAATATGAACAAACTTTACCATGCAGAAATAATGTATATCTCCCAATATGCATTTCTGAAAGACGTTCCCAAGATTAAGACCTTTGAATACTCTGTAACCTTGAACCGAAACATGTCACACACTTTGCCATGTAATTACCAACGTCTGTATAAGGAAAACCTTCGTGAATAGGAACATGCTGTTCTTATTCCATTCTTTGCATAAAGTTATATCCCCGAGTCCAATTCTGTCCATCATCTAAGATTAAATGAGAAGTCTACGGTAGATGATGTAACACCTTCCATTCTCGGAAGAATGACAGGCTTTGCCTTCAGCAACGCTGTTTGTCTAACAGGTCGGCAAATTACGTGCAGAATTAAGCCTAAACCCAATTCCAACTCTATGCCTGGATGAGCCATCTTCCCTCCTAAAGGGAGAGAAGGGGAATTCAGATAGAATTTCTTGGTTAAAACCCATCATCTGAGAAATTCTAGCTGTTGACGAGGCAAAATCGCATTTTCTCCGATGCTCTGGGATATTTTGAGTGGAAAATAAACATTCTAAAAGATGAAAATGTCTGCTTCGGTTGGCCGTTTGTTCACTTTCTGACACACTTGGCGTGCTTATTCCTGGTTATGGGTTCAAGCATTAGACACTAAAATGTTATATAACGTAAGTGCGTATTTGTGTTATTATGGTTAGCTTTTGAAGAAAAAATGTAATTTACAGAAATAATGAAATTTGGAAGATTTTCATGTATATTTTATAGCATGGACAAATCATATAATTATGAGGATTGAAGCTTTTTTTCTTTTTAATGAATGCATCAATGAAGTATTTCGTACTTATTTGAAATCAAATTGTAGCTTCATTATATTCAGTTTTATATATATATATATATATATATATATTATATATGTGTGTGTGTGTGTGTGTGTGTGTGTGTGTGTGTGTGTGTGTGTGTGTGTGTGTGTGTGTGTGTGTGTGTGTGTGTGTGTGTGTGTGTGTGTGTGTGAATTCAATGTGTTAAATTCAATCCACATAAAATAAATACTTTACATGAAATAAAAGTCATTTGAATGCCTCAAGAAAAATTTGAGTGTCTATATAAATATAGTTTAATTGAAAATATTGGTATTTACATATATTTAAATCCCTTTGGATTTTGATAGTTTTATTGGGCCGTATGCATCAGTAACTATTATTTTATTCAAACGTTAAATAAGATAGTTTTAAGTCGGTTGACGATTAAAAAATTCATCGGTAATCAGTCATTTAATGGCATTCTATGAAAACATCCTTAACCCTCTAAGCGGTCTGGACGTAAAGTCTTGCCATTCTGGAGATGCTTCGAAAATGCACCGCACTTATTTTTTGCCGTCAGGTGAGGTTCACAAAAGCGGCTGAGCCGTATTTTTAAGAATGCGGCTCGGCCGCTTTTGGGAATCTTGCTTGAAGGCAGAAAAAGCATCTCTGGAATGACGGGATTTTACGTGCAGACCGCTTGGAGGGTTAATAGGAAAAGTATGTTATGTATATCAATTTTCTTATTCTACTTTTTGTAGAGACCTATAGAACAATTATTTTAATTTGCGAACTTTTAATCGTCAAATATCAATATCGAGAAAGTAATTCTTATTACAGATTTAGTTTAATGTTTTTAAACAAAAATAATCATCTGATACTTCAACAAAAGAAATTTATTAGAATGTCTAAGTATTTTTTTTTCAATATTAATACACTGTAGAATGCCGAACGAAAAAAAAAAGATCACAAAAGTAAAAATAATATATATAGATTTTTTTAAAATTGGAAGTGCTTCAATATAACATGTACAGTGTTTTTCTATTGAAATTACAATTTTAATTTTATTTTTCAAACAATTCCTGTATTCATCAAATTTCTTCGCTGTTTTCCGTATATTTGGAAGCATATCATTCAGTATTTCACTTTAAAATGTGCGTTTTAAAAGTTTCATCTATTTTTGTAGATACATGATTACATTTTTCCCCGTAATTACATTTCAAACTTTTAGATATTTTTTTATTATGAATATTTTAATTATTTATAGTAAAAAATGTAATTCTTTTCTTCGTTATTGAGTTGCATTGTTCATGTACCACTCATAATTTTCTGAATTAAATAATTTTCTTAATTAGAACTTCGTTATATATAACGCGATAATGAACTACGAATTGGCAAAAAGCAATTTAAAAGCTCTAAATTTTATTTAGTTTAATTCTTTACCTACCGCATAATTATTTACTGCAGTTTTTTTTCATGCAATTTTTTTTAATCATTACATTAAAAATTAAGAGATATACATAAGCAAAGTACTCAACTTTGGTAAATTTAATCCGTTAGAGCTAATTAATTAATTAAAGATATTCAACTGCAAAATTAATTTTATATACTCTGTTCTCATAAATAAATAGTCAAATGGTTTTCTCAGGTCTTCAGTAACATACAAAAAATAATACACTTAACGTTTGACATAAGCTACATTTTCGAAACAAAAATGGTGTCCGCGGTAGCCGAGTGGAATAGGTATCGGATCGTGGCTTGCCTTGTCTCACGAGTTTGAGCCCAGTACCACTAAAGACCCGTCGTGTAGGGCAGCGATGCACGTTAAATCTGTCGAGAGCTGAAACGTTCTCCCATTGGTGTGGTGTGGTAGTTAGGAGAGGGGGGTGTCAACTCAGGTGTTGTCCACGTCACT
Organism: Trichonephila inaurata madagascariensis; assembly: GCA_019973955.1. Lineage (NCBI taxonomy): Eukaryota > Metazoa > Arthropoda > Arachnida > Araneae > Nephilidae > Trichonephila > Trichonephila inaurata. Next base: position 23,040 of record BMAV01011653.1, on the reverse strand, counting down.
TGACCATGGTTCAAAATTACGTGGTCCGTCTCCAAAAGCCCTCGTGTAGCTGAACAGTGAGACGTAAATATTCAATCAATCAATCAATCAAAACAAAAATGATTATCTTCGCAATACGCTGAAAGCACCGTCAGCTGAAAAAGAAATTTACCCTTTAAAACTATTCGCCATCTTTGCTAAAATACTGCTCATAGAGAACCCGTGCTGCCATGTATCTGGGGAGAGTGGATATAAAAGAATATTCCTGCTAAGTTTCGTCAGAGTATTCGTAAAAATGGTGATTCCATGTAATTTGAAAGTGAGTGGTACTTATACATACCGTCGATAGATAAAGGGTTAATGCATAAACAGATAAATTTATATTGTAATTTAGAAAGGAAATCATTATTGTAATTCCACAACGCAGGATACTATAAAACAGTGCTGGTTTTCATATCTTTTTTCCGTCACAAATGAATTAAATCTTTTTTACAAATGGGATTCAGGATCACACAGAAATACGTAAAATAGTTTCTCAAAATAAAACTTCGAAGCAAAATAAAGGCCTTGGAAATATCTAAAAATGACATACGTCAGAATATTTAAAAAAAGAGAAAAGACTAAATCAAACTGCAAACAAAATATGTGTTTTAAAATTTTCAAAAAATTACTAAGTTCTCAAGTTTAGTTATGTCATAAATTCTCTAACCATCAATCTTCAATAATTATCTGAAAAGTCAAATGTTATATGTCAAACTATAAATCCCAAAAGTGAATCAGTCTTCTCAAACTCCAAAATATACTTCTGACATGTTTGCCATCCAGCCATAAAGTGCTACTTACTAACTTTTCAAAATTCGAAGAAAAGTGACCTAAGGACTTAAAACCGTTCTTGGAGAAATTTCATTTCTGCACGCTAGTAAATATATAAATATTTCAAGCGTAAGGAAAATATACTTGGAGAAAAGTTATTCGTAAGAGACCTCTGTTTAATGCCATGTCATAAATTGTCCTTCACCTTTTGCCTTCTGCGAAGGATACAATCTTTGTTTATGTACCCTTACATTTTTACACTGTTCAAAATAGTATTTGCCAACTACCAATGTATAAAATTTCAATATTTGTAGGGTACTTTATTTTTGCGAAGCCTTTTAGTAACGCGTAATCGAAAATATTTGAGATTACATCATAACTTGGACTGTAATAAAAGAGAATATATATATATATAAGTTACATTCGATATATATGATAATAAGATTTTGTTTAGTTTAAAAAACAATATTTTTAGATAGAAGTATATGATTATAAGAATAACTTATTAATATTTTTATCTAAAAGGGCAACTCATGATTTTAAATATCTTTGTAAAGTCCAGCTATTTCTTAAACGTTGAACTTAAGCCTAATGTAATTTTCCTTAAATCCTAATTTCCATGGGTCAGTTAGGAGACCATATCCAATGATTTAATGTTTCCAGTAATTTGTCCAAGTCCATCTTTAGCTAATTTTGTTTTTTGGACGAACACACATAGAAGAAAGACATCACACCAAGAACATTACGTAAGCAAAACTACCTCTACAAGCCAAACAAAGTATACATACTCTTCGCTGACTTGCAGCGCCATCTATATTAAAGAATTTAATTTACAACGCAGCCTAAGATTGATTTATTGTTAACAACAATGACCTGTGTAGCTGTATTCCCTTAAAATGGTAGATGATCAACTAGAAACTCGTGTTATTTTATGGTTTATTTGAATGCAATGGTCTTAATACAAGAGCAGCGGCAAGAGAATTACTGATGTAGATGGTCCTGGTTTTCTGAATAACTATACATTGTAAAATTAATTTAAGAGTTCCAACGAAAGTGATACTATCATAATCTAGGTTACGATGTGTTGCTAATAACGAAGTTCTGAAATTTATTGAACTCCATCGTGTTTGCTCCAGAACTTCTGCTTTATTCTCTTAATTTGTACCTCCCAAAGTAAAATACATTGACACCAACAATTCGAATGCGGACCGTGCATAGGCACTGACGAGAAGTTCCTCATGAACGAGCATTACCAGCAGCAGCATTACCAGTACTCTGCAAATAATTGTCCCCCTCATGATCTTCGATTTATACAGGGTTATGACTAGGGATAAAAATGAATCTTTTTTCCGAAATCCAAATCAGGAAAACAGTTGTAACATTCCAGAAAAATCATTGAAATCATTTGTGTAATGGATCCTTTTATGGCCATACTTATGTGTGTTTTGGTGGAATTTTGAAATAGGGATTCAATTTTGGCTCTTTCCATTTGGTTGTGTGAAGGACTCTGACCTCTATAGTCAATAACTGCAAAGATTATATGATGTCCTGAAGGTTCGGTATCCAGCACTAGACAACTGTAGCATAACGCTCCAGAACATACAGCCAAATAAACCAAGGAAATAAATACATAATCAGATTAAGAAATCAAAAAGTTGTCCAATTCTAAGTATAGCCAAGACCTTTTTCTTTGGTTACTCTTTTAGTTAAGAAAGTAGCTTTCAAGTTACTTTCTGTACATATTGCGGCTTATTAATGTAATTAATGTCAAGAAGGAGTGTTTCGAATTCTTTATCAATTAACAATTAAATATAATTTTTGATAGATAGATAAAAAACAATAATATTTAATTGAAAAAAAAAATATGTGGCGTTCTGGAAGCTTCCTTCACTTCTCAACATAATCACTCCCTTCATTTGATCATGTGTTGTATTTGTTCATGAGCTTCAAAATTCCAATATTATACTTTTCACCCAACAGTGCATTAAAGTCAGGTGACTGTTGTATTCTCCAACTTTTCATCGCTTCCAAAATATTTATTGCACAAACATTTTGCCATATTTTCCCATAGCTTAGAAAAAAGATGGCAATTGCTTAGAGCAAAGTCCGGACTTCCATTATTTTGTTTGAATGCAATGAGCACAAGGCTTAATGAACTGTTTGCAGAACCGTGTAACATGAAAATTCTGAGACTCGTGGAAAGATACGACAAATGTTTAAACATGTTGGTAACGATTAAATAAAAAAGTGAAGAAAGTTTCAAGTATTTAACCTAATTATTTTTTTTTCGAATCCATATTTGTTTTTTTTTTCTTTTTGTATAACTAAATAGTCCTTTTTCTCCCCTGGATGTCCCTCGCATGATTCTAGAATAAGAGTTTCGATGAAAGGAACATAAAACACAATTACTTAGCTTGTTCATATGTTTTATCGGAAGGGTATACTGTTTTCTTTTCCAATTAAACATGTTCAAATATATTTTAATGTATTAATTGTTACAAATAAATATAGCAATACTACTTTACAAAAATGTATCGAATGAAAACAACACAGACAAGCATAGCTTTCCGTTAGCAAAGAAATATAACGATATGCATAATTTCACTACATTAAATTAAAAGCATACATATTTTATGAAACACGTGATTAAATCTAATTAATTCTGGTTCCTTATTTCAATGTTAAATTAATGATATAAACAATATTCACAATGAATGTGCATTTGTTTACTGTATCAATCAAATTTATCAAAATTTTCCGAAACATTCTGGAATACCTCGTCTGCCTTCCAAATCAAACAATTTGCCATAACTAATTAGAACAGCTATAATTTATTAATAACAGTTCTGAGATCTGAATGAAATTTATATTAATCAGCCTTACATAACGGGAGAAAATTATTGATTTTGAAGGAAATTATCAATTATTAATAGAATTTTCCTGAATCTACAAAGACACAGTACTGAGAATTCTAACCAGTTTTACTCAAAACAGAATAATTGGGTAAATAATTGACAGAGCTATTGACATTGAAACATCCATTGTTGAGCTGTATGGATGTAACAGAAAACTCGAATTATTTATTAACAAGATTATCAATGTTATACTCACGAGTAAATATGAGTTAACAAAAGATCTTTTTATGAATCTTTGTAATGCTAAATTTCGTAATTTTGTCAATGCCGTTTGCCCTAAAATATTCAGTATCGTAATAATGACGTTACGAAGCTTGGAACAATAGATGAATTTAATAAGCAGTATTTACATACTTTAAAGTATATGATTACTATGAAATAGTACCAGATAATGTAATTTTTAATAAGTATCGGAACTGTACAAAAAAAAATAGTGGAAAAGAAGTTGAAATTTATATTTAGAATTTATATTTATTTGGAAAAATTTGGAAATACTTACGGCTAAATAACATATGATTATAAAAGCCGTAATATATAAAGCATTAATGATGGACCTCGTACTTCTGAACCAAGGTCGAATGACAACGATGACACCTAAGATGGCAATCCCCCTTCCTCAAACTTCCACACCATGCAAAGTGTTGTACTAATTCTCTACTAATCCTCTTGGGGTAAAATTATTATTTTTAACTGCATGTTCTATTGAAAACTTTTTCTAGAAGAAGAAGACTTGTTTTATTCAAATGAGTTGTTCAATTTAAGCGTTGACATTTACTTACGAGATGTTAGTCGCTGGATGGTCGATTACTGATAATTGTAGAGGAAAAAGTGATACAACTGTGCTTAAAATTTACGACCAAAAGTCGTACAATCAAGATAGATAATTACAGTGAATTCTAGCGTAGAAGTCGAGAGAGTTCCAAGAGTAGGTGGAGTAGATTATACCTCTATGTTAAGTAGCCTTAAAATGTGTGATTGTTCTTCTAATTACTTACTAAGTGCATTTTCTACCTTTAGTTGGGTTGAATAGGTAAAAGTGATAAAAAAATTTGAATTTAAAACTTGCTACGACTGTTCTTTGCTCGTAACCCCAAACACCAACAACCACTAGTCGGTTTTTACACAGTTTAAGCCTCAACAGATTTAACGTGCATTAGCTCATTTACACTGCAAATCTTCAGTGTCATTAGGCTCAAACTCATAGCATGCAGAGGACAAGTCCGTGACCATGACTATTAAATTAAGTGACCACTAAGTTTTAAAACATAATTTAAACATATAATTCTCAGGAAACAGTTCTACATTTAAAAATGTTTTTTTACAAGTACAAGCTAAAAACTTTGTTTTATATCTGATGTTCTAGGGAAAACAAAATTGATTTAATATCATTTTGGCGTTATTTTCCTCACTTTTGAATCAAAAAGTATAAATATTTACATACAACATTCCATTTTATTTCCTTTTGCGCTAGTAATAAATTCTAAAATATTCGATTTCATAACAAATAATGGTAATGGGAAGATGAAGTAGGTAAATATAGGATTTGCCTTGTATTGTTTCTTTCTTTTTAGAATTTCAAAAGTAATAAGAAAATGTATAATGTACTGTAAACTCAACGAAAATGGTATGTGACTAAATTTAAAACTTTAAGATAAATATCTAAGCTACTAAGGGGAAAGAGGGTGAAGGGACAAATGTGTATAGCCGGGGGATACATTTTATCTTTAGTAAAGTACGTCGTCTAAATTTTCAAAACATACATCTCTGGAAGGTTCGAAATATTTATTTCTTCACTGATTTTGTTTCCAATCCATTAAGCTATTTTTCTTAGATTACACGTTATTTTTCGCTACCTCGGGAAAAATACTTATAGCTCGCTTTAATATTTAAGAATCAAAGAGATAAAGTGCTACTCGACAAAACGCTTTTATCAAAGTAAAAGTTGCAGTTTTCAGTTATCAATAAATGAAATAAAATATCTTCTGATACGTAATTTTATTTATACGAAGAAAAGTACAGTAAATGTTTACGTAGTAAGGAAACTAAGAACTCTAAAAACCAAGATTTGCTGAAAATGAATTATTTAGTAATGGGTTCTAAAGCATATTTCCCTTAATTCGCTATTTTGAGTGAGAGTTTGGTTAACGTCGCTATTTAACGTATCCGACTACGTTCGGAACCATGATTTTAAAAAAGCACATACATGTATAATTTTCATATTTAGTGTCACTAAGATTAGAATACATGTATAAAGTTGTTTTAAGGACATTATGTCAAAAAAAAAAAATTTAAATACAATATTTTGGCAAAAAATTAACTTAGAATAACCTTTTTTCCAAATGTTCTCCTTTTATAAAAAATGTTTGTATTGTATTAATATTTTGCCTGTATTCAGCTCAGACCTCTGTACAGAGGCTCAACAATGATTTTTGAAAGATTCACATTATTTTCAGAGTTACAACCATTTGAAATAATTATCGGGGTATTTTCTTAAAATTTCTCCCTTCCGTTGTCGTAAAACAGGGATAAACCGACTTCCAAGTTATGCGTTTTAAAAATTCTAGTTGAGCCTCTGTACAGAGATCTGAGCTATATACAGGCAAAATATTAATACAATAGAAGCATTTTTTACAAAAGGAGAACATTTGGAAAAAGGTTATTCGAAGTTAATTTTTGCAAAATATTGTTTTAAATAATTTTTTGTCATAATGTCCTTAAAAAAATTTTATACATGCATTCTAATCTAAGTGACACTAAATATCATGAAAATTATACATTTATGCGCTTTTTTAAAATCATGGTTCCGAACGTAGTTGGATACCTTAAAGCTACCCGAGGGCTATGTATGCGTATAATGGAAGTTTGAAATTCATTTAAGTGACGAGAAAGACACCTTAGTAGACACCCCTTCTCCTAATTACCACACCACACCAACGGGAAGACATTGAGCCTCGACAGATTTAATGCAGCGTTTCATAATTGTAGGGTGCTCCCCCTAGCCGAAGTGATAACTTTATGAGGGGGGCGAGCATATTGAAAAGTCGAGAACAAAATATTATTTTATAAAAAATATTAATTTGCTGAAAGTTAGCAAGCAAAATGCATTCTGACATGATAAAATAAAAACACACATTTGCACTGATATAACACACTCATAAAATAACCAATACTGCATTGTGTATTTTATAGATAATTTAACAATACCAGGTTAGAAACAAGCTTAATAATTACCAGTAACTCCATGGACTTGTCATATATTAAATTATACACAGAAATTACCACTTACTTTGACAATTTTTTGTACTGTTTATAATTAATCCCTTAACTGCCGATTAAAAGTTACGTGATTCGCTCCCCAATACCACCGTTTTCCGTGTAAGCGCGTATGAGATGTATCGGGGAATGGGGCTGAAAAAAGGAATAAAAATAAATAAAACCATCTTCTCTGAAATATGAAAATCCTTCGCAAACATTATCAAGGTTCTTTTATTGCATTCCAAAGCCTTTAGAATTATTTTATGGATAGCAGTGCACAGAGAAGATCCTACTTCGGAAAGACGTATATATACGTCTGGGGCAATTAAAGCTTTGTCTGAGTGAGACGTTTATATACGCGGTGACACTTAGGATGTGTTTTGTAGATTTAGCGTGAAAGTATAGTATTATTGAATTCAATGCATTATTATTGTATGGAAGGGTGGCGCTACGAAAATCACGATTGAATATAGGTTGCAAATATTGCAAGTTTGAGAAGTACTGATTTAACGTGCATCAGCCCTTCTGCATAGCGTGTCTTCAGAGACACTATTGCTTGAACTGTGTCACTTCGGACACAAGTTCGTAACCGTAATCATTAGGTTACCTAGGCCTCTGGGCATACTGTACCATGGTGTTTGATATGAGAACACCACCTTATACGAAAAAATCGTTATATATGCAAATGAACATCATTATTTTAACAAAAGTCTGTAATCTTAAAGCAGGGGTGTCAAACAAGTGGCCCACATAGAACATTTTTGCGGCCCAGCCAATATATTTCCACACAAAAATATATAATAAAATTTTTTAAAAAAAAGCTCACAAAATTGGAAAGATGGCGGAAGAAAAAAAGATGCCAAGTGTGTAAGAAAAGGAACATTAATTTTATTTTGAGCTTTTTTATATGTTTATTATTACAATCGTATCTCCATATTCGAACATCTATATTGCGAATGGTACTATATAGCGAACTTTTTCCTGTAACCAAGAACATTTCACTATGTTCCTCGTTAAATAATCTCCCAATGGCGAAGTGCATTTTCTATATAACGAACTTTTTTTCATATGATTCAACTTTTTTTCTCCCTATTTTTGAAGTATATCTGGACATTTCAAGTTATACTCTCTTTTAACACACTTTATGGTGGTCATTAATCTCGAACAGGTTTTGTTAGATGCCTAACTTGCCGAGAGCAATAGTATTCTGGACGTTTCATCCAAGATGTGCGACATTTAACCCCCTTCATCCAGTTCATTAGAAACATCCTCGATGCAACCTTTCATCCTCAGTGAAGTTGTCTCGTGTCCCCGTGTTCTTGAATTAATCTGCATTCATCTGTAATTCTGATCAGTCGTACCAGTTACTTCGTTTCTTGTAGGTCGAAAATATCAACACGTAAATGCTTGAACATCAAAGAAAAAATTAATTTTTCAGGAAGTGGATAAAGGCGTCAAGAAACTTTCCTTGCAATTTTTCTTTCTTTCTTTTCTTCCTTTTTGATAGGTAGGATATATAAAACAAATATTATTAATTTACAAAAAGGTGTGAATAATTACTTTTTTTTAATATATAGTATTTATGAATTTAAAATTTTTGTTTTTTATGGGGTTTAAAGAAAATTGAAAGATTCCATATAAATATAACGAACTTTTTTCTGGATTTAGCGACTTCGTTATATAGAGGTTAGCCTGTAGGTATTGTTCAATATAAACCTACATTTCTATAAATAGTGATATTTTTTATTTTTATTTATTTTTTTTATTTTTATTTTATTTATTTTTTTATTTTTATTTTTTATTTATTTATTTTTTTTTTTTTTTTGCGGCCCGCCTAAAGTTAAATTTTGTTTGTTTTGCCCGAGTTAGTTTTTGAGTTTGATATCCCTATCCTAGAGGCATTTTCTATGGTCAAAGCAACTTGACAAAAATTGATTCAGAGCACATCTATCAGAATTCGATTCTATTAGTATACAGTTTATAGATTACAAGATATGTAAATACCATTAGAATTACTATTAGTTGCATTCACACAATAAGGAGAATTCAAAAAGGAAAAAAGTACTTACTATTTTCGTCCTGATTATTGAAATATTTTAATTAAATTGGTTAAATTCGAAGTTCTTTTGTGTCGAAAAACAAAACTAAGATTAAAATTATTCTTACTACCATCGTAGTGAATTAACCACAACTTATTTAAATTATCGCTTTGCTAAAACTGAGAATATTGCAAATAAGACATATATTGTTATTTTTATTTTCAAATCATTAAATAATTATTATATATCAACCTAAACTAGGTGGCACAACAGCCCATGAGGGTCAATGCCTTCTGTGCCTATCTCAGTTTCCATGGCTTTAGCCACTGTGGTACATGTGCAGACGTTTTGGTCAAGTGGTCAGTCTAACGTGAAATCCCCAGTGTCCAGTACCCAAGCAAGCTTGATACTTATTTATCGACCCAAAGAAATTATGATATAGAAAAAGAAAATATTGAGTGATGTAAATAATAAAATAAATCTACATTGTAAATTTTTCTTAGAAATTTATGAAATAAAAACTTATCTCGTAGTATCAAAGTAATCACACTTCCTGTTTTAATCAAAATGAAAAAAAATTATATTAAAAGCAGGGATACAGAAATTAATTATTTGAATTTGTGTTATAACTCAGTTCATATAAAATAGGCGCAACTTAAAACAATCATGTAATCCTGCATTAAATACATATTATACATTACTGATGTACAATTACGGAGAATTTAGCACAAGATGATTCAATAAACTATTTATATTCTCTCTCTCTTAAAACTCAGTTGTGTAACCATCCATGAGGGCCAAAGCTTACTGTGCTTATCTAAGTTTTCACTGAGGTGCATGAACAAATGTTTCGGTCAGATGGTCAGTCTGACGTGACTGTCCTAGGTGATTTCCCTAAGGAAAGTAAGTGATTTGATCAAATCCCTAACTTGTTTCAGTGAACATATAAAGTAGTATTGTCAAGGGCTTAAAAGTGTTCATTTTGCAAATATGGTGCATTATTAAAAGTAGTAATAATTACAGCAATAATCATTGAATTACAATTTATTTATTCGAAGTTAATTTGCTGGTATTTTTTAAAAGAATATTTGTAGAATTTTTCAAAAAATGTTTGTATTATACACACGTTAATGTAATCCTGCTTTATTTGTAAAACATTTTTTAATTTCAGTTATTATTTCCCTTTTTAAAATAGCATTTTATTATTATCAAAAAGCTTTTTTTATCTATAAAAAGAAGGTGGTCCAATTCCCTAATTTGTTTGTTTATATTTTCCAATTGAAGTTTTATCCAGTTTCTAGTTTCCAGGCATACAACAGTGATATATATCAATTGAAAGATAATAATACAAAGAATATAACTAAACAAAACTAAAAAATGATATTTAGGTTATTTTCTTTTGGTGCGTTACGTCAGAAGCACGGACAAGGAGAGAGGGAAAGTAAAAGAAAGTGGTAACAAGCGAAAATAGAGCTTTACAAATTCTGACTTGTTCATTTCATCATTTCACTAAAACAGTTCGGGGATTTGATCAAATCACTTACTTATATCAAAGAAATGACCTCAAAGAGACGTTTTTTTAACATCTTGCGTGAATTGATCATCTCCCTTAGGATCAAATCCGTAAATTAGAGTGTGGCGTGGGTAGCCATACCCGAGGGCTTTTGGAAACGGACCTTGTAATTTTGAAACATGGTCAAGTGACGAGGACGGCACCTGATTAGAGTGTGGCAGAAACTGGATAATCGCATTGATGTATGCCGAGTGACCAAGAGTTTACATATAGAAAATCTGTGAACTATGTAAATAAAACGATTTTTTTCTGTATTCTTTCAAATGACTTTTTTCTGTATTCATCTTTCTTATTCAAAAAATTCCTACTATTTTAGCTCACTCTCTCTCTCTCTATATATATATTTATTTATCTTCAAATTTTCAACAGTTAATAAAAGAATTTCTTTTTATCCAATCAAGTTCAAATATTTTTTTTAACTTGTAGTGGAGGACACTTGATGTTAATACAGTTTTTTTTCAAATATCAATTAATTCATTAAATTAAATTTACATAATTACTGGTTATTGACACCAACTGAGATTCGTCTCTATTGTTGTAACAATGTAACTGTTAAAATAAAGAAAAAAGTTGGCATCAAAAACCTGTTTTTCAGCCATATTAGCCAAACCGGGTTTGCATTGTTACAACAATGTAAGCAAATGATACTCTTTTTTCATATATATATATATATATATATATATATATATATATATATATATCTTATTCAAATTTTCAATCCTTAACAAAATACTTTCTATTCATCCATTCAAAGTAGGAATTGAAATACTTTTTACTTTTTTTTTCGCAGCTCTCCGAAACCGTAGTGGAATTATGAATAACGCTGTATTACAGTTAAACAACAATTGTTCAATTTTGATTGTTGTTAAAAGTGTATCAATTTAGTTTAAAAAATATCGTATAGCTATGATATTAATGTTGTGTTAATTATGTTAAGTCTTGAATTAATTTATGTTGCTGATCATTTGAAAATTATTGACACGTTGCAAAAACTCATGTCTGGAGTAAAAGCAGAAGAAAACAATGAACCAGAGGGAGCTGAAACAGTCAAAATCCTTCATATAAAGTAAGAAGCGTAATTGTAAATTTATTACAATTTTCGAGATAACTTTCAGAATCCTAAAAACTGGAAGTGTGAAACAGTAGATCAACTGTTATCCATAAATATGGAAGCTGAGCAACTCTATGAGATTCGTTAGCATTAGTCTTTGGTTTTAACGATACAAAAATTATGATATTAAATGCATTAAAACTAGAAAAAGAAGGATTTGATTTAAAAAAAATCATTTAAAGAAGCAATGACACTCGATGATTAATAACACATTATATGATATAAAGGACCTTATATTTTCAATCAAACATTTTTTCTTCTAATCTTTCAAGGACATATTTTTACTTTTCAAAACTATTGATTTAATCAAAATGAAACCAAGTAATGTTAGAACAAACTTTTTTTAAAGTCAGTTCCTACTTAGGTCAACAAAGAAAATTTTTATTTTATAGTGACTTTATAAGAAATAATTACAATTAATATAAATATGTATAAACATATGACAGAATCACAATATTAAGTGGCAAAATAAAAAGCGATTTTTTATTTTCCTTCCTATATATGTTATTGGACTATAATTTTTGTTCGTTACTCTTTATTCCTAAATTAAATTTAATTAATGAATTAATATTTGGGAAAATTGTATTTACATCAAGTATCATTCACTAAAAAGTTTAAAAAAATATATTTCAACTTGAGCGACTGAATAAAAAGAATTTTATTACCGAAGGAAAATTTGAACAAGACATATATATAAATAAATATATATAGCGAGAGAGAAGTGAACTAATAGTAGGAATTGAAAAAAAGATAATATTGTAAAAAAAAGTTAAGTCGAGTTAATACTTCTCTTATAATCGAATCTTTTAACAGCTAAGCCACCACTTGAAACACGCAATCTTCTCCACGGATTGAAAAAAGAAAAGCTCCTTATCTCAACAAGAAGCGTGACAAACGTAACAGATATCTCATACTGTCAAGGGAAATAAAAATCTGAAGGGAAAAAAATCGCTGGACAAAGATGCGGCGATTCAAAGCAAAGAAAACAAAGCTCTTCTTCTTGTCAAAAGCTAATACTCCTTGACAGGAGGTTAGGTTGTGTCATAGAATATAACTGAGGAACTTTTGTTGCAGTTTCTTACGTCTCCAGCGGATCCAAAAGTTAAGGTCCTTATTTGTGAGATCCCTTGACAAATTAGGGACCACGAATGGTGAAAGATGCGAGTTTTCTTGTTAGAAGCTGTTTCCTGACAAGGGATTCAGATTCGTAATAGATCTGGACATCGGGTGCAGTTGTTGAGAAGTTGCTTTCTATGGGTTGAAAGCATGGACCTGAATTTATGTCCAAACACACTGCTAATTTTATGGTTCATCAATAGAAGATAAAAAAAAATATAATCCCGATATATATACAAGTAAGTATACACGTTAATCAACTATGTATAGAAATAGTTTACTATATTTTCATCTATTTCTCTTCAAATATTTTATTCACTTACAATTAGTTTTTTTACTTATTATTACTGTAGAACGTCGTTTATCCGAACGCTTATTATCAAGAGCGTCAAATATCTAGACCAGTTTTTTTTGTCAACTACATGTACTGTATATGAATACGTTTTCGAACAGTGCAATGATCAAGAGTTGTTTCGCGTGATGCCAAAAGTGACGGCAAAATCCAAGGATATTTGGTAATTTCAACTGTGTGATTTGGTAAACTTCTGATCGGAATATTAGGTAATTTTGCTTCTAAGTGAAGGGATGCATACGGGCTCTTTTGCTGAGTTGTGAACTGCTATAGCTTCCATTTCAAAACTGAACTTCAACGTCTTGAATATAGAGACTAAATATGAAATATTGAACAATTGAACCGAGATTGTGACTTCCATGCAAGAAGACTCCGACCCTGTCGACGAAGAAACGGATGAAGACGAGAATAACAACAACAAAAGTAGCAAAGGTTCATCAAATGCTGACGCGTTTTCTGCGTTAGAGACAGTACACTATGGAGTCGTACAAACTGCAATTAGAGTGATGTCTAATTAATTGCTGCTTCTCAAGAGAATCAGAGAGCTTGCAGCGATAAAATGAAAGTGTACAATTGTACAGTGAAAAATAAGTGATTATTTTCCACAATAAAGGTAAAATTGCGACATTTTGCACCTCTTTTCTTTTTTTCAAGCAGGTTTCCCGCGTGTGATGATTTTCAATATTCGTATAGTGTCCAGTCTCATATACTGCACGGTTAGCATTCAGTTTTCGGTTATTCGAACAATCGCGTATCCGAACAGTGTCCGGTCCTAATTCATTCAGAAACGACGTTCTACTATAATATGGAGCCATGTACAATAGTTAGAAAAAGTCTGTGTTCACCCATAAGAAACCATCTAGTATCATTAATTTTTTTTCTAAGTAAATTTCATTAATTTGTTAACTATTATTTAAATATTCAGCATGCAACAATTCGTTAATTTTGAATTAAAACTACTTAGAATAACGGTAGTTTTGTAGAAAAACACACAAATAGTAGGCAGAAAAAGTATGCGTTAACTATTTGAATATTCTTGATTCTTGGAATTTGTATCAACAGGCGTTGTGTAGGTTATGAGAGTTTTTACATTCAGTTATCAAGTAAAGTAGCTTAAGGCTGTTTTCGCCATATGTAAGAAAGCGTGAACTTAACGCGGAGCACATTTTCAGACAGAAAAAATGCCTCAATTTTTTATAAAAATTTCTTACATTGTAACTCATGCATTTGTTTATAGTATAGTGTTTTTAAAATTTCAAAATATTTCATAAATTATCCTTTTTTCTTTTTAGCATGTAAATGAATACCCCATTTAGCATTACGATATTATAGAAAAAATGAGAAACACATTTTATAAAAGGAAAAATGTATCGAAACTCGGATAAAAACGAGTAGTATGATACAATAAATGATTCTCTACAGGATAAAGTGAAGCCAGAATATAGTATTAATATTTAAGTAATTTTTTATCTAAAAAATATTCCAAATTTGGCTCCTATACTTTAACATTAGCCGAAGACAGCCTTAAGAAAATTGTGACGCAATAATTCTTACGTTTTAGAGATACGAAGCCACTCAAGGAAATGGAAAATAAAAAGAAGGAAATTAGTATCAGTGAGAGTAAAATCATTGTGAAAATGTAAAAAGATGGAAAAAGTCGTCGGGATACAGCCAGATCCATTGGACGGCAGTCTTGATCTATCCACACACAGCATGTTATTTTTAACTTTAAATCTACAAGAGTTTACACATCCAAACCTCGTTTAAGTCGTCCATCTAAACTCACAATCAGAGAAAAACGAAGTATGACATCAATGGTGAAAAAATCCGTGTTTGACTGCAACTCAAATAGCAACACATATTCAAGATAAATTTTAAAAAAATATTTGGGAGGATACTGCAAGAAAAATCTTGAAAAAGGCCGGATACCGTAGTCGAGTAGTTCCTCGAAAATCTTATATTTCAATGACTAACCAGCTTAAACGGATAGCTTTTGTATAAGATCATATACATAAGCCTCTGGAGTTTTGGAGGACTTGATATTCTCTGACGAGGGCAATTTTTGCATCTTCGGAATAAAAGGTTGTAAATTAGTCTGGAGAAAACATTGAACAGCGCTTCAAAAAGAGCATTTAGTACCAACGGTAAGGCACGGCGGCAGTGGAATCATCGTGTGGGGGTGCATGGCAAGCAATGGTGTTGGCAAGTTGGAGTATACAGAATCAATTATGTTCAAATATGATTAATTTGATGCACTAAAAAACATTATAAAAGGAAGTGCCACCAAACTCGGCTTAGGATAATCGTTTCGTTTCCAACACGACAATTATTCTAAGCACACAGTTGAGACTGTAAAGCTTTGGCTCTTGTATAATGTCCCAAATCAGCTGCACATGACCCGCAGTCATTTGATCTGAATCCTACAGAACGCCTATGAGATTTTTTGGAATATAGGATTCGTCAACACAATGTATCTAGCAAGAATATGCTGAAGAGTGTTCTTAAGGACCAATGGGAGAAAATAAGCGCCGAAGAAAGAAACAGATTTGTTAGTTCAATGCTGAAACGACTTCAGGAGGTTCTCAAATGATGAGATTATCCAACCACGTACTAAATAGCTCTCTATTCCCTTTTTAAATAATTTTTTAGTTACTACTAAAAGAGTGAACGCAGACTTTTTCTACTTGATTTTTGTTAGTATCGCTACAAACCTGTCTTTATTTTAAAATCTATGAAGGCAAACAAAATTTATTTTTATTATTCTGAATACTTAAAATGAACTAAATAAAATATAATAATTTTTTTTTAAATTCCAGTTTTTAAATGTTTTTTTCGTTGCTCATGTGAACAATAGTTCGTGAACGCAGACTTTTTAAGCTAGTGTAGATCAGTGTTCCCCAACATTTTTATCGCCGCGGACCGGCCAATATTTGATAATTTTACCGCGGCCCGCTGAAGGGAAGAACGTTGATTGTTTATATTTTGACTTTTTTATTTAATAAATTTTTTTTAATTTAATAGTATTTAATCGTGACTTCGGGAAAAAATATTTAAAAAAAAATATATAACGTTTTTTCAAAAAGTAGCCCAAACCCAAAAAAAATATACAACACAAATAAAAAGGGGAAAATTTTTCTTTTTTGTTTTCGGACCGGTAGTATTTAATCCACGGACCGAAAACGATCCACGGAACGGGAGTTGGAGACCACTGATATAGATGATTCCATAATTAAATCGAGATTTGGATAGGCAAGCTTAATAAAAAGAAACACTATTCTGCGGATGGTGTTACTGCAGTAGATATGCATTATTATGCTTTTATTATTCGAAAATTTTAAGAATTATGGTTAGTTAAGAAGATCTTAAGGTCGGTTATTTTGTCGGTTTCAATAATAATAGTGTGTTCAATTTTACAATAGTCATTCATTTCAGTTCATTTGTCATAAATGGTCCTTTTGCTTACATGTGGTATTATTAGGCTTGGCATCTTATTCTTTTAAAGTTTATTATTAACTTTCTATTTCACTATTAAGTTAAAATTTTCTGCTGGATGGGGAAGGCTACAGTCTGTAAAGTAAGCCTAGCTCTATTTCACTGTCCTAAATCAGAGACAGCTCTAGAAAAAATGATAGTTTTCCATTTGGGTCTATTGATTTTTTTTATATGTTTGCTTATATTTTGACGGGTTTTTAGAGGCTTTAAAATCCATTTTCATCAATTCTTAGCTTGGTTAGAATTACAATGTCGTTTATTATATTTTACTTTTTTTATTATACTATATATATATATAATTTCCAGTAATTGAATATTTAATAGCTCTTGATCTATTTATGGTCCATTCCTTCAGGATAACCATTTAATTATTTTCATTAGTTACGCGCCTAACGGGGACTTCTGGAACTACATTCATCCAGCCCCTCTCCTAAATCATGTGATATCCCGCAGGTTATAAATACCGAGATCATTGGAAAAATCCCGCCCTTTTTTCTCTTCTGTCATTGTCCTTAAATATGTAATTGGCTGCAGCTAGAGTGTGTGTGTTTTTGCTGTGTGTGTTTTCTTTGTGATGCCGCCAATATGTTTGTGTGTCTCAACATGTTCAAAGCAATAAATGGATTTACTAATCACAAGACTGCCTCCTCAATAACAGTGAATGCGCAACATCAACCAGCATAGAAAATGTATCTAACATACAGTGATCACTTCCAAAGGCAACGCCCTATCCTTTCGTTGTTACAGTATAATCGTCCTCTCGCCACGATAAATCATGCACCATTATAAGTTTATATATATAATATATATATATATATATATGCATTTATTTGTGTTTTATCTTATTTTAATATATATATATATATAATTCAAGATTCTGACGCGAAACTAACGTTGAAAATAAATATTTTGATGTATGAATAAAACACATTTTAATATTGTAGCAAAAAATATTATTTCGTATTACAAAAAAAACTACCCAAGAAAAAACTCAGAGTTTCTTCAATTCTTCCTTAAGGTATCCGACTACGTTCGGAACCGTGTTTTGCAAAAGCGTGTAAATGGGTAATATTTATGATATTTAGTGTCACTTAGATTAGAAAATGTATGTAAAATTGTTTTAAAGTATCCGAGTACGTTTGGAGCCGTGATTTTGCAAAAGCGCATAAATGCATAATTTTTATGATATTTAGTGTCCCTTAGATTAGAACACATGTATAAAGTTGTTTTAAAGACATTTTGACAAAAAAATCTATTTAAATACAATATTTTGGCAAAAAATTAACTTGAAATAATCTTTTTTCAAAACGTTCTCCTTTTGTGAAAAATGCTTCTATTATGGTAACATTTAGCCTGTACATAGCTCACACCTCTCTACACAGGCTCAACTACAATTTTTGAAATATAATACTTAGAAGTGGGTTTATCCATAATTTACGACATCAAAGGGGAGCAATTTTAAGAAAAAAACGCCAATAATTATTTCAAATAGTTGTAACTCTGACAATAATGTGCATTTTTCAAAAATACTAGTTGAGCCTCTGTAGAAAGGTCTGAGTTATATACAGACAAACTATTATTATAATAGAGGCATTTTTCGAAAAAGGAGAACATTTTGAAAAAAAAATTATTCTAAGTTAATTTTTTGCCAAAATATTGTATTTAAATACATTCTTTTGTCAAAATGTCCCTAAAACAATTTTATACATGTATGCTAATCTAATGGACGCTAAATATCATGAAAAGTATCCATTTATGCGCTTTTGCAAAATCACGGTTCCGAACGTAGTCGGATACCTTAAATTAATCGAAAAATAGCTGCATGTTCTACTGGTCAAATATAAATAAAATAATATTGACAAAAAACGAACTTAGAATGACCCATTTTCCAAATATTCTCTTTTTGTGGAAAATGCTTCTGTTATAATAATATTTTACAAGTATATAGCTCAAACCTCTTATAGAAGCTCAACTAGATGTTTTGAAATATATAACTTAGAAGTGGGTTTAACCATGTTTTAGGACAACAAAGGGGAGAAATTTTCAGAAAAAAACGCTGATAGTTATTTCAAATGGTTGTAACTCTGAAAATAATGTGATTTTTTTCAAAAATCATAGTTGAACCTATGTTCAGAAGTCTGAGCTATAGACTGTCAAAATATTATTATAATTGAAGCCTTTTTCACAAAAGGAGAACATTTTGAAAAGTTAATTAATTAAATTAATCAATTAATTAAAAAGTTAATTTTAAAGTTAATTTAAGAGTTAATTTTTTGCCGAAATATTGTATTTCAATAATTTGTTTTTGTCAAAATGTCCTTAAAACATGTTTGTGTATGTATTATAATCTAAGTGACACTAAATATCATGAAAATTATCCATAAATCCGCTTTTTAAAATCACAGTTCCGAACGTAGTCGGATAACTTAATTGGAGTTTCTTTTAACTTTGAATGTCAGTTAATATTTAATGAAAACTCTTCTATTTTTATATAGTTGCATTACAAAACATTAAATAGACGGAAACTGCTAAAGAGGAAGAGGTGCATTCGTTTTTGTCTTACTTTTATGCAGTGATTTTGGACGTCACTTAATTGAAAACCATATAAATGTAGAGTCATTTTAAATCTAAAAGCCATTCAAAATATGGTGCGTAAAATATCAGTCATATGCAATTAGACAAATTTTCATGTAAAAAAAATACCACAAATAAAAAAAAAAAACTTACATGCATTTTTATTATTAACTTTGTTCAATATATGTTGAATAGCTGTGTAAATTAAAGGGTTTTATTAAAAAAAATGTAGCAATTTAAATAAATGACAAATACGAGAATCACAGTATAATTTTCAGAAATATCTAGAAGTGATTGCTAGAATAAATCAACAATTAGAGTTTTCAGAATTATGGATTGAGAAATTAACTACAATTATATCAAATAAACTATAATCATTAATAAATTTATTCATCAGTCAGACAACTTTATCATTTCATTATTCGAAGAAACAAAAACTTATGTTATTAGACCAATAAGTACTTTTAGAAAAAATTTCGCTGAGGTACTTTTTGATAATAGAGTTAAATATATTAAACCGAAAAAGGCGGAGTAGGAAATGATTATTCAGTACAAATAAATAAAAACTTACAAATAAATTAAGGTAAAAGATTGGTTTAAAATTGTTTTAACAAAACTTTGTAATTTGAATGAAAATTAAATATGCCTCGTAAATATTAAAATTAATTTTTGATAACTCTCCCACTTTTATAAAAACAAATTAAACATTCATCAGAAATACAAAACTTAGAACGAATTTATTTTCAATAATTTTTAACTTGCTGGAATTATTTTATTTCAATTTTGAGATTAGTTAAGTAGCCGTCCACATTTATTTAGTTATGGATAATAATAATAACAACACACATAAAGGGTAAAAACACCATATTTAATTTATTACGAGTGACAGCTTTAGGGAAAATATCTCAAGATGTTTTATATTAAGTATCCCCCAAGTGTTGAAAAAGTCGAACTCAATGCCACTCAAAGTCAATTTACTTACATTTTGCGATTTTTTTTCTTGGGATATTATTATTCCCTTACGCATTTATTAACTTTTTATCGGAAACTCTTGTTTAGTATTTCTTCTGTCTCTTCGGTAAATTGAAGCATGATTAAACCTTGAACGTCGTGACGCTTGACTCTTACATTGTGAAAAGACAGCTCCTTTTATACTTGTTTTGGTTCTAATTAATTTTTCTTCATTTAATTGAATTTCGAGCCACTTTCTTATTAATAGAGGGAAAAAGGATGTGAATTATTTAATAAAAGAGAGGTCGCGAGAAGGACTCCAGTAAAAAATAAATAAATAAAATGATGATGTTACATTAACAAAGTAGAAATGTATGAAAATTAAACTGATGTGGAAATTGAATTGTATTTTACTGAATTTAAGATATGTCTTCAAATATACTTCGGTATTAATTTTTTAGAAAAAAAAAAAAAATTTTAATATATTCAGGTGAGAGGATTTTTACTCATTTCTTTCAAACCTAACAATCTTATATTAATATTATTTAAAATTTTGTTTCAAATATTAAACAGTTTTAATCAGACATCTGCAAAACCTTTATACCTAAATACCTTAAGGTATCCAACTACGTTCGGAACCATGATATTGCAAAAGCGTGTAAATGGATAATATTTATGATATTTAGTGTCATTAGATTAGAATACATGTATAAAATTGTTTTAAGGACACATTATGACAAAAATTATTTAAATACAATATTTTTGCAAAAATTAAGTTAGAATAACATTTTCCAAATGTTCTCCTTTTGCAAAACACTTCTTTTGTATAATATTTTGCCTGTATTCAGCTCAGACTTCTGTACAGAGGCTCAACTAAATTTTAAAAGTGCATAACTTGGAAGTCAGGTTTCTCCATGTTTTACGAAAACAGAAGGAGAAATTTTAAGAAAATACGCCGATAATTATAAATGGTTGTAGCTCTGAAAATTATTTGAATTTTTTCAAAAATCATAGTTGGAGCCTCTGTACGAGTTTGACTATATACGAAACAAAATACTATTCATAGATAACAAGGAGAACATTTGAAGACATCTAAGTTCTTGGCAAAATATTATATTTAAATATTTTTGTCATAACGTCATAAAACAATTTTATACATGTATTCTATCTAAATGACTAAATATCATGAAATCTACATTTATGCGCTTTTAAATCATGGTTCCGGACGTCAATCGATACTATGTACTACTTTTTATTTAAAATTCTGCATCCTAATATACAACACTATATTATAATTGTAACATAAGACTTAAAATAATAAGCAAGAAAATCGCAAGATAGTACTGAGCAAAGAAATTCAGCTTCAGTAATACATTTTAGACTTTTAGGATTAGGACAAAATGCTGTGTTAAACAGTGTTTTAAAATGCTAACCTTCCGTTTATTATTGCCAATATTCCTTGCATTTACAATTATAAATAACGTTGTTGTTGTTACTAATGCGAGCTAAACGGCAAAGATCAGATAAAGGCCCAAAATTCATCATGGCAAAGGGCTGAGTGACGCCTGTCGTTAGCCTTACCTTTCAGCACCATACATGTGACAAAATTATTTAGATATTTTCCACCCCAGTTTTGAGGGAGAACACCCTGGAGGTCGCGAGGGGCCTCCCACCTCTCTTCCTCTACCACCAATCTCACGAGGAGACTTGCGGCTCGACGGCTATTTAAAGTACCCCCATGCCGCGAAGGCACGATACATTTACAAACATCCATGCCTTCTTCCGGAATTTGAACCCAGGCCTAGCGGCACAGTAGTCAACGTAGCTAACCACTATACTGGATAGGCGACATAATAGGGCTGCGGTAGCCCAGTGGTTAAGGTATCGGACCATGGCAGGTATGTCGGTTCGAGGGCCCCCTACCACTAAAGACCCGCCGTGAGGGCAGCGATGCAACGTTAAATCTGTCGAGAGCTGAAACGTCCTCCCGTTGGTGTGGTGGTAGTTAGGAGAGGGGGTGCCAGCTCAGGTTCGTCCACGTCACTTGACCATGGTTCAAAATTACGTGGTCCGCCGCCAAAAGCCCTCGTGTAGCTGAACAGTGCGACGTTAATATTCACTCACTCACTCACTCACAGGCGACATAATTAACGTTAAAAAAAAAAGTTTAACGTAAAATTTATTTGCAGAAATCTGAATCTTCAAATAAGCCGAAGAGTATTAAAAAGTAATTTAATTACTTCACTAAAGTGCAGTAGCATATTAGAAAAAACATAAAGGCATTGTGTTAAATAATTGTTCATAAATACATTTTAGTCATCGTTGAAAATAGGAAAAGTAAATTTAACTAAATAGCTTTATACAAATCTGAGCAAGAGTTCAAAAATTAGAATTTAATAATCTGTAACAATGCCAGATAAAAATCTAAACAATTTAACTGCTACCGCTATTTCTAATATAGGTAAGTTAAAATTAATTAAAAGATTAAATGAATCAACCTAACATTAAACATATTACAAATGTAAGTTTTAAAAACTTAATAGGGTAATCATGTTCTAAAAGAATTTAACGTATTTGTTATTATTGTTATCATTAATTATATTAAAATAATTACACTGTAAATAATTCAGAATTAGATTCATTTATATATATTGGTTAATCTATGTATATATACCCTTATATTTTATTTAATGTGTGTTCATTAATATGTAAATCTGTATCCAAGTATTTATGTTGCAAATTGCTATTTTTTAATTTCTCAACTAATTAATGTAACAAATGATCTCAAAATTAAACTCATTATTTTTTCTGAAAAGTATTCTAAATTTCTATAAGTATTTATTCTCTTCATCTGTATTATATATATGCTA
>BMAV01011652.1:0-29199 GCA_019973955.1 Trichonephila inaurata madagascariensis | reverse complement strand
ATTCTCAAACCTTTTTCAACACTGAAAAAAAGGATTTAAATTTAAAACCGTGGTTAAAAAACCCTTTTTTCCTGGTAGATGGTCTGTGACAAATTGAGGAACTGGTAAAATTCGCGGTCTAATTTTATACTTCTTTAGCTTAAGGTATCCCTCCCTAAAATCATGTTTTTTTTCAAAAATTGACAAATTTTTTATGATTTTATTTTTATATACCATCTTATTAGCTTAATAAAATACCAAGCTTTTTTTTTTCCATTCACTAGAAAAAAAACTACAAGTTTTTTAACAAAGAAGATGCCCATAATTTTACACAAGATGTCAACTTTAAATGCTTTTTACTGAAATTTTTTTTTTTTAAAAAAACTAAACGCGGACAGTGATTCTCAAAAGGTTTTTGAAAATAATTTAATGAAATTTTTTTAAAATGTTTTGTATAACAGGTAAAGAAGAATTTTTGTTTTTAAGATTTATCTCAATCACTGTATTATTTCAAAATTTAAGCCCTTTTTATGTGAATATAATCACTTTTTTTTAAGCAATTTCTTTATAGTCACTAAGATGGGGCTCTATTTTTTTAAAATTAAAATATCTATTATCCTGAAGGTCATTTCAAACATGAATAACAAATAACACATTAAAATTAAAAAAATTGGAATTTGCGAAAATTTTTGTACAGGGGGGGGGCCCCGTTTATGAAATTTTTTTGTACATTTTACCATTTTTTTCCCATTTTAATAAAAATTTTTTTGTTTTAAATTTTTAAGATTTTTGCTTAAAATATACTAAATAAACCAAAAAATCACAAAAACCCCCATATCTTCTTTTTTTCAGAAAAAAAGTTGTCACAAGTAGTCGGATACTTTAATTGTGGCAAGAAACACTGAAAAGATGTTCCCTTTTTTATTTTATTTTTCTTTTTATAAAATTTATGCTGTCACCTTGCAACTGCACTCATTAAATTTAGTTATTATCTCGTTAAATTTAGTAAATAAATCTGGTTTCCACGATTAAATTTTTTTAAAAAAAATTAGTCACGATCTGGGTTGGTCTATCGTAGACCCTCATTCACACACCTCATGCCCCCACCCTTTCTGATTATTCGAACATTTTCTTTAAGAAATCTGCATAAGACTTGGAGTCAATCCATATATAATTTAATATGTCAATTTATTGAAGCCTTAATCTTTAAGCATCCGAGTTTTTCACATTTTTGCTGTCTACAATTTTAAAATATTTATTTTCCATGTACCTTTTAACAGTGCGATATTTTACTATTTGGAAATACTGTAGTAATATATATAGTTCTACATTTTTTTTTTTTTTTGAATAATTTATTTCTATTGGTACATCCGAAAACGCATTAAAATGTAATGAACGCTAACATGGAATTCTAAGTTAAAAGTGTCTTAAAAAATAAAATAAAAATAAAATCTATTCATAGTTTGTTTTTTAAATACTTTATAATAATATGTGTTTACTTATATACTTACAAAATAATTAAATACATTATTGTTTTTAAATGATTAGTTGATGTAAATTTGGAGCTCTTTTTCTTTAAGTTGTAACAAATTAAATTTTAAAAAAAAAAGCTTTTTATACTTCGATTCTAATTCTGAAAACCATTTTTTTTTCATAATTTTCAGGAATGTAGTTTCTTCCCTCACTGCACTGAGTTTTTCTTTTCTCTTTCCATTCTAGCAAAACTATTTTCGCCTCAGAATTGAATAATCATTCATTCGATAGATGCCCAAGGGATGATCGAACTTGCGAAACAATTTTTAAATATAACAATCACAAAACATTGTAAAGAATTTTTGGTTTGTGGTACAGGCTTGAAGCAACTAACACACACCTCAGTAATCAGATGACATACAGTAAAAACAATCCAAGTATTTTTTCATAATTCTGTAAAATATAAATTCGAGAATCCAACATATTTAAAATAAAATAAATTTTTAACTCAAATAATGTTTCGTTTTTAAATTTTTTACTAAACAAGGTATTTTATAAGTTGAACCATAATGTTCACAATACTTTTTGCTCACTAATCTATAGAGCTAATTTTTTATAGTAATTAATTTGTTGCTCCCCCCTTGAATATCCACTCATTGAGAAAAAATAGGAAAGCCCTCTTTTTTTATTTCAGTCGGAAGACATGTAATAAGCTTCCTTCTTTCTTGAAATTTATTTTTCTCGAAGTCTCTGTTTCCATTGCAAGAAAAAGAAAGGAAAAAAGTCAACAACCATTCCCGTGTAGCTTTCTAAAAGCTATACATCTCTAAGTAAAATATTATTTCTTTAGATTCTCAATAAAAAAGTAGACGTTTTTATTCGATTTTTTTTGATGTTCCATATCTCTCGATCTGTTTGAGAAGTGGCTCTGTTTTAGATTAAAAACCTCGAGAGGGGAAGGTTTTTAGTTCAAATTAAAAAAAGAAAGAAAAAAGAAAAAGCAAAGAGAAGGCATTCGTAATACATAGTGTGTCGCCTTTTTTTGCAGCGCCAGTCCTTCCACCTTCGAAACAATAATCAGGCGAAACATAAGGGAACGAAAGAAAAAAAAAGTGAAATACCGATATTATTAAAGAAACCAATAAAAGCTCTCGGTTCCACTTGATTGTCCCTTTTCCCCTCCTTTTCTCCCTTCATCCCCTCCTGAGCGGAAAATAAAAATAAAATTTAAAGGGAAATAATTTCCGCAAAACTTTTCGTTTTAATTCTTCGGGTTTTCCCATTAAACGTTATTAGTGTTTAGTCAAAACCTTTTTCCTTCCTCCCCCCCCCTTCGCTCCTCGGAGTTTTTGTTTTCTCGCGCGCGAAGGAAATCGATCCCTATAAAGAGAAGTTTCAAGTTCGATTAATCGATTTGTGCTAATGCGCCTCTGTCTAATGGTTTCGTGATCGATAAATAATTTTATTTAATAGACGAGGGCATCAAAATAGAAAATGAATAGGATTTTGCCCCCTCTCCTTCCACAAGTCCTTCTGATTTATTCAAGAGAGGAAAGCAGTTCTTCTGGCATCTTATGTGTCGCCTTCACACCTCCCATTATTTTTACGTAGATCGGGGTTCCAGGATTTTATGCTATTAGTCTCAAAGAGTTCTTCAGGAGCGATGAAAATTTACTGTAAAAAAACCCTCCTTAGAAAGGCAGTATGCAACAGTAAAATTTGAAAAGTAAATCCCAGATGGTCCTCCCACTTTCTACACCAGACACAAGTATTAGTGTCTCGAAATACAAATACGTAATGTATTCGCTCGATCAAATCAACCCTCTTCAACAGCTCAAGACAATTCTCACTCAACTTCAGCGAGAGACTCCGATTTGTAGTCTGCACGGACAGTCGCAGATTATGATTTCTGTAGATTCATTCAGATGCATCCATAGGGTGTCTAACTCGCCAAAAATGATGCCAACGGGGCTCTATCACCCCCATTTCACAAAATTTCCAATGAATCGCTATTATAATGTAAGGAGTGGCCGCGGTAGCCTACTGGTCAAGGTATCGGATCGTGGCCGACATGACACGAGTTCGGGCCCAGCACCACTAAAGACCCGCCGTGTAGGGGAGCGATGCACATTAAATCTATCGAGAGCTCAAACGTCCTTCCTTTGGTGTGGCGTGGTAGTTAGGAGAAGGGTGTGCCAGCTCAGGTGTCGTCCTCGTCTCTTGACCATGGTTCAAAATGACGAGGTTCGTCGCCAAAATCCCTCGTGTAGCTGAACAGTGCGACTTTAATATTCACTCACTAAAATTTAAGGAACGTTGTTACTTGCGAATATTACAATTTTAGAGTAAAATAAATAATACAAGGGAGAGTAAAATTAACGCGTATTACGCATAAACATATACATTTTTACACTATTTTACGCATTAAATACACAAAACTCGTAACACTTGGATTGTTATCCTTTTTTACTGCAGATAAGGTACTGGTGATGGACTTGCGTCATTTCATTTACCTGAGAGTGACAATTCAGCGGAGATCAACTTAACGCAATACGCAAATCATATCTAACTATTTTACCGCATAAATAACAACAGCTCATCCTGGATTGCTTACTTCTTTAAAGTCAGACTACTGGTGATGGACCGCGTTATTTCAACCTGACGAGTGACCCTGAGGACCCTCAACTCAGCTATCCACTTTCCCCACATAGCCAAATCCTACCATAGTGAAGCTATTACCTAATAATTTGTGATAGAAATCCAGCTTCAGCACATCTATAGATCTGTGAGTAAAATCAAGACAGATTGAGTTTGATCCGGCTAATTGATTGTTTCCATTGTATAATGATTGCATTAACAAGTGACGAAGTGACACCTGTGAGCTACCACTCCCCTGCCAGGCTGGTGCCCAGTGGTAAGGTATCGACCATGGCAGGCAGTCATAGCTCGGAAGCCATACCACCAAAACCCGCCGTTTAGGCAGCGATGCACGTTAAATCTGTCGAGAGCTGAAACGCCTCGTTGAGTGGTGGTAGTTTGAGAGGGTGCCAGCTCAGGTGTCGTCCACGTCACTTGACCATTGTTCAAATTACTGTCGTCGCCAGCTTCAGTGTAGCGAACAGTGCGACTAAATGTAACTCAAACCAAACCCTACCCCTGCCGAACTTCAACAAACAGAATATTTGAGGGCTTTGAATCTCGGCAGATTTAACATGCATCAGCTCTTTAAAACCGCGGCCTTCAGGGGCGCTAGATTTCGAACTCGACAACATAGGCCACGAGTTAATGACCATAGCCGCAAAGCAACCTCGACCAAGAATAAGCTTGGAAGAAAAAAACGAGAAACATTAAGATAAAAGAATAACGAGAAGTTTGTGATGACATTGGAGTGCAGATTCTTGTCAGATTCAAATATGTGTTTTATTAAGACACGGCACTATATATAAACTATTCATTCAACCACTCGCAAAAAGTCTCACGGATTGGTGATTGTAGTATCCATGGTGTATTTTCGTAATAACTCGATTTATTGGTTCTAACAGATAAAGCTGATTCGCTCCCAGACCGATAAACTTGCAGGGTATGTAGGGAGGACAGAAACGACTCTGAATCAAATAGGAATGTAGGGTCGCATATGCCGTAGTTTCCAAGCTAAGGGCAAAAAAGCAGAGAAAATAAATAGAAACAGCAACACATTACTGAGAAAAACAACATTGTATTAAAAGGTTCTACTACAACCGTTGTTCGAAATTACGACTATTAGTCGTCTGGATAGCCAGACAGCGGCACTGCACGAAGTTCCTCACGTTCTCGAAGATTCCTGTCACATGTCATGTATCCTCCCGGTAGCTACAGTTATTCCAGTGGTGAGAACCTCAACTGTGTGAAGGAACGGGCGCCTTGTACAGCAAACTCTTCATGTGACCAGAACCAGACTCACTTCACCTTCTGTTGTCACTTGCAGAGGTCATGTGATGTGGAACGTGCCTGTTCAGTCATGTTCCTGGTACAACTACCGATTGAAGTGTCCATTACAATCATCAGCTCCATACACGATCATCATACCGACCAGTTCCTCGTTTGAATGCAAGTTCATCCTACTACCTCGGGAAACGGATCGCAAATAATGACTTCCAGCACGATCTGTTTTCACGAAACATTCAGTTCAGGGATATCTATCGGATGACTGCCCAGTGGAATCTTCCAGAACGTCAGGAATTCCATGCAGTGCCGCTGTCAAACTTGCCAGACGATTTCTGGTCGTAATTTCGAACACATTTTATAGAAAAGCCTTACAATAAAATGTTTTCTGCTCCTTTAAGGTATCCGACTACGTTCGGAACCGTGATTTTGCAAAAGCGCATAAATGGATAATTTTCATGATATTTAGTGTCAATTAGATTAGAATACACGTATAAAGTTGTTTTAAGGACACATTGTGACAAAAAAAAATTACTTAAATACAATATTTCGGAAAAAAGTTAACTTAGAATAACTTTTTTTTCAAAATGTTCTCCTTTTGTGAAAAATGCTTCTATTATAATAATAATTTGCCTGTATATAGCTCAAGTCTCTGTACAGAGGCTCAACTAGGAGTTTTAAAAAATTCAAATTATTTTCAGAGTTACAATCCATTGAAATATAATTATCGGCGTTTTTTTTTCTTCTTAAAATGTCTCCCCTCTGTTGTCGTAAAACATGGACAAACCCACACACACTTCTAAGTTATATATTTCAAACATTGTAGTTGAGCTCTGTACAGAGGTTTGAGCTATATACAGGCAAAATATTATAATAGAAGCATTTTTCACAAAAGGAGAATATTTTTTGAAAATGGGTTGTTCTATGTTCATTTTTTGTCAAAATGTATTTAAATAACTTTTTATTGTAATACTATTCTTAAAACAATTTTATATGCATTTCCTAATCTAAGTGACGCTAAATATCATAAATATTATCCATTTATACTCTTTTGCAAAATCACGGTTCCGTTACGTAGTCGGATACCTTAATATGTTCCTGCTTCTGTTCTTTTTTTTCTTTGCACGATACCTCGCAACTACGGCATTTGTGACTTATCATTCCTATATGACTCCGAGTCATTTCTGTACCCCCACCCCTCTACACACCCTGCAAACTTGTCGGTCTGCCGGCGAATCCTCCTGTATAATGGCATACCTTATGTATAGCCATGATATTCCATGATTAAGAACTTGTGGATTACGAGACCTGTCTGGTGCCGTTGAAGGCACTGTGTACAGGGGTTGCACTTAAAATCTGTAGCGACTCAAAGTTCTCATGTTGGTGTGGTGTAGAATTTTGGGAGTGGGATGTACGAGCTCAGGTGTTGTTCCTGTTGCTTGACGGAAAAGGACGAGGCTTGTCGTCAGTAGCCCACTTACAGCTTCAAACACTAATCTAAAATCCAATCACTTCTCCATTCCAACGGTTAATAGTCGCGCGTAGAAGAGCCTCTCGAGAGGAGAGTCATTAACAAGTGATCGACACATGTTGCTAAGTCTCCAGATTTAGCCGAGTCAATCTTTAAAGGATTTGAAGTGATTATGTGAGAAGATATTTCCAGAAACACTCTAAAATTATGGAAAGACAGAAAAATCCTACAGTGTGGAGTGGCATTGACTTTTATACATGTGGCATTCATATTTTTTCAGTTTTCTGCGAGATAGTTTGAAATAGTTCAATACTGGAAACTTTAATTTTTTAATTTATGGTAATGCCTATTCGTAAATTTAGACTTTTATCCATGTTTTCAACTCTTCCTTGGGACGTGTATGGTTTACACTTTTTAAATTTCACATTAAAGCCTTAGATATTTTCTTTTGGGTTCAGATCTGGACTTATTGATGACCACTCAAGAAATTCAACATTATTAGTTCCTCAGAAAGCTTGGTTAGTGCATAGTTTCTGTTTACATGCTACCCGGTATTGAGGTTCCCCTCCAGAAAGGATGTCGTTAACGCGGAAGCCTTGTGGTCAAGGTAACGGACTCGTGGCCGGCGTGTTATGAAATCGAGCCTAGTACCGCTGAAGAAGTGATACGCGTTAAATCTATCGAAATTTAAACGTCCTCCCGTTGCTGTGGCTGGGAAAAGAGAGGTAGGGTGTCAGTTTCGGCAGTCTCGTGCCTGACCAGGTCAACACGAGGTTCGTTGACAAAAGATCCCGAGTAGGTGAACAGTGCTACGTTAACGTTCACTCACTCTGAAAGGATGTCTCTATTCTTTTCTGAATCATTGTTTGCTCTTAAATAAACTACTGGTGTTCCTTAGAAGTAAATCCACCCCAAATCATCAGATTCTCCACCATTTTATCTCTCCGAGAACGTAGATGATTCTCGCTGAATAGCATCTAAACCCTTCCGGCTCGTGCACATCAGTGATTCTCAACTACTGTGCCGTGGCATTTTTGTGTGCTGCCAAACTTTTTAAAGTTATTAATTATACCTTGAGAAAGAAATATAACCTGGAACCGAATCCTTCGGTTGTTTTAAGTAAATAAATACTAAGAGTACTTGTGGTATATTTAACTAATCCTTTCGTGGTAGATGCGGCCGCGGTAGCCGAGTGGTATAGGTATCGAATCATGACTGGCGTTGTCACGAGTTCGAGCCCAGTACCACTAAAGACCCGCCTTGTAGGGCAGCGATGCACGCTAAATCTGAGAGAGCTGAAACGTCCTCCCATTGATGGGTGTGGTAGTTAGGAGAGGCGGGGGCAGCTCAGGTGTCGTCTACGTCACTCGACCCTGGTTCAAAGTGACGAGATCCGTCGCCAAAAGCCCTCGTGTAGCCGAACAGTGCGATGTTAATATTCTCATTCGTGGATAAATGGATATAAGAAATCTGAATACTTTCGTAATCCCATTTGCAATAAGGGATACACTTGTGAATGAATTAACTTTGAAGGAAGAAGAAAAAGTAATTTTGCGCTCTGTAATAATCATTTAAAAACATTCGGAAGAATCAGTTAATTCATTTTGGATTACAATTAGAGATTATCTCCTAATAGCCAAAAAAGCTTTAAAAATATTGTTACAATTATCTACACCTTATTCACATGAATTTGGATTTTCAGCGTTAAAATATATAACAGTGAGCAAAGATCGAGACTTAAATGTAGATGTCGAAATGAAAGCGGTATTATCATTTTTACGCCCAAATATCAACGAAATTGTCAAAAATCATCAAGCTCAAATTTTGCATCAAATGTATTCTTATAATTAATTTGTAATTAATTACTCAATAAACATTTTTTTGTTTTTGTCGTACATAATATTTTAATTAACTTCGAGAATTATTATCATAAACTGTTTTACATAAGTAAAATTCTTTTGAACTTATTTTATTCTTAGTACGCCACCAAATTTTGGAATTATTAAAAGTGTGCGACAACAACAACAACAACAAAAGGTTGAGAGAACCACTGTGTGGTTTAGTTTAAACTTTTTTTTTCTTCTGGAAAAACATAATGCCACTGATACAATTCGGCTGGTGCATGAAAAGTTCAAATCAGTCACAATTTGCAAAAAGCAAACTTTTTACGAGGTGCAAGACTAACAATGGCTCTCCTTTGACAAGGAGTCTAGGAAAGGGGATGCCAGCTCAGGCGTCGTCCACGTCACTTGACCATGGCTCAAAATTACGTGGTTCTTTGCCAAAAGCCCTGGTGTAGCTGAATAGTGTGACGTTAATATATTCAATAAATAAATAAATATGACAAGGAGTCAATATAAGGGGACGCCCGTTCTATGTATAATAATGATAATTTCTTTAAAAAGCTTTTCACTTCAGTATTTGATCTATCTAATCTTTCAGCTATTTTGCGAGAATTGAATGAGTGAATATTAACGTCGCACTGTTCAGCTACACGAGGGCTTTTGGCGACGGACCTACCACACCACACCACACCAACGGGAGGACGTTTAGCTCTCGACAGATTTAACGTGCATCGCTGCCCTACACGGCGGGTTTTCAGTGGTACTGGGCTCAAACTCATGACATGTCTGCCATGATCCGATACCTTGACCACTGTGCTACCGCAACCCTCTGCGAGAATTAAAACCATGTTCTTAAAATTTAAGGAATTTATCCTGTTTAGTAAATAATTGCATCATCCCACCTTCTTAAAAATTGCAATTTCTCTGTAGTTTGATTTGTTAAAAGAGGTTCACATATTTCAGGAATAAAACCCGTAGAAAAGGAATAAAACAATAACATTTTTATAACATCTGTATTTAATCTGTTCAGCTGTGTGAAAAAAATAATTGTAAAATTAAACAAAAACTATTTTTTTGTAATTACTTTCAAAGGAATAATTAAAACTGTTATTTTCTGCGCCCTGTTTAAATTTGTATTAAACTGAGATGCGTAACAGTGGAAACAATCAAGATTTTCATTTTTGTCCAGCACTCTGTGCGTGGCTGCTATACAGTCACGTGATGAATAATTTCTCCTAATTAGTCTCACAAATTATTTTTCATACTTTTTTCTAAACTAAATGTCGCACGTAAAATTTTCTATCAATCATTTTAAATGAAGTAAAAAAATATTATATATGAATTTATATTCAACTCTGGAATTCCGAATAAAACGAATAAAAAAAATAAAATTGATTACTTATCCTTAAGAAGAATTATGCTATTGATAATTCTGATAAAATAATTATCTGCCAAATTTATTACTCTAATTTTAGTTTCAATAAATTCTCTTAAACAGGGGAATGGGTGCCTAAGCATGCTTCTATTAATTTGTTGAATACATTGGAAGAGTTTCCCCTTTTTCTTTTTCCCTTTTAAATAAAAATAAAAATCGTCCATGTTGGATTTAAAGAAATCTTTTTATTGTGGTAATTTTATGGTTTCAATATTCGAATCTAATTCTTAAGAGAGAGAGAAGCTGTAGAAGTGCACAGATAATCTTTATCACAGATCAAGAAAAACCTTTTTTTCACCGAACTCGTTTTTTCGATAAAATAACGGAACGATTTCTGACGGAGGTTTTTACAGTGGATAGGAAAATTACCGTAACTTGTTTAAGAAATAAAGAAATTTTACCGTTCTTTTTTTAATGGGAGTTTATCATTGTGTTTTATGCACTCGGAATATATTTAAGAGAAAATTTTAAAAAATTTGAGAAAAAAAACACACACACAATTAGGATTTTTTTTCGAAATTAGCTTGCACCAGTACTTCTCAAACTTTCAATTCTTGCGACCCTATATTCAATCATAATTTTCATCCCGCCCCCTCCATATAATAACATTGTATTGAATTCGATAATACGATACTTTGATGCTAAAACTACAATACGACTTTAACATCTTACGTGCCTCGGACGTATATAAACATCTCGTTCAGCCAGCGCGTTTATTGCCACGGACATATATATACGTCTTTCCAACATACGATCTTTTCTGTACACTGCTCTCCATAAAATTATTCCGAAGGCCTTGGAATGCAATAAAAGGACATCGATAGTGTTTGCGAAAGATTTACTTATTTCAGAGGATTTTTTATGTATTTCCCGAATACATCACATACATTTGCATACGTATAAAACGGTGGCATTGGGGAGCGAATCGCGCAACTTTTAATTCGCAGTTAGGGATTAATTGTAAACAGTACAAAAATTATCAAGATAAGTGTTAATGTTTGCTTATAATTTTATATATGAAAAGTCCGTGGGGTCACTGGTTATTTTAAAATTTATTCTTAACTTAATATTGTTAAATTAATTTTACAGTACATTGGGCAGTACTGATACATTTATAAGTGTATTATATCAGTGTAAATGCTTATTTTTTACTATGTCAGAATGTATTTTGTTTTTTTTACTTTCAATAAATTTATAATTTTTAAAAATAATCTTTGGTTTTTGACTTTTCAATATGCTCGCGCCCCCCTCCTAGGGTTATCACGCCCCCTAAGGGGGCGCTCCCAACAGTTTGAGAAGCGCTGTCTTACATAAATAACATTGGGGGACAAATTTTTCAAAACATTTCTGCTTCCGAGGTGAATATAATCAGTTCATAATGAATCTGATGTGCTGAACATGAATATGGCTAAAATAAAACTGAACAGTTACGTTTTTTTTTTTTGGTAACACGTAGGGGAGACCGGGGCAAGATGACGATGTTAACAGTTTTTGTTGTTCATTAATTTATTTTTAAGGGTAAAAAAAATTATTTTTACATGAAGTTTTAGAGTAGTCCTTTGTAGTATTAAATACATTACCATTTAATTTTTCAAAAAAAGGATAATTTTATTTTTTCAAGACCTTAACAAATTGTCATTATGCCTCAGTACTGGGGCAAGATGACGACACTGAGAAAGGTTTGTGACGTCTCTCGCGTCCTTCTTCTAACATAACTCCTAAGTTCTTTGACGGCCACATTAATGGCAAAACTTTTCCAACCCAATACCAAGAAGAGATTCGAATCGAATATGCAAATGAGATATACTTTAAAAGGATAGAAAGTTTGGTGAGATAGAACGGCAAGCCTAGAGATAACTTAGTGTGGAATTGTTTGGAATAAAGGTTAGACGTCCTACAGCTTTGGAAGAAGGATACGCTCATTGCCTTAAATTATAAATAAGGATTAAGAAAGCCTGAGTCTTCTCATCTAAAATTACGTAATAGGTATTTCTTTAACCTAGGAAGGAAGGTGACTCTATAAAAGGTAATATTTTATATAAGAAGTTAGATTAGACAGTTAAATTAATATAATTAAGATAAATGTTCTAGTTGCGCGATCTGACTTGAATATAAGGTTTAATTGTTGGCTCATTTTCACTTTAAAAAAGTTGTTATTTAGAATTAAGTAATTTAAGTTATTCTTAATAAAAGTTGTGTTAAGAATTACATAATGTCTCATTATTTAGATAATCCCACACCTCTAGCTTACGCGAATCACCCCAGACATAGTCATCACAGGATGGCTATGTCTCAGGTTGAACAGATTTTATCTTTTGAAAATGTTACATGGTTTAACAAATGATAACTATGGGTTTTTACATCTTACAAAGTATCAAACTAAGCATAATACATTGTAACGTTATGTTGAAGTGTTTAGTTGTGCAGTTAACAATAGTCACAAATAAAAATGCCATTTTCATAATTGGAACTTTCCTCATGCCAACACTCTTGGCATTTACAGCACTAGATCCATTCTCCTGTTGAAGGGTCACAATATCCTCTTCACAAGCAGGACATGTTATAACACCATCCTTTGAAGTTGATGCAACTGGACTGTTTGGCCTGGATTTTATAGACTTAGGCCTACAGGAACTTAGTTTTTTTTACTCCCTTTTTAGATTCACGGGCTTCTCTTCTCTATTTTTTTAAAGCTTCCTGTTCTTCCTTCTGCTTTTCCCTTTGATTTAACATTTCTTTGAAGGGTGTGACTGT
The DNA here is from genome assembly GCA_019973955.1 of Trichonephila inaurata madagascariensis. Lineage (NCBI taxonomy): Eukaryota > Metazoa > Arthropoda > Arachnida > Araneae > Nephilidae > Trichonephila > Trichonephila inaurata. The sequence goes on along the minus strand of BMAV01011652.1, from coordinate 16,322 downwards.
AACAATGCTTGAGCTCACTTTTTTGCATCCCCCCTTGCATTGTGTTGCTTTAGGCAATGGTTTGAAATAAAAAACACTAACAGGCTTCTTTAGAGCACCGTAATCAACATTTGCCATATGTTCTGGCTCTTCTGGAGGATTTATATGTTGGTTTTCTACTACCAGGGTCTGAGGATTAGCACTATTATTCTCAATTTCATCGCCAGCAACATCATGATCAGTAGCTTTTGAAGCAGCAAAGTCATGTTCGCTAAACACAAGAGGATTATGAGTCTCAATCCCACATGTTTTAAACCCTTTAACGGCATTTCCAACTGTAGCTGGCTTCTCTGAAGTAAGCGGTGCTCAAACGCTCACCAATATTTTTGTCTATGATAGTTTCTCCTGGATAAGTTACCATAAAATTGTTAGCGGATGGCAAAAATGTCTTCCTCTGGTCGCCCCCTTTCGAACGACATATTCCCCGATCCGATGCACCCCTTAGACCCAAAAGAGATAGAAACGCAAGGTCGAACGGACAAAAACACAGACAAACAAGTCTTACAGGATTTAATAGAATAGACAACATAATTAGTTTAATAAATTCAGAAACACGGGGTAAGATGACGAGCTCGTCATCTTGCCCCAGACTGCCTATTTAAAAATAATATTTTCCATTTCCATGAAGGAAGTCGATTAATTGATATTTATTCGTGGTAATATGTAGTATTTAAACTAAGTTACTCACAAATATGAAAGATAAATGATATATCTTGCCTGTATCTGTAGCAGAGCTTATTTACACATGCATAAAAGTTATATCGGGGCAACGGTAAACAATCAAAGCTTCACAACTAACACGAAAATGTAGATTTAGGCTTCTCTATACTATTTTTTAACGAACGGCTAATAAGAGAACCAATAGTGTTCGGTTGATCTCGCTACCTAGCAAAAAACGGAAAAATTATGACATTCGTCATCTTGCCCCGGTCTCCCCTACACCTTGTTCAGACAAGCATATAGATGAGATCTACCGGGTGTTTCTAAAAGAATATCGGAGTTTTAACGCTTTATAGTATTTATTACATATAACATATTAGTATGATTCATACATCGAGTAAAAGAGCAACTGAAACAGTTTTGCTTGGTGGTATGTGTGCGCGTGAAACGTATGCTAATTACCTCCCCCTTTCTCGCCGATCAGCGCGATGGTACAAAAATGGCAACTAGTGAACAGAAAGCGTTTTGTGTTCTCCAGTGTGCAAAGACAGAATCTGCCATTACTAAGCAAAGAGTGCTCCGTATTAAGCTCGACTGTAAACCTCCAAACGATAATAACATTCGCAGATGGTATCCTCAGTTTGAAACAACTGGCTGTCTTTGTAAAGTGAAGAGTTCGGGACGATCAAGGCTTAGCAAAGAAAGTGTTGCTCGAGTGAGAGACTCTTTATTGCAAAGAAGTCAGTTCGGCGCTCAAGTCGTGAATTAGCAGTGTCAGTGACGACTGTTTGGAAAGTTTTATGCAAATGCTTATCGTTTGCAGTCGCTACAAGCTCTAAAACCAACAGACTACGGTTTACGTGCCAAATCGCAAGCGACATGTTGATACATGCCAATGAAAATTTTATAGATTATGTCGTATTCAGTGATGAACCAACGTTTCACCTCAGTGGACATGTGAACACTCATAATGCGTCCTACTGGAGCTTAGAAAATCTTCACGAGGGGCTGGAATAGCAACGAGACTCACTTAAATTGAATATTTTTTATGCCATATCTCAGCAAAAAGTGTATACGTTTTCGGAGAACCAACTGTAACTATATCCTCAATTGATAGAAAGTAAACCAGATAATTTCATTTGGCAGCAAGATGGTGCACCGCCAAACAGGTATCTCTCAGTACGCGATTGGTTGAACATCACTGTATCTGATCAATGGATTGGCCGCAAAGAGCCTCCCGACAGAGCTTGTTTCACATGGCCTCCACATTCACCCGATCTGACGCCCTGTGATTTTTATGTATGGGGGTTCATTAAGGATTGTGTGTACGTTCCTCCCCTACCAGCTGATCTTCCAGACTTAAGACACATGATTGAAGCAGCTGTTGCAAGAATTACTTCAGACACACAGAACAAAGTCTGGGATGAACTCGCCTATCGACTTGATGTGTGCCGTGTGACGAGTGGGACTGCCATTGAACATTTGTAAACTTGTAGGTAAAACTGTTTCATTTACTCTTTCATTCGATGTATGAATTGTGTACTTGTTAGTTATATGTAATAAATACTATAAAGTGTTAAAACTCCGATATTCATTTAGAAACACCTGGTATTATGGGGAATGATTTTTTCGGTTGTATAGTCAGGTAATATAGAATACTGAGATTTTGGCTCTGTTTGTAGCTACTAATGTGATGGAAAACCTTGAACTGCAGAAGAGAAAGACTCTCATGGTGTATTATAATTAAACTTGACCACTTGTTCTTGCCGTAGAGGACTCAGTACAGAACAAAGTGTTTGCGATTTTCAAAGGTTTTTTGTGCAGGCCAGTTTTCAACCATTTTTACTTACTAGTATACATGTAGTTTCAACATTGAACTTTAGCATTATGTACACTTAAATAATTGCAGTTTGTCAAGCAGTGGTCGTTTTTTAGCTGACTATTTTTGTCCTTCGGTTTAAAGGTTCATTTTCGAAGATGGCGTGTCGAGAATGATGGGATACGTAGTATTCGACCAGTATAAAAGTATAGAACATAGAGACTTGAACATAGAGACAAAACTTGAAATATTGAACCGTCTCGTGAAGAGAGTGGTACGAACAACAACAGAGTGCTTGCTGTCCTACTCGACTATTGCTGCTTAAGAGAATTAGAGACCTAGCAGCGAAGAAACGAAGGTGTACGATGGTACAGAGAAGAATAAGTGATTATTTTTCACAATAATGGTAAAATTGCGACATTCTGCACCTATTTTGCTTTTTTTTAAGCACGTTTCCCGCATGTGATGATTTTCAATATTCGTATAGTGTCCGGTTTCATATACTATGAATGGCATTCAGTTTTCGGTTATCCGAACAATCGCGAATCCGAACGGTGTCCGGTCCCAATTGATTTGGATAGACGACGTTCTACTGTAAGTGTAAAAAAATGAATATTATATACTGAAATTGCTTTTTTTCATTCTTTGTATCCCCTTACTTGTGAAATAAAAGTATCTGAAATCATAATTTCGAACCCTTTTGTTTAGATAAAATAAGCTTGAATAGAAATTACGGTAGATTTCGAAAACTGGGGAAATCTTTTTTAACTTCTCTAGCAATTTTTTCTTCTTAATTCCGCTTTTCTGTTTTTAGTAGAGGCATTTGAATGGTTCAATAAACACAAAATAGAAAGAAAAGTCAAATACATATCACGCTTACGGAAGAAAACAATTGAAAAAAGAGCTGACTATAAATAAAAGTCGTTTTATTTTTCATCGCAATTTGTCATCCATACTACTTTCAGCATCGTGATAAAAAGAAAATGAGATGGATGAACAAAACACGGAAATTACATGGTGAAACATGGTTTTTTTATACGGAATGTTTTTGCGTGCGTGAAAACATTTTTAAGAATATTTTTAGAAGACAAAATTTTATGAGTCAACAATAAATTGGTAAACACTGCAAAAGATAAAGAAAAGGTAAATATAGTTCCGGATGACTTAAAGAATAAAAACAACGATTAAAACATTATTATTTAGTATTTACAATTGCTATGATGAAACAATGTTCTTAATAATAGACGTATAGAAACCAGCAGGATAAGTACGATGAATAGATAGGATGCGGAATCATTTTAGCTTCAATTTGGGTGGGAAAACTGGGAAATAGTTTGGCACCAGAGGCAGGCGTGAAGGCTATTGTCGCCTTTATAATAATCAAATCATTTCAATTCAACCAGTCAAAACGTCAACCAGCATCCAAAAGAGTTTCGGTTAAGGGAAATCGCCCGTACTTTTAGTATTTCCAGGAGTGAAGGAAAACTTTAATTTGGGGAGAGGCATGATTCATCTTTCTCACTGACCGGATAAAAACTGGCTAAAATCATTACGACAGGGGGGAAACGAATCACACTACAGAAAGCACGGAATATTTGGATGAGAAATATTTAAAAGCGGATTATACAAAAATTAGAAAATGCAATTCCTTCAAGGCAGAAATACCATACGTTGTTCAACCAGCAAACAAGATAATATTAACGTGTAGGATAGGAATTATTTTACTAGCTTCAGCTTGATAGTGAAACAGTAAGTGCATTGATTGGGTTCAACAAAAAATCGATCATCAAATGTTACAAAATTAGGTGAGGTTTTCAAAACAATTCCTCTAACGTCAGCTGACACAAAAGACATTATACACTTCTGAGTTGTTCATAACATAGTTAAGAATTAAGCGAATGAAGAAGGCATAGATTGTTGGTATTTTTTTTCAATAATGTTTTAAAAATATATAATTCATATATCTTATGTGTTTGGAGCTCTGAATATAATGGAGAATAAATTTTGGAATTTATGAATGTCTTTATTTTGTATTTTTTTTTTATTATTCTATTGATATCTATAAAAGTGGCGCCCTCGTTTGAGAGCTCGCAACTGTGTGTGTCACGGGAATGGAGCGATGGACGAGTCTACTCGTCCATCACAGAGTAAAATAGTGGATCCAAAAGATGGGTTTATTTTATAAAATTGCCAATTTTATTACTAATACTTATTGTATAAGGAGTCTATAAATATATATGTACAGCACTATAAAGTAATTCAGCTTAGTCACAGATTCTTGAGGCCAACAGTTCTTCCGATCGTGTTTTAAGAGGACACAATACAATTCAATTGACAAAAATCGGTCCAAAAATCAAATCTAATTTCTTAACCTAAATTATTCTTTATATACTTTTCTATAATCTCGCAATATTTGAAAGCTTTAAACTTAAAAAACGCAGAATTACGTTCACTTTTACATTCGTTTTTATTCACATCCCTATGGCAAATCAAAACTTTAAACTGACTTATTTCAGAAAGATAAAATAACTAGTTTGTCTTCATTTAAAATGTTAAGGCCTTTTTTCTATTGTGCCTAATGCTTTGAACTTCTTTTTGCCTATTGTTAACAGTACATGTAACAAAAGTAGGTATGCTTTTTGTCAAAGCAATAACTATTTTTTAAAAAATAATTGAACTCAGAGTTTATAAATTTTTTAAGGAAATTTCAGTAAGCGTTCATAAAAAGAAATATTGTATGAATACCAATCATGTTGTCGCAAAACCCATATCAACTTTTGTTATAAATAGTTTGATTTACGTGTAAATCAAATTTCATGTGTATGTAAATTTTTGTAGGAGCAGCATTTTAAGCAAAAAATTGAACCCTTTACCTACCGACGGTACTTATGAAGTACCACTCACTTTAAAGTTACATAGAATAACCGTTTTTACGAATACTCTGACGATACTTATATAGCAGGAATATCCTTTGAAATCCACTCTTCCGAGATATCTGGGCTGCGGATAGTCCAGTGATCAAGGTATCAGATCATGGCAGGTGTCGTCCTCGTCGCTTGAACCTGGTTCAAAATGACCAGGTCAGTCGCCAAAAGCACTCGTGTAGCTGAACAGTGAGACGTTAATATTCACTCACTCACTTCCAAGATATATGGCAGGACGGGTTCTATATGATGAGTATTTTAGCGGGGAAGGCGAATAGATTTTGAAGAAGATTGTCATTTTTGTTTCGAAAAACAGTTAATGTCAAAATGTGTCTTATTTTTTATGTATGCAAAAGAAGATTTTAGAAAACGATTTGTCTATTTATTTTAAGTGAACTGTGTATATGATTACTTTTACAGTTTATTACCTTTAATTAATTAATTAGCTCTAACGCGTTAAATTTCCAAAAGTTGAGTATTTTGTTTATGTATATCTCTTAATTTTCAATGTAGTGATTCAAAAAATATTGCATGAAAAGAACTGCAATAAAACATAATGCGGTAGATAAAGGGATAAACGTCAATGTCTTCATCAACGCTTTAACTTGTCCCATTTTGTTTTAAAACATTACAATGAATAAGTAAATTATCACATTTTCTCAATGATCGTGATTTTATTTTAAAGTAGACGGTCTATAGGATCTATAAATCGATTTTGATTGATAAATGAAAATGTTTTGTCAAAGGAATTTTTGGAGATTTCGAGCCTTCAGTCAAGCATCGAAAATGTTACTTCGAATTGAAGAGTTAGTTATCTGTGAATTCCTAACAAGATCCTTTAATTCCAAATATTCATATTTTTCGAACACATCAAAAGGATATGTTTCTGATGACGTATTTTTCTCCAATTGTATTACAGCATATGAAACAGAAGATTGTATTAAATAGATTTTCTAACGCGTAATTACATTGCAAAGTCGTATAAGAATTTAACTTTCCAGTTAAAAGCTGCCTTGGAAGGCCCTTCGTGAATATTATTGATATTATTTCGTTATTAGCGCGAGTACTTTTCCCTCGAAACATAACGAATTTCTTTTTCTTCTTCATTCTTACTAAAATTAAATCAAGACATTCCATTCCCCCAACGTTGGCAAAATGCGTATGTATTTTGAAATGACGTCGTGGAGGATCCTCAACATTTTAATTCAATCTAAAGGACCAAATGAAAAGCCTGCGGGGTTGATCTGTACGTGATTAAACATTTTAATTACATTACTCTCCGATTCAGCTGCCTACATTACACATTTTGGAACTCGAGGTGTGCCTCCAAGGAACAGACATGGGCTTTGCTGACGATATTTCGACGCTAATGTTGACGCAAGTGTTGACACACTGGCGTCCGAAAGAGATCAGGTATCACATTTCCAAATGAGTACTCGGAAGTGAGTAAAGAAATTATTTCCTTGTGTATTTTCGTGATACAATGTATTTGTTTTTTGTCTTTTCCTTTTGTCACTGTTCCAGTAATAAATAAAAATATAAAAATGGATGGACACATTTTGAAAGAAACGCGCACGTGAGCTATACAACCCACTATAAATAATATTGAATCGTTTAAATAAAAAGAAAAGCACTTCAACGCTTTCTTTGCGCTATGAGTTCCAAAGAGCAAAACAGTTCTGAAGGAACGATGAAAATTTATTCTGGAAAAATCTTTGAAATACAGGATACAGCATTAAAATGTGCTCAATAAATTCCAGTAGGTTTTCACACCTTTTTCAGCCCTCAGACACAACTATCAGTGTCTAAAATACACCTGCATAGGCTCGTTCTATTCAACAGCCGAAGAAAGAACCAATTGCTAGTCGACTCTTTGACGTTCAAAGCAATCCTAACTAAGTTTCGGTGAGCGACTCCCTATTTATACTCTGCACGGATCTTTCCAGAAAGATCCATTTGCGTTATACATCATGGAATTAATAGATTTCTCCAGAAATTTCCAAAAGTATCTATGTGGTTACCAACTCGCCAAACATGGCCGCCAAAAACGATGCCAACTTGGCTCTATCGCCAGCATTTCGCCAAGTTTCCATTGAAGTGCGATTATAGTGTAAGGAACAGCATTGCTTGTGAATATTTCAATATTTTAGAATAAAACTCATACAACAGGAAGTAATATTAACGCAATACACATCTAGATATAAGCTATTTACATCAATGTTTTTCAAACTTTTAATGTTTGCGACTCATTATACAATCATATATAATTTTCATCGCGCCCTACTCCATACAATAACAATTCATTAAATTCAATAATAGTATACTTTGACGCTAAACCTACAATACGACATTAACCTCTTAAAAGCTGTCAGCGTATATAAACGTCTCACTCAGCCAGTGCTTCAATTGCCCCAGACGTGTATGTACATATACGTCTTTCCGCAGAGCGATCTTTTCTGTGAACTGCTATCCATAAAAGTATCTTGAAAACTTTGGAATGCTATAAAATGACCTTGTGAAATGCGAAATGTTTGCGAAGGATTTACTTATTCCAGAGGATTTGATTATTTATTCCATTTCTACCCCCTCTCTCCCTCAATACACCACATAGACTTGCCTACGTGTCAAAGGGTGGCATTGGGGAACGAATCGTGTAATCGGCCTTCAAGGGACCGTACATATTATCAAGATAAATGTTAATGTTTACATATAATTTTATGCGTTCACTAGTAAGTGTTAAACTTTTTCTTTACTTAGTGTTGTTAAATTAATTATCAAATGCATTGCGTAGTACTAATATATTTATAAGTGTATTATATCAGTGTAAATGTGTATTTTATTTTTTATTATGTCAGAATGTATCTGTTTATTTACTTTCAGTCAATTAATAATTTTTTAAAACAATATTTTGTTTTCGACTTTTCAATCTGCTCGCGCCCACCTCGTAGGGTTATCATGCCCCTCTAGGCTGGGCACGCCTCACAGTTTGAGAAACACTGATTTACACTGTTTTAAGCATTCATTACATAAAATTGGTAACAGTATGTATTTTACACACAAAACATTAAAAATTGTTTGCAACAGCCTAATACGCAGTCTACCTCTTTAATGCAACATAAAAAAATAACTGTCAACAGTGTATGACTAATATGCATCAGAGTACCATTGTGCTATGGCATGAAAGTGCAAATAGGAGAGGAGAGAGTGAGAAGAAATTTACGCTTTTGTCAACAATAGATTGCTCAATGATTTTTCCTTTTTTATAGAGTTTAAATAATAGTAATTTTAGTTGCAAATAAAAATTATTTCTACTCAACGGTAATTTCTAGAAGTGATGGCAGGAGGGAGCTGGAATCTGCTAATTTTTTCACTTTTTGCCCTGTTCCACGGCCCAAAACCTCGTCACACCTGAATCTTCGCGCCCCGTTCGGCGTCCGGCCCGCCGGGTTTGCCGGCCCGTCGTTCAGTTCATGTAGTCCGCCCGATGTAATCTGTTTCGTGGGATAATGTCATTCATGTTCACCCCTCGTCATCTCTGCCGCTCACATCGGGCATTTAATCTTGCAACAATTATGTAAGAACTTTGTTTATTTGCTAATTTAACACATGGAAATTGCTGAACCCGAAATAACAGATTACACTTTCCGCCCATCCTGCTCTCGTTCAGTTCCGGCTCCAGCCTTGTTTTTCAGAGTTGACATCATATTAAAAGTATTTAACAAGGACCTTTAAATCACCCCAGTATTTCTCAAATTGTTTTGTTGAATTAAACTAGTATATTTAAAATTAAAAGTATTTTTGGTTGAGCCTCTCCAGAAGTACAAGATAGATTTTAAGAAAATTAGAGAGAGAGGTATGTAGTACATAGTTGATATCGTGTAGAGAAATACAACATTGCACTATTGCATGTTTGGCCAAGATTAAGATAAAACTAGAAAATGAGGTTCTCTTTTATGAACATGCTACAGCTTTCATATGGGAATTCCTGCTGGAAATGAAACCCGAGATCATCAGACCCACTCATCCACTAATGATGTTGGAGGATTTTGGAAGCCCACCTATGAAAGCAACGCAATGACGCTCTGTAGAGTTAAAGTAGGGTTAAGGGGGAGGGGGAAGTCTATCCGGCATGTATATTTCATACTTGTCGTTTGATTACTTGTCTCCCTGACGAGATACCGATGCTGTATGGCGTAAAAAGAAATTAGGTCGCCCATCCGGTATAGTGGTTAGCGACGGTATTCGCCGTGCCAAGGTTTGAAATCCTGGAGAAGTCAGTGGATTATAAACGCGGTACCGCAATGGGGTATTTCTTTAACCCCTTTTTATCTACCAACGGTACTTATTACCACTCCCTTTAAAATTACATAGAATAACCATTTTTACGAATACTCTGTCCTCTCGCCGCTGGTACGAAAACCCCACCACCAGAGTGGTCTCCCCAAACAAAATCCAGCCAAACCGGTCAACGTACCCGTATGGTGCCCGTGCCACAAATTACTGAAGCCCCAGTTCACGTCTCCTATTGCACCGAACCTGTTTCGTTTATCGAAAGGCCATGCACCACCAGGAAAATAGAGCCAACTTAAGACTAATGCAATTTTCTAATATTTAAATATCACAGCAGTACTAGAGTCTCTGTAAAGACAAGAAGCTCTGTTCTTCCATCGGGAGGGAACCATTAAACTCCGTTGAAACAATGGAAACTTTCTTTGGGTGTTACAACAAATGTATTGAGGTCTCGGTTCCCTTTAGATGAAGTTACGCCGATAATGAAAACTTAGCAATCCAAGTAAATATGACATCCCGAAGATTCCGGGTCTAATGTTAGCATCCTCTGCACCGTACTAAATGGGTCCTTCTTTGTGTAGTATACTAACGGCAGATTTTTTTTAAAAAACAATTCTGTCATGTCTCCTAAAGAAAGTGGGGATCGCGGTAGCCTAGTGGTTAAGATCACGAGTTCAAGGCTTGTGCCGCTGAAGACCCACCATGTTAAGGGAGCTTCTGCACGTTAAATTCATCGAAGCTCAAACGTCCTCCCATTGGTGTGGTGTGGAAGTTAGGAGAGGGGGTCAGCTCGCGTATTCGTCCTCGTCACTTGACCATGGTTCTAAAAAACCTCGTGCAGCTGCATCGTGAGACGTTAATAAAATATTGAATCTTGGGCTGTTGCGGCCCGTATGATGTTCATGAGACAGTTAATATCCATCTCTTGAGCTGATCTTGTTCTTTTCCTGTATCTTTAAATTAGACACAATGCTGAGTGCTGTGTTAAAGTTTATAGCAATTTACACTGCCCTACCTAAAGCCTTTCAACAACTGAGCCATTTTTCAAAAGTTGACAGTTACGGATTTAAACATTGTGTGATTTAAATTTTAACGCGCGATCATTCAGAAAACATTGCAAAAATAACCAAAATTTGAGGAAAGTCCAAGAGAGCTTTAAAGGTGTTCCTTAAAAAAAAAACCACCGTAAACCTTGAACCCTGAAGGCCCCACTGAATCCTCTACGAAATCCCAAGGCCCATGACCTCTTTCATCATGAGAACACACTAAAGTTTTGAATACAGCCCATATTTTCAATTTCGGCACTAGTCTGCATACGTGGCGATTTCATTTCTGGTAGATTTTACAAATGAATTTTTGGGGAAATTTCGAGTCCTTTTCAAATTTGCATGCAACTGCATACGACATCAATGAATTTCAAAACTCTCCGATTCAGAACTTTAAATTGAAATGATTGATTTGCTGTGTAGTGATACTTTTAAAGAGAGAAAATACGTAAAAGTGCTGGAATTTTATTGGAATCTTCTACTTCCAAAATTTGATCAGTTGCATAAATTTGTGTTTCTTGCTTTTTATTCAATTTCATAACTATTCATCTGTGTGAAAAAGAATATTCTCCTAGAAGAATTATTTACTCATTCAAATGAACTGATTCGTTTTTGAAGTCGTTGCTAATAATTTTAAATAGTAAACTTTGTCTGTTACTGCAGAAATCAAGATGTTTATGTTATTTGGGATGATTTACGTAGTCCCCTGTGAAGTAACCGTGTTATTTAAACTTCCTTAATCATAATTATTAAATTTAAAAACTATAATTAAATGTGCATGTGTCACTATCTCGTATCCTTAAATGAAGTTAAAATGGTTAATTCATTACATGTGTACATTATTATTCCTTGATTTGTATAATTTATTTACATTCTAAATTTCTCAATAGAATCAGATTAAACTTGACGGACCGTAGTTTAGAGACCTCCGTTGAGATGCACCGCTCCTTTCAACACTCCGGCTTACGTAACTGACACTAAAAATGTTCATTTTTGGGGAGCATTAATTCCTTCCACTCAGTATATTTTGAGAAAATCGAATAACTTAAAATGTTCAATGTTAAAAATTTGCACTGTCATAGATTTAATTACATTGTCTTTTAATCCACGCCGTTCGCATGGAAACGGCAAAAAATAACGCTGTCGTAATGAGATAAGTGATGAGTAAAATATTCTGAAGTTTTCTACTTCTAATAAAAAGAATATGTTGTATTAAAAGTATAATTTCTACTAGCTAGATTCCTAAGGACATTATGCTTGAAGCAGTATGGTAGCGAAATATGTATAAAATTTCCCCCTTTTAATTTGATCTGAATAAAAATGCAAGCTCTCTCTAAAGATGAAAGCCTTCATCTGACAGATTTAAATGGTCATTTTTGATGAGACGTCTTTACATCCTATAGAATTTCTACTAAAATAATATGTTTAATTTTGTATAGTGTAATTTTAACTAACAAGAGGAAGAACTTGATATATTTTTATTTTGCTTTCATCACTACTTATATAAATCAGAGATAGACATATTATACGTATAAGAAATTTTTTTTTCTTAATAAAACATGAAAATATCATTGAAATAGTGGGAGATGCAATTTAGGACTTCTCTCTAGTACCTTTTTTTCAAAAATAATCCTTAGAAGTCTTGACGAACCTAATGGGAGAAATATTTAGTAAAAGTCTGTTGAATTATGGAAATTTAAGGTATGGACGATTTTTTTCAATTCCTACTATTAGCTTACTCTCTCCACATATTTATATGTTTATTTATCTTGTTCAAATTTTCAATCGTTAATAAAATGCTTTCTATTCATCCAATCAAATTCAAAGAAATTTTTTTATATTAAATGAATATTAAATGAAAAAATAAAAAAATTAAAACGAAATATTAAATGAATTTTTTATATAAAAGAAGATAAATTTATCAGAGTTCAAGAAGAATTGATCGTTATTCTGGCCATTTTCTTACGTTGTTTCTGTCGTAGAATGGGATTGATGTAACATATTTATCACAACAAATGTCCCTTTTTAAAATTTTTTCGAAGGATTTTGTACCAAAGGGGTTGCAGTTTTAAATCAAATATTTTTTTACGAAGTCATATAGTTTGCTCCTTTCTAAAGTTTATTGAAATGCTTTTCTATGATAAAAATTTTTACTAATACATTTTAACCTCTCGCATCATTCTACTGAAGATTCGCTTGGATTTCAATTAAAGGTCTTACAAGACTTAAGTATATTTTTAAACTTTGATGGAAGTATTTGCTTTAATTTATATTTAGAAGACAATCAATGTCTTTAACAAGTGAATACGTCCAATCTTACAACTGAGAGGCAGCCATTTTTCTATCCTTGATATACTGGGAATCGCACTTTGTGTTTTTCAAACTGTGGGGCACCCTTCCCCCAGGGGAACGTGATAACCCTACAATAAAATATATAAAAAATTATTAAATTAAAGAAATCAAAAAGAAGTATACATTCTGACATAATAAGTAATAAAATACACATCTACGCAGATATAATATTTAATACTAATAAATGTAGCAGTACTGCACAGTTGTGTTGTGTGTGTTTGATATTTAATTTATCAATACTAACAACATAATACATATCCTATTAACTACTTTGCTCTACGCGTAGTACCAATTCTATTACTTAAAAGTAACTTTCTTAAAATATCCATTAGTTAGAAGTAACATACAAAATTCAATACTTATTGGGATAGGTAGTACGGTTATAATTAAAGCCTCATTGTAGCTTTAGCGTTAAAGTACATTACTATTGAATGGGGGAGATGAGCAACATGAATATTGTGATTAAAAATTGGATCATAAATATTGAAAGTTTGAGAAGCACTGGCTTAACTTTTCTTTTTTGCATGTTCTTAAGTCAGAAAGCGCCTCAGACAACTTCGATATTGAGGTGGAGCTTGCAAGAAAACCTAATATGTATATTTTCAGCAGAAGATCTTGTAATTTACGTATTATGAGAAAATTCCTTAACTATGGTCTTGATTGTTCATTTTTGAGTGAAATGGATCTTCTGATGTTAAAACCGGTGTATAGTTCTTGAGAACGTATCGCATTTTTATCAGAAAAAATGCCGATTGAAGCATTAGGAAAAAAGATTCCAATGTTTACGTTCTGTCGTGAATTTATTACAAAGCATTTTTTAATGCTGATTTTAAGCTCTAAGTTATCTTATTTTCACATCAGGGTGTGCATGGAGTTAGAACGAGGAGGTAACCCAATGTTGAGAGTGTTTGTATTTTCAAAAATCAAATGTGTGGTGTTGATTTTCACAAAGTATGTTATAGAAAACTATATATTTGTGAATGATATCTTCTTCCTATGAAGAGATATCTTTCAGTGTCAAATCAAACAGGAGCTCCAGTGATGCTTTAAACTGTGAAGAGAAAATAATGGTGTAGGCGGGGGAATTTAATGTGGATTATTCAACCTCAAATGGGTACAAGAGCAGCTTTCCCTTTTCATGTAGTACTTTCTCACAACGGCTTCTTCGTCTCTGTGTGTATAGTTTACTTCTTTTTGACACAAAAGCCTCTTCAATTTCTGGGGAAGTGCCTCTGTCTAATAACATCTCCCCCACTCTTTTTTTTTGAAGGAAGTGCGGGGGTCGATGGATGAAATGAGAAAATGGTTTGCTTCTGAGCAATTTCCTGCGGAACATTTCTCTCTCAGTGCGAGGCGCCGAAGAGAGGGCTTGCTTGTGACTCAGTGTTACTTTACAGATCATGCAACAGTTTTGCTATCACGGAAAAATAGTGCTTAGAAATTGTTTTTCCATTGCAGTATTGAATTCTGCAGGTTAACGAATGAAATGACCTCTCAGTTATTTGGAAGGGCTGCGGTAACCCAGTGGTCAAGGTATCGGATCATGGCAGGCATGCCATGAATTCGAGCCAGAACCACTAAAGACTCACCGTAGTAGCATGCACGCCGAGTGCTGAAATCCTCCGTTGGTGTGTGTGAGTTAGGGAGGGAGCTCAGGTGTCGTCTACGTCACTTGACCATGGTTCAAAATTTTTAGTGGTCCGTCGCCAAAAGCCCTTGGGTAGCTGGTGAGTGAGTGAGTGAATATTAACGTCGCACTGTTCAGCTACACGAGGGCTTTTGGCGACGGACCACGTATTTGAACCTAGGTCAAGGACGTGGACGACACCTGAGCTGGCACCCTCTCCTACCTACACCACACCAACGAGGACGTTTCAGCTCTCGACAGATTTAACGTGCATCGCTGCCCTACACGGCGGGTCTTTAGTGGTACGGGGCTCGAACTCATGACATGCCTGCCATGGTCCGATACCTTAACCACTGGGCTACCGCAGCCCCTCTTGGGTAGCTGAACAGTGCGACGTTAATATTCACTCACTCACTCAATTATTTAGAATATTGGCTGGTGTGAAAATACAACAAAAATTATATCTTCGCTGTGTCAGACAATCACAACGATGCAGTGAGTGTGCCGAATTTTTTCGATCGATTAAAGTTAGAATAGTTAATCGGAAACTTTTATGAACATTTTGTAAATTATATTTCAGAAATATATGCGTTCGTCTAAGTTTGAAAAATTTTAATAATTTCTTATAAAAAAAAATAATAAATTTTTTTATGTTACTTGTTTTTAAGTGAATTCCTATTTTGATTAATAACGAAAAATTTTATTTTAGCTACTTTTTATTAAATAGTTACAATTAATGTAAATATGTATATACATAGGACACAGAATCACATTATATAAGTGGTAATTTATTTTTATTCATTATCATTAAAGTATCGTATTGTCATCCAAAAAATCATGTCTATAAAATTTCAGTTCAACTGAATTCTTTAAAACGTGAGAAAAAACCTTTTAAAGTGTTTTGACACAAGTCACCAAAAGGGTTGCTAAGTCTCCTAAAAGGATTCCAACGTGGCTGTATTTGTAATTCTTTAAATAATTAGTTTTAATCAATTCACATTGTTATTACTTATAATTAAATTATTGTATTGTCATCCAAAATAATCATGTATATAAAATTTCAGCTCAATGGAGCGCTTTAAAATGTATTTTATGAACGATTGAAAATTCCACGAAGATAAATAAATAAATAAATATAGAGAGAGTGTGAGCTAATAGTAAGAATTGAAAAACATTACAGCGTAAGTGCATATTGCGATTCAACTCTATAATAGCTGTACTCTACTGAAAAAAGATTCCAACGCAGACAAGTATCGAACTTGTGTTTTGATGATCAGAAAATTATAGATTCAATTCCATTTTATTCAAAAATACTCTGAATAATAATTTTTTTTTTACCTGAAGCTCAACTAGAACTCATGTCATTCAAGAGCTGCTGCCTAAGAGGGAAGTGTCGCGAGAGTAAAATCTGTTCTCGCGTTGACATGTCGAGGAAGTTTAAAGAGTGGTGTAACGTCGTGACCCCCAAGTTTAATTCCTGGGTAGCAAGAGGGATCATATAGCTTTGGTCAAATATCATTTTATTTACAAATTAAATTAGTCTTTCGTTTTGGTACCCTGCTCCA
>BMAV01011651.1:205084-217470 GCA_019973955.1 Trichonephila inaurata madagascariensis | reverse complement strand
TTTTTTTTTTTTTAAATAGATAATTTTTTTTAAATAAATTCCAAATACAAATTGAAAAAAGTAATTAAACTAAAATAAAATTAAAACTAAAATATGTAGTATTATCTTCAAAATATGTACTAAAGTATGTAACACATGTTGTAATATTTGAATTATTCACTCGATACTTTTTATCATTTAAAAATAATGCATCTTATTTCATCTATAAATTTGAAACACTAAGGTATATAAAACTATAGACATCTAGGTTATAATATAAACACAAAACTTTCACTCATAATTTTTCATTAAAAGAGTATTCAACGCAGATGATAAATATTTAGGTGAAATTTCGTTTCGTTCGTTTATTTCTTTTAACATATTTAAGGGATTTTCTTTTACTACTAAACAATAAAAGGCTCAAAGTTAAAAAAAAAATCTATTTTTATAACAACCTTTCATCACAAAGGAACTTCAACCGCAAAAAGCTATTCATAAAATGTGAATGAAAAACGTATTTTATAAGAAGAAACACATAAAGTTAATCATAACTAATTTTCCATGACAATTATTAAAATATAAAAACTTTTTACGTCTTCAGAACTCCAAAAGTTTTCATTATTAATATATGTCATGGCTGCAAAAAAAAATAAATAAATAAAAATAATGAAATAATTCACACATTGCACTTCCCAAAATTGGAAAATTGATTATTATTATTATTATTTTAATTGTTAATTTCAGTTTTACGCATCGTCGTACGTTAGAAATTTTATCTTGCACTTTAGATGAAAAAAAAATTATATCCTTTTCCAACAAAATACATTTAATGAATATCAATCTAAGATATATGTATAGAGTAAATAATACGTACTTCATACGTAATTTAAAGCTTGGATATAAATAAAAGTGCAAAAAAGGTTTATAGTTAAATGTTTAATATCAACATTACTATAGTAATTATTATTTGGGATCTATAGAATAAAGGCTATAATGTTAAACAAAATTTTAGTGACAGCCAATCTTCCCCTTCTTTTAGACTGTGAGGAAAACAGCATAAGAAAATAATACTAGAATCAACTAATCTGCCGTCCATAAAAAAAAAAAAAAACCTCTGTCTAGCTACTCATATATAATATGTATCCATCTATATCCATATATAAATATACATCCTCTCTCTCTCACACACACTTCTCTCTTTATATATACATATAGGATATAATATATATATATATAACATACTGCTTGAATTAATTGGGAGAAATCGGAAAAAGTAATTTTTTTAAGGCCTTAGCTTTTTATCATTGCATACCTTGAGTAGACTGAAAAATCTAAATATTAGTACGAAGTACATCCTCCTTTATCAGAAATAACCTTTTTAGCCCGTCTTGGTATTGACTCCACTAAAAGAGCACACATGTTCTCTAGATTTTTTCATCTTGGAAACACACTAGTGTAGCCCTTTTTATCATTTGCTTTTTCTGTTGTACTATTCGTCTTAGCCAAATGATTCTTGAGAATATACCATCAGTTTTGAATAGGATTTAAGACTGGGGAACTTTCAAATCAATCGAGTTCTTTTATTTTATTTTACGCATAAAAGTATGAACCAGTTTCGAATTCGGACAAGGGGCCAAGTCATGTTGAAATGTTCCATCAAATGTTTCCATGAATGGAACAATCCTATTACATAATATTTCTGTATATTTGACAGAATTCATAATGTATTTAAGAGGAACTAAGCTTCCAGGGCCATTTGTTGTGCAAAATCCCCAAAACATCTGTTTAGAAGGGTGTTTTACAATCTGTTGGATATGATCTGGTAACTAAGATTCTTCACTTCGTCTAACTACACTTGATTTGTATCCCTCCACAAATAAATGTTTCATCACTCAAAGTCACCTTCTGTCAGTCATTAACAGTCCATGTTAATCGTTTTTTCATCATTTTCTGAGTTAGAAATATTTTTTTCTTAGTCTTGTTGCCTTAAGGTGATCTTCCAAAAGTCTTTTCGGTGAAGTTGACGTACTTACTTCAAGGTACTCACTTCAGAGCTGTTATCCAATAAATTCCTTCAAAGGTCTATTCTTGTCTTTCTTGGATTTATTTTGCTACTTCTTTTTAAAATTTTATCAATTTTTGAGTAGTTTCCCACTTGCGCCCACATTTTTTTTTCTTTTTGGGGACGATGATCCAGATTCTGAAATGTTCTTAAAACACTTAATTCTATTACACCAACTACCCTAATTATATCTCTCCCTGTCATAGAAGTGTGTTCATTGAAAGCGATTTATTTTAGAACGGTTAGTCAGAGTAAAATCCATCTTTGAACAAGTAAAAGTAACACTCCTTATATGCAAAATTGAAATTACCAGCTGCCCACTGAAAGGCTCACAACTGAGCACCTGACACATTAAAATGAAAAATTTATTGCCAAAGTCGATCTGTCACATACCTAAAGGCTCATATAACAGGTTTGAGGTGCCACTAGTAATCACATACAAAACTAAAAACAAGAAAACATGTTTGTCCCAATTAATTTGAACAGTATAGTATATATACATGCCATCACTTTTCTTGTATATCTGCTGATAAGAAATTTTGTTGGCATACATTGTTGCTTTTAAATTTTTATTATTTATCTAATATTCGGAAAACTAGAATGTAATTTTATCAGAATAGAAAACATTTCATTACTCCAGTTCTACTTATAAACTAAGTATAAACGAGATAAGTTATTTTAAGAGAAAAAAACACTCTCATGCGACATTATCTTGGAATGAATTAATCTGATATACACATACTTAATTCAATCTAAAATTGAACATTTTTCTCATAAAACATAGATGAACTAAAAAAAAAAATAACTGTGATAAAAAGTTTTATTCAAAAATTGCAATTTTTTAAATATTTTTTTCTACAATTCATTCAGTATTTAATATTTCTTTAATGATGACTAAGCAAATCTTTAATTTTTCTTGGTTGATATCTGAGCTTAGAATTGAATATTCCGAATTCAATTCTAAGTTCATGTAATGTAAGAATTAAGTTTTTGCAAGATATAAAGTTTTTGAAGCTACTTGAAACAGAATAAATATTTTTCAAATGTATTTATTTGGTGCGCAATCTCAATGAATGAAGTATTATATTATATAAACTTGTGTAAACTTAAATATTAAAATGAAATGAAAGAGCGCTGAATAAAAGTTGATTTGAAATTTTTGGATCTTTTCTTATTTATTTATTGTGTGTGTCTCGAAGATTTTTCTTCAATTATTTATTTCTTTACTAAATAAAATGCATATTTTTGTATTAAAATTTAAACGTTATTCGGAACAGTTTCTGAAATTTCAAACTAGAGTACTTTTTCTTTTTATTACAAAAAGTTGGGTATTACTTTTTAACTAAAAGAGGGGTATCACTTTCAACTAAAAAAGGATTTTTGGGTTTACTAACTTAAAGTTGGTTATTGGAATCCTTCCTTTTTAAAATGAAAAAGGAAGTATCTTTTTATGTAACATTAATTTTTTACCCAATTATTTTCTGAAATTGAGCAAAATATATCAATGATTTAAAATAATTTAGCTCCTATATTAATAAAAAGCTTACTTGTTAATCTGTACACATATTTTCTGAAGATATTTCTTAAATTTCTTATCCCGTTGTGTTTTATAAGTATTCATTTTTAAGCGTTGCAGCAAATAAAACTTTTTGGAACTTATATCATGGTAAAAAAAATTCCTTTAAGCTCCTGCCTCAAATACATTTTACCATTTTTTTACCTTTTTAATAGGTTTTTAAAATTAATGTAAATTCTAAAAGGAGAGGAAGAACTGATTTAATAACCAGTGCAGTATTTTGTTAATAAAAAAATCAGGGATAAAGGAAGCTTAATACTTTATTTTCCTAACATAACTAAAGATATAAATTGAATTATTCATAATTTCCTCAAATTTCATTGAAAAAAATGTCTTATATCTACTTACAGAGAATAGATAGATGAAATATACGTTTACTTATTTTGTCAATGTTTCTTAAATATTTCTTCTTTGAATAATTTAAAACTGAGTTTCTCTTCCTATTAGGCATATTTATTCTAAAGAATAAAGTGCTTAAAATTTTTATTTTATTTATTTATTACTAAACATTTTGTGTAAAATGAATTTTATGTTTTTAAGTCCCTAAAAATAAGTGTTTCAATGAAATATATCCAAGCAAATAAAATTAAAATAGTTTTTTTTTTCTAATTTTTAAATTTTAAATATTTTTGTTAAAAATGAAATAATCCATGTTTTTCTATTAAGCGACGTAGTGATAATTATAATGTATTCGCTCTTCATGCCCCTGTTAATGACATAACTTTAAATTAGCTAAGAAGCAACGTAACACTTTCAAGCAATATACAAAGAATAAATTACCTCAGAAAGTGTGCGGTTAGTAATTGAAACCTTTTTGTGCGGAAATAATGTTTTACGGTGTACAAATTAGGAGAAAAAATATAAAAAAAATAATTTCAAAATTTAATATTGCCACGAAGGGCCTGTTTTTTTTAAAACTGAGAAATATTTAACTTTGGCTGGATGATTTTAGCCTTAAAATAAAATTATTTTTCTAGAAAATAAATAAAAATGAACACGAGCTACTGGTAATGGGCCTCATTATTTTGAACCATAGGCCCCTCAGGGAGCTAACCTTCTTTAGGTGGGTACGGGTGTCACAATCTCAAGGTACCCTACTGATCTTTTTCTTTTCCCAAGGGGTTTACTATCTTTGGTAAACACGGGTGTCACGACCCCGGGGTACCCCAGTGATCCTTCTCTATTTTCGGCCCTCCATCTTGTCATCCAATTCTTCTTTTCTTCTTTTCCAGTCCAGACCACATACCTATGGATGTTTGGCGCAGTATAGCCAAAACTGGCTCTTGCGCCATAAAACATCAAACTCAACTCAACTCAATTTGAACCAGAGTGCATTGACTAGGACGATATCTGAGCTTGAACTCTATCTCCAAAATATAACACCATGCCGATGGGTAGAATTTGAAGCACAATAGATACAATAGTCTCCTCCATATAACGAGTCTTTAGTTGCACTAGGGGTTGGATACATAGCATACCTAACAAGAGATTATGACCATGACCACTTGCTTACCATGGCCATATTCTTCCATGAAATAAATAACAGAACAAATTATAATATCTTGTTGCAATATATTCAGTTATACATAAAATTGTCAAATAATTGTTGTGAAACCATGAAAGTTAGCTCAATGAGAGGGGAAAAAGTAATACAATTTTTAATTATCTAAAGAGTTATGAAAAGTGATAAGATAACTATATACATTATAATTTAAATGTTACTAACTTTTTTAGTTTTAAGAAGTTGACAGTTGTCCGATTTATTAAAATAACCTCATGACTCTGAACGCAGCTGTTCCTAATTCAGTTCTTCTCAAACAGTGCGGCGCGTCACCTTAAGGGGGTGTGATAACTCTTCGATGGGAGAGCGAGCATATTGGAAAGTCAAAAATCAAAGATTATTTTTAAAAAATTATTAATTTACTGAAAGTAAACAAAAAAAATATATTATGACATAATAAAAATAAAATACACAGTTACACTGATGTAATACACTTATAAATGTATCAGTACTGCATGATGTATTTTATAATTAATTTATAAAACTAAGTTAAGAACAATTTTAATAATTACCAGTGACACCATGGACTTGTCATACATAAAATTATATACACAAAATAACACTTATATTGATAGTTTGTACGGTTTATAATTAATCCCTTAACTGCCATTTAAAATTCACGCATTCGCTCTCCAATGCCCTTGTTTTCCACGTAGACGCGCTTATTTGATGAATTAGGGGGGGGGGAAGAAAAGGCATAAATAAGCAAATTCTCTGAAATAAGTAAATCCTTCACAAACACGGTCAAGAACCTTTTATTGCATTCCAAAGTCTTCGGAATAATTTTATGGACAGCGGTGTACAGAAAAGATCGTACTCCGGAAATACGTATATATACGTTAGGGGCAATTAACGCTTTGGCTGTCCGAGATATTTATATACGCCAATGGTACTTTGACAGGTTAAAGTCGTATTCTAGCTTTAGCATCAAAATATAGTATAATTGAATTATATACATTGTTACTTTAGAGAAGGGGGGGGGGGGGATGGAAATTATGATTGAACATTGGGTCGCAAATACTGAAAGTATGAGAAGCTCTGTCCTAATTACATGAATACTACATTTAATCATTATGAGTAAAAATAAAATAAAAAATATTTCAAATAACGATGTGAATTTTTTAAAAAAATGTCGGAGTTCATTAATTACACAGACTTAAAAAAAAGTATATAGCATCGTTTACAACAATTCAACTGAGCAATGGATGTTGTTTGCATTCTTTGGCACTTTTCAGATATATCTTAGCACAATATTCATGTTTATTTATATAAATGTAAAAGAGCTTTTTTGCAACAACATAAAACTAAAGGAAAAACTGAAATAAGGCGATACCGAGGAGAAAAGGTATGAAAAATGATTCTTCTCTTGGCAGGACGTTCCTGTGCTTAAGTGTTTTCCAATGTCCCAAACAGAGCAAGCTCAAAATTTCTCTTCGCTGCTTCAGTAGTGGTGATAAATAGTCTAAAAGATATTTTTCTGACCCATATTACATTAATTTCCAAGCTTTCAGAAGAGCTTTTGGAAATGGTGGAGTTGAACAAACAAGTTGGACATGAACTGGTTTAAAAAGAATGAGTCGTTTTCTTTTCTTTTCCTTAATCTTTCATTTCTTTTTTTCCATCGGGGTGTATAAGTTTCGTCTCAGCAAGAAATGAAGAACACTATTTTGTCTAGTGCGTTTTTGCCTGTCTGGAATTGATGTATAAATATTTCATGAAAAGGCTTTGGTGAATTATAAATTTGCGACGTACAAAATAAGAAAAACATGGGGAAAAAAGGACTCTTTTGACTTAAAATTTTTATTCAGGCTTTCAACCTTCATAAGAGAAAAGATTGAAAATATTTAATTTTTAATGAAACTGAGAAAAAAAATATATTTGTGTACCTAAGAATATCTAATTTTGAGACATAATTGGAAACTTTTGGGAATAATTAGTTTCTTATCTTTATTAATGGTAAATTTCAAGTTTTCTAATTATTTTTAATGAATTTATCTTTATTATCTACATGCCATAAGAAAAAAACATGTGGCGTTGCCATTGATATAAGGATACTTATAACTGTTTATTTTTAATTATTATATACGACGATGATTTTAAAACTAATTATTTAATAATTTTTATTAGAAAACAATTATTATACATCAATACCATCACGAAGAGGGAAACTTTTATTAAACTTTAAGTTAAGCAATTTTTTTACTTTTAGAATATACGCAGGCAAAACATTTTTAAAATAGTTTTTTTTTATTTGAAATTATTATACCTAAGAAACCGGTAAATTATTTTTAAATTATAATTTATTTAAATAATAATAAATTAAAATCTTCATTTCTGATCAGAAGTTAGTTGTGTGAATTAAGAAGTTTCCTTATGTGAATACACTGATGGTAACGAACTCACAGCAACAACAAAGGCTTGTTTTACATAGACGAAATTTAGTAGGTATGTTTATACATCTAAAAGGTGACATCAATTCAAATTCCGTGCCTCATACTTAAGTGAGGCACAAATAGCATAACTCAGAACTTGAAAACCAGGGTTGTTTTAAATGCGTGCTGTAACAATTGTGAGGGTTATTTGTCGGTGAAATTTCATGTATTGAGTTTCATGTGTTGAGTTGCCTTTAAGAAGACGAAAAAACCATTATCAACAGCTCACTGAGGTAATGTACTAAAAGGTCTACGAGAAGGTGGATTTTCTTTCCACGATATTGCAAAAAGACTATGCCGGAATGTATCCACTGTGCATGATTGTTGGGAGTAGAGGTGAAGGGATGGTACTGCCTCAAGAGGACCGGGTTCAAGGTGGCCACGTGGCACCACTGAGATGGAAGACCTACGTATTTGGAGTTCGGCTGTGGCCCATTGTATTGCATCTGCGAAAGAAATTCCCATAATGACACAAAGACCTGCTAGAAATTGGTTACTTCAAGGATAGCTCCGAATAAGCTTGTTATTCCCGTGATTCCTAGCCATTATCGTTCCTCATTGAAGGAAGGAGTTGAGATACGTTGTGCTGTTTCCTGAAAGCAGGTTCTGGCTTGGTGCCAGTGTGGCCATGCGTTGGTCAGAAAGAGGAAAGGCCTGCAACCAAACTGTCTGCGGCCTAGACACAGTGGACCTACGCCCGAAGTCATGGCGTGGGGAGCAATTTCCTATGAAAGTAGGAGCACTCTTGTGGTTTTCCTAAATACAATGACTGCAAATTTGTATGTCAGTGTAGTAATTCAACATATAGTACTGCCATTTAAGAACATCATTCAACAGGTTTTCCAACAGGATAACGCTCACCTTCACACCACTGTGGTGAACTAGTATTGACACTGTGTCTAGTATTGACACAATAAGAAAAAGCATGGAACTCCATACCACAAAGCGACATTTGGCACCTGTATGACACAGTGCATGTACGTTTGCAGGCTTGCATTAAAAATTCTGTCAATTACACCGGCTTTTTATGTAACAGCATTTCACATTTGAAATGCATTTTCTTGAGCTTGAATTAACTTGTGGGTGTGAAAATGTAATCAATTAAACACGGTAAACTTGACAATTGCATTGTCCAAATTTCGTTACTCTACAATAATTGATTCCTGGTGTTGGGAATTTTCCCCGTCAGTGTATGTATATCATAGCAATAAGTGTTGTAGTATATTTGTGTATCATAGCAATAGGTTAAATATAGTTACAGATCAGAAAGGAGCATGATTAAATTTATTTATAAAATGTAGAAATTAAAAAAAATACGGAATATTTCTAGAATTGATACTATGAGCCAAAAAGAAATAATTCGTTTGTGCGTTTGTAACTTGCAGTTTAAAATTCGAAATTAGAATTGCAGTACATTATCTGAGTATTTCTTATTACATAACCTTTAAAATTTAAGCTATTTCTGCGTTCAACATATTCATTTCAATCTAGTATTACGGTATCCGACTACTTTCTGAACAGTGATTTCGTAAAAAGCATACAAACGAATATTTAAAAAAATATCTAAGTGTCACTTAGATTAGAGTACAAGCATAAAATTGTTTTAAGAATATTGTTACAATAAAAAATATTCAAACGCATTATTTTTGATAAATATTAACTTTGAATTACTAATTTTCAAAAGATTCTACTCTTATGAAAAATGATTCTATAATAATAACATTTTGCTTATGTATAGCTAAGGCTTCTACAGAGAGCCTGAAGTAGAGTTTCTATAAAATTCCCTTTACTTTAAGATTTACTACGAATTGAATAAATTATCATTGTTTTGATGTTAAAATTTCTCTACTATGATGCATTATAGTATTAATAAATCTATTTCTATGTTATATGTTTCAAAAATCCTTATTCTGGCTCTATACAGAGGTCTGACCTATACATAAGCAAATTATTATTATTATATTATAGAAACGTTTCTAATAAAAGTACAATGTTTTGAAAATAGGTAATTCTATGTTCATTTTTTGTCAAAATATTGCATTTAAATAATTTCTATCGTAATAATATTCTTAAAAGAATTTTATACGTGTATTTTAATCTATTAACACTAAATATTTAAAAATTATATTCATTCGTACCCTTTTACAAAATTACGGTTCAGAAAGTAGTCGAATACCTTAATTCACATTTACTTTTTGAATATTACGCAAAATAATTTGTTGAGTACTAGCAAGAGGTTGAAACTACAATTTTAAATTCCTATATAAAAAGCACTTTGTTGGGCAATAAACACATTGTGTATAAAATTGTGTGTATATTTCAGTATAAAATAGTGAACTAACCAAAATAAGTTTCACTAATAAAAAAAGACAATTATTTGAATACTTTGATGGATTTTTGAAATGATTTTTATCTATACTACACATTAGATGCACTATAAGATTACAAATATTTATTTAGTAAACAAATAAATAGATCAAACATTACAAAAAAAGTTAGTTCAAAATCTGTTTTGAAAAATTTTGGTTTTTCGAACAAAGATATCACAATGGTTTTAACTGACTTTTCAATGAAGATAATACTTGAAAAATAGTTTTAAAGTATCAGTCACAGAGAATAGAAAAAAAAATTGAAAGATAAATGATTTTAGAATATTTGAGCGATCTCTCTTGCGAAACGTATGAAACTTTGTTTTTATTCTTCTAAAGAATATTTAAAGATAGAAAAATACATGCAACTTGAGATTTTCTAAGGATTTTTATTATTTTGTTTTAATTTACTTTTTACTTTTTATTCTTTGACATACATAAAAAAAACATTCATTTGAAGTTTTTATGTTGAAATATTATTATTTTTTTCTATGACTACAGAAAGAAATCTGTTTTTGTAATACAATCATTTTAAATCTTGATTTCAAACTTTTTTTTTAATTGATAGTTCAGAAGTGGTCTATTAACTATGCAGTTTTGAACTAAGTTCTAATACAACTAAAATGGGCAAAAATGTGATATACATTCATAAACATTCAGCATTTATGAAAATTGTATATTTTGCGTGTATAATTGCTGCAATATCAATACAAATAAGTAAAATTTGCCTGAAAAATCAATGCAATGTTTTAGTAAACTCCACTAAAATAGAATTACATGTTAAGTATCGTTATTTGTTTTAAAAATAATGCAAAAATAATTATTTCATCAAATTAACCCTCCAAGCGGTCTGCACGTAAAATTCCGCCATTCCAGAGATGCTTTTTCTGCCTTCAAGCAAGATTCCCAAAAGCGGCCGAGCCGCATTCTTAAAAATATGGCTCAACCGCTTTTGAGAACCCCACCTGAAAGCAAAAAAAATATGTGCGGTGCATTTTTGAAGCATCTCCAGAATGGCAAGACTTTAAGTGTAGACCGCTTAGAGGATTAAATTTAAAATCGTTACTTTTTTTTATCAAACAAGTACATTCGACTGATTATACTATTGGTTTTAATTTATGATTCAAATCCTTATTTCTTCAAGACTTAAATTCTTATTTCAGAAAACTTTAAAGTTATAACTTATTAACACGTGGTTGACTATTTATATAAATAAATTTTTATAAATATGTCATTTAAACCCTTAAATTGTTTTCTCGTATACCGTACGGTCTACCGAAAGCTCTTCTCAATCGGTTTGCAAGTACACTGATTTTTTTTCTTTGTATCTTAGATAAATTTTTAGTTCTTACAGTGATATAGTTAGTGATAGTGTTTTTAAGAGATTCAGTTTGTCCATGGTACTGAAACACATCTCATTCGGGATTTTCTTTGTGGTGAAAGTGGGAATTTTTCTTTAAAGGCAGGAGCTTATATTCTTGAAAATATTCAATAAAGAACAGGGATCGGTAAGGCAATGCGCAGAATGTTGCTGGAAAAGAAATGAAAATGGAAAGATAATCCAAAAAATCCGATATTATATTTGTTCCCATTGCAATGTTAGACTTAGTATTACACCATGTTTCATTTTTTTTTTTTTTTGAGTGCACGAACATTATATGCACATATACACAAAATTTCCAGCCATTTGAAAAATGAGATTTTTTTGGTATGAGATAGTCTTTAAGGTATATGAAACAGTATTAATAGCATGCAGGGTGTACTGATAGAAATCACACATTTAGGGGTTTCTTATCCCACTAGGATAAAATTAAAAGTTGAAAACTAAAGTAAAATCTATCCATTTTCGCAAAAAAAAGTACATTTTTTAAGAACAATTTGTGCCAACTTTGACCAGTTACGTGGTTAAATCTGTATTTCTTGCAATGCCTAAGTTCCATAATTTTTTTCCCGAGAACTATAACATTCTAGAGAATTAAAATCCAGAGTTGGATAGAAGTGACAGGTTGAACCGTTTTTCTACAGTGAACAGAGAGAAGCAACGGAATTGTTTTTAATATAAAATTTTGTACCTCAGAACAATAAAACAATATCGAGACAATTTTTACTATTGCCTCTAACCTCAAGAAACTCTCATCGATATATTTTTTTTATAAATGACTGGACAATTTCAACCAACACTTTAAATCACCTCTATACCTCCGACAAAGCCAAGCGTTCCAAATACGTGCCCCGTATCGTTCTGACTGACAGACCTCAACCTCCCACTGCAACGTTTCTAATGATAGTCACCCCAAATGTAAGGCAGAACCAGAAAAGAAGAACAAACCTTACTTCTGCCCTGCTAAAACCCATATAGAAAACTTTACACGGAAGAGGAAGAAAAAGGGGGCCTTGAAGCGTGAAA
>BMAV01011651.1:170207-203876 GCA_019973955.1 Trichonephila inaurata madagascariensis | reverse complement strand
GACTTTAAGTAATAAACTTCACAACGAACTTTTTTCTAGTGTGAAAAAGAAACCACTTTTGTTCTTTTTTTGCAGCGTAATAATTCGTTGATTTTTGCTGTATTAGAATAACTTACTCAGAGAGTAATAAACATTACCCTTACAAAAAAGGCTTTAAAAATAATGGTTTATAATGTCTTGGCTGGATTAGACTTTTTACCTCAGTTATAATCCAGCCTGAGTTAATTGTGCGCAAAAAAATCCTCAAAAGCCACCGTAAAAGAAACTAAAACTTACACTACAGAAAACAAATGACAACGCGTTTTACATGACACAAGCGTTCTTCTCGTCGTAAATTTTTACCACTCGTTTCTTTTTATAAGGGCACATTGTTGTATCCTGTGTCCTTCCACAGATCTAACTGCGGATAAAAAAGGGATTTATCCTTCTCCCCAAAAGGGGCTTTTTGGATGAAAGCATCACAGGAATATGCGGTTAAATGACCCAGTATTACAATGTTTAATGGGGGTAGTTGATGAAACAACAGGACAGGCCACAGCGAAACAACTCTGTTAACGATCTAGAATTACAGTAAATCTCTTCTTTCTATGTCTTTATTTCCTTGCCCTGAAAAAGTCACTACTAATGGTGTCAACTTCAGATTTTTTTTTTATGTTTTCCCTTTTTTTCATGTTATGTCTAGAATTTCACATGATTTAAGGCTATGGTCAGTTAATAAATAAACGGGTCCATTAAACTATTGTTTGTTGTTGAGGTCAGAAGCCTGATATTTTTCTTACTACTTCTTGTGTCTGATTCTGTTATAAAAAATAATTGGACAGGATAATAATTTGTATTGTTTGATGTTTCGTTTTGCGATGTTTTATCTAATGTATCTTATTTATTTTATATTGTATTATTTATTAAGTATTAATTTGATAAAAATGTTTTCAGTAAACAGAAAGTCAAGTTGTTAATAAAGGTGAAAAAATATCAATACAAAATATTATTCTTATATAAAAATATTAATAAATCTAAATTATTTACCAAAAATTATTTAACAAATTTCTATAAAAATTAACAACCTATAACAGTGCTTTTGATTTATTCATATGAGGAGAAATATACCAAAATGAAATCCTAAAGGTATCAGGACACTAGTTTTCAACAAAATATATATAAAAAAAACATAGATGGCGTCAAAATTCTCACATTTAAAAATTATAATGCAGCTAGAATATACATGTGTAATTCTAGAACTTTGCCGATAAAAGATTTTAAGATCGATAATTTTCTTGAAGAGTAACATGAGACTTATGAATTCTAATATGCTTCACGAAAGAAAGAAATTTTAACTGCATTAGGGAAAAAATAAATTTACGAGGCATTAAACGCTAAAAATTGAACACAAATGGATTCTACACATGAAATGGATTAGTCGACATGAAGAAAGCTAAATAGAGCTCTAATCTAAACAAAATAAATGCATACATATCCATATACGCTCCTTTTTTGATTTTTTAAAATTATTTTACCGCTTGTCCTTTTGTTACTATAAATGTCGCATTGAATATTTAGAAAAGCTCAATTAATTGAAGTAAGTATTCCAGTGCTTCTCAAGCTTTCAATACTTGTGACCCAATATTGAATCACAATTTTCATCACGCCCTCCTCCATACAATAACGATGTATTGAATTCGATAATACGATACTTTGACGCTAAAGCTACAGTACGACATTAACCTCTTCGCCACCGACGTATATAGACGTCTCGCTCAGCCAGTTTTTAAATTGTCCCAGACGTATATATACGTCTATCCGAAATATGTTCACTTCTATCCATAAAATTATTCCGAAGACTTTAGAATGTAATAAAATGACTTTAACATTGTTTGAAAAGAATTTACCTATATTTCAGAAGATTTTCTTATTTTCCCTTTCTCCCTAACCCCCCAAATACACACGCGTGCAATAGTGACATTGGGGAGTGAATCGCATAACTTTTAATGAGCAGTTAAGGGATCAATTGTAAGCCGTACGCGATCCGGATAAGTGTTAATTTTTGCATATAATTTTATATATAACCAACCGCGTGGTGCGGTCACTGGTAATTATTAAACTTGTTCTTAGCTTAGTATTGTTAAGATGATTATAAAGTACATAGGGCAGTACTGATACATTTATAAGTGTATTATATCAGTGTAAATGCATTTTTTTTTTATTATGACAGAATGTACTTTGTTTATTTTACTTGCAAAAAATTAATAATTTTTTGAAATAATTTTTTGTTTTCGACTTTTCAATATACTTGCGCTCCCTTCTGGGGTTCTCCCAACAGTTTGAGAAACGCTGAAGTATTGTGTAGAAGGTTTGCATTTGTAAAAAAAGAAATGTTAACTTTATCAACGTGTGATATGGCCCCCTCTTTGGTGACCGCATCTTTGATTGTCAGCGTGAGCTAGAGGTGTGGGGTTTTCTAAATAAAAAGACATTTTAAATTCTTAATATGACTTTATTAAGAATAGAACTTAAATGTCTAACAAGTTAGATAAATTTAAATAAGTGATAATCTAGAATGAACGAACACACGGTGATAATTAAACTGAATCACGTAATTTAGACCACTTTCTCTACGTTATAATTATTTTTCGCCGACTCTTATTTCTAATAATATATTACAAGTCCTAATATCAAATAATCAGTCCTACATTAATCCAAACTAAGATTCGATCACTATATGAAACGTCTGGGCGCGCGTGCAATGGTGTGCACCTTGTAGTAATGGCTGGGTTTCCCAGTAATTTTACGATAGGCTGTCAATTCACGCTTGTATTTCTTCCAAACGTAACATTCTCCAAATTGCCATTCTGCTTACTGAAACTTCTGTTCTTTTAAAAGCTATCTTATTTACATTTCTTATTCGCATTCCGCTTCTTGGATTTTGGTTGGAAAAGAGTTGTCATTAATCTTGGCCATCAAGGAACCCAGAGGTTATGTTAAAGAAAAGAGGCGCGTGAGCCCGTCACAAACGTAATCTAAATTTTAACCAATTGGTGTATGATTAAATTTAAATATAATTATATATACTTATCTACATATACTTAATAAGTATACATACTTATATATACTTATTATATAAATTTAATTATATATACTTGTCTCATTTGTAACTCACCCGGATTACATGTGTGCAAAATTTCTGAAATTTTATTGCAGTATTTAATTATTTGTAAATCATTATGCAAGTGCAGCTTGTCATTGTGCGAGTATATACTTTGTGTCTTTTGATTATGCAGGAAAGTCACATTTATCTTTTGAAGAAGTTTTAGTTTAACTTGATAGGCTTGATATATCTCACTTGTGTTTAAATTCCAATAAAAGTAGTGACGTTAACCATGTTATAGTAAGAAATAATATGTAAGCTTTTTACCGAAACTTTGTTTTTTCTTAAATTTATTTAAATTAAAGCAAACATATGGTCTTACATTTCTAATTTATTTGAAAAAATGTTTAAGGCATTTTCTAGAAAAGCAATAAATCTTTAAATAAGATTAAAAATTTATTATACTTAGTTTATAAAAACTAACGGAAGCCAACAGTTGGGATAAATTCGTTCCTAATATTTCTGTCTCTGATATAAATAAATAATTCTTCCATTAAGTTTTTATTTTTGTCACTCAAAATAAGATCTTATTGTAAAATTATACCATATACGAATGGTCTCAGTCAATTTTTTTTTACGGGGAGAAATATTTTCCCAGTGTTTCTAAGAATACATATATACCAGAAGAAAGACTTTAAGGGGGGGGGGAATATAGAGTAACAGCGATGCATTGTCAGTAACGAACACTAAATGGGTATTCGATGAAGTTAAGTCTATATTTACAAAACACAAGAAAGGAGTTTCTGGCTTCAGCAAAAAACAAACGAAGAAGGACATGTAGTAACAGATGTTTCCAAACGTTTTTCTCGCAGCATCAGTAACTCTCTTTTGGATAAAAGAATCAAGCGAAAGTCAGTTTTGAGAATAAACTAGTCCACTAGAAATTTTCTTGGAAAACTGCCAAAAAGTGTTCTTCGATCATTTATTATGTTATAAAGCTTCTGGAAGGCAAGAAAAAAATGTAAGCTCTTCTTTTCGCTGTAAATATTTGGTTTTCATTTCAACGATTTCTGCGTTCATAAAGAGTTTTATTTAGTTTCGAGTCTGCTTTGAACAATTCATTATTGTTATTTTTTTTCAAAGTTTTTTTTCCGATTCCTTCCAGTAGAAACGAAGGAGTATTTTTATTTGTCTTTACGTGAGTTGAAAGAATATTTCATTCGATTTTAACAAATATGATTGGAAGTCGAGCTACGAGAAATCGAATTGGATCAAGTATGTTTGAGAGATGTTCCAAGAATTCAGCACGTATTGATATGGATGGACCTAAGGAAAAAATGAAATTACTTTTAGGAATTTTATTAACTTTAAGTGCTTTTTGATAATAACTAGAAAATGCAATTGCGAAGTAAAGGTAAAATATTTTTGAATAAGTAATTTTTCCCATCAAGAATATACTTCAGTATTTTGAAAATATAATTAATCAGAGAACAGTATCTATCTCAACATAGCAAGATGAAGTTTTTTTCAAAGTTCTATCTTATAATACAATATCGATAATACAAAATTTTTGATTAATATCTTATAAAAACACGAAGAAAAGTAAATTAAATACATACCGTAAAATGCGGCGTATAACGCGCACCCATACTTTCACGCTGCATTTTTTAATTTTTAGGTATATTCGCCGTATAACGCGCACCCCCATTTTTACGAAAGAACGAGAAATATACGTGTACAATGCTGTTATGTTTTTAAGCCATTTTTATTCAAGCTATTATCCCAGAATTTTGAAAAATAGTATATTTCTAAAATCATAATCCTGTAATTTCATTAGGCATGTGGTTTCTTTCAAATAAATAATAGTCCGCTCTTTGTAGAAGTCTAATTTTTCTTATGCTTATATTTTTTCTTATTTTTGAAGCTATCATTTTTTTATACCCGGCGTATAACGCGCACCCCCAAATTTCGACGTAATTTTTTGTGTTAAAATTGCGCGTTATACCCCGGATTTTACGGTAATTAAAAAATTTAACTCTCAAGAGGATAATACGTAATAAGGAATCATTCATAATATGTATAGAGAGTGACTAGCTACCAGACCTACAAACTTACAGTGTGTACAGGGGGTACACAAATGAATCGGCATTACATAAGAATACAGGATCTCAAAAGTCGAAATTAAAAGTTATAAGGTGAAAAGCAGAGAAAAACAACAGAGAAATCACACATTAATCAGCATACCACCCATATGTGGGCTTAGGAGAGCCCTTACCGTACCCAACCACGTACAGCTCATAAGTGTTTTTCTATCAATGTTTAGGACGGCACTCCTGGACATTGCATCATCACACCTAACCTTCTGCCCAGTTCTTCCGACTGTAGGGCTTATCTGATATTCTTGCAATAAGCTCCGACCGAAAGTTTTGACACAGCGCATGTGCCTTCGTCGTTGCGTAGCGTCATGCGGTACCAACATGTGATGGAGATTCTCCTCATTGCTCAATTCACTTCCTCGAAAAACACCTCAACGTAAATTTTGGACAGCAGCGGATTGGTTGAGTTGGACCGATTCCTTGGCCTTCCAGATCACTGGAAACAATCATGCATGGGCTTCTTCCTGTATAATTCTTATAATTACTTTTGGTAAGTTTTTTTTTTCGTTTAAACTCAATAAATAATACATTTTAAATGCATTTATTTACTTTTACTAAACAGTATAGCTGTCATCTCTAATTGCGACTTCTTTCCAGTGCAATGATAGTTTATGGATTTCATTTCTTTTAAGTTATTCATTTTTGATGATGAAAAACATGAATAGTGATTGGTTAACAGATGCTTCATTTCGGATTTGTTTAGGAGATAAACCACATTTTAAATAAAATATGTTTCATTTAACCCTAGCCCGGGATTTCGATTACCCTTAAACAACCAGAGGTATCGTTTCGACATCGCAATATAAAATACCTAAAATAAATTTAATAACTAAATAATTATAGGACTACTGTTCAGTAAGGCTTAGTTTTAATATTATTTCTTGTAATATTCATTCATTATGACCATTTATATCAAAACAAACTAACGTTGACATTATGTTTCACGAAACATATTGGGTCTTTGTTTTGTCGCAAAATATTTCAAGTCGCAAATCTGCCAGAAACATTACTATCATGCGGTATCCATTCTGTGTAATCTCTAAAGACATAGATAAGATTTACTGGAATATTATCAATTTCATCTGAAGTTTCTTCAAATACTTCGCAGTTATTTTAACTAAATCTTATGTCTTCATCAGAATCTAAATTAGAACAAGGCAGCTCACACCACCATCCGATTCAATCTCAGAAAGTTCTCGCAACAAACTAGCAATCTTATTAGGGTTTAGACCTCGTCTACGCGTCTGGTGTCTGCTCTGCACAAGGTTCGAAAATCGAATGATTCTTTTTATGAGCAGATAAGCAAATACTATGTAACGAAACGCATAGACACAACGATTTTGAAACGAGTATAACTGACTCATTTCCCCTGTCAACTCAATAACACTACATTCAATGTTAACTAAGTGTGCTATAATACTTACGGAAGTTTGTTTTACTAATGGTATTTACTTAGAGAACTATCTTTTGATGAACGACAGTTGATTATAATGATAAATTGCCTTGGTGTCGAAATGACATCAAAGGACGTTCTAAGTATATTTAGTTGTAAAATATCTCCTAATTAATCTAGAACCATAAAACCTTTTTTGTATAATCATCAGGGAAAGCAATTACATATGAGCAATATCCCTGTAAAAATGAGAAAATGATAACAAACTAAAACAGGTTCCAGTGTCCAATCGATACCGACGGGCGTTCGATTGTTAATGTGGTTAATTTGTTAATATACTGCTTGTAACCTATGCGTACGTAATATATAAAATATGTTTACATATTGCAAAAAGCAAACTTTTTTTATGATGTTAATAAGCTACTTCTGCAGTAACCGATGCAATCGATTTGTCGTAATTTGGGAAATAATTGTTACTTACATGTTAATAGTCAATTTTTTTAAGCAACGTAAGAACTTTATAAAACTTGTTTGATACAACATACTATTAAATGATACAGAAAAATAAGCTGCTGAGTTTAATCACGTTAACAATAATTTTCTTAAAATAAAATATTTTATAGTGTAAGACGAAAGCAACATACATTCGTTTTTATCAGAAATTGTTTGATCACATGAAAGTGAAAAGTTCGTTAATTTAATTTTAAATTCCTATTTTTCTTTCTAAAGATAAAAAAAAATCACTTCAACATTTATTTCACAAACATTTAATATTTAAGTTTGCTCATATGGAAGCACAATTTTTTTCAGCAAAATCTCTGTACATTTACACATATTTTCTAAACAGCTCAAGTAATTTTAAACGCTAAATCAATGTTTCCTTACCTAAAAGTAATGAAATACAACTCTCTATATTATTCAATCTGAGACTAAAATTCGAAAAATGTTCATTTCAATTAATCATATTTAAGGAAGGTATTTTGAAATGAATTTCCACAAATATTTTAAACTCTTACTGTTACGTGATAAACAATTTCATACGCAGCCCACTATGTCCTTCTTTAAAAACATATAACAATCTCTTTTGTAGGCATAATCCGTGAGAGGTAATTATGCGTTCGCACATACAAGATGATTTTACCCAACCCCAACGGATCTAATAATTGCTCATCATTATGCAAAGAGCACTGCAACTACTGATAAAACCGGGGATTGAGAATTTATTTCAGGCTTTACTGACTTGTGATTAAAATTCACGAGATCGCTCAGTGCGCTAGGTCTTGGAGTTTTTCATTCCTCACTTTAAAAACGGGAATCGAATGGGGATCCGTGATTTAATGTTGAATATTTTCGGAAAATCTTTATAAGCTTATTTACGTATTTCCTTAAGATATTGGTACATAAATTGGATTTGAGAACTTACTCATAATTTAAGTTAATTGGAGAAGTTTTTGCCCGTAATTGAGTTATAAGGTTTTAGAAAGATATAATTTAATGTTTCGCGAAAAACTTGACTTAATAAAAAATAAGATTGGTAGCAATTATCAACTCGTACTTAAAAAATTTTGTGTTCAAGTATAATTTTTTTTGTAAAATTTCCTTTTATTACTTTATTATTTCTACTTAATAATAAATTAGAAATGTTTAAAAATAATAAATGGAAATTAACTAATACAAATCAAGTATAACAATGAAAGGGAAATCCAACTATGTTTATTTTTCAATTTTGGTAATCGCGAATAAATAATTTATACTTAACGAATTAATTTTAAATAAATTATTGATCCCAATTATTAAATATTAAATTGTTAGCAACAAATCGACGTTTATAATGAAAAATTAACGTTGCAAATGAAAACTATTACATTAGAAATATGATCAGAGAATTGATATAGTAAAAATATCTTCGAACTTTTATGTTTAACTCATACAGGAATCATTATAATACTTGGGGCTATTGTGATCAGGTAATCATCTAAAATTTCTTCGTACACCTAAAAAATTATTACACATTCTTATAAGGAACTGAAATATAAAGATCTTTAAAACAAAACTCATATTTTTATATATATATATATATATATTCTAATTATAATCAATTCATTAAGAGCGCTTTCAGCGTGTTTACATTTATTGGGTACTTAGCTAATTAAAAACTGTACATATTCAAACATTGCCTAAAATTCCTTTGTTTGTTTAAATTCATTAAAGAATTACACTCTCACCCACTAAAAAGAATTGCAATTAAATAAATATTTCAACATCCATAACCAATTGAAAAAAGCTTTACCTCAATGAATTTCAATTTCAGCCATAATTAAATAATTTTAATGTATGAAATGCAGTTATGAGATGATTCATGTCTTTGTATTGAAATAATTTTAAAAAAAATCCTTTGATATTCTGAAATTACAGCTAAGTTAATTTAAACTAGTGGTTTTTCTTTCGAATAACATATATACAAACTATCAGGCTACTGTTTAAGGTTCTTTACATAAATTACCTCTGCCTATTCATTTAATCTAGTAATATATACATATATCCCTAGCCTTAATTTATTCACGTTTTGTGTAAACTAACTCACGTTTTCATTTACTTGATTCATTTGATATAATTAACTATGTAATCAACCTTAACAAATTGATATATCTTTCAATTTAACATAGACGTGTCATTAAATATAAAGCTTGTTAAATACTATAATTAATTAACTATCTATATCAAACTCAGTTGATTATCTCATTATCTGTTAGTACACTTTCAAGGATAATTTACTAAGTGTATACTAATTGCTTTAACTTCAACAAAAGCCTTACTTTTCTTTCTTAACACGGTTAAATATGCTGATAATATAATTAAACAAATAATTGGACATGAATCAGCTAACACTTCAAATTACGGAACATGTTATCTGAAGAGAAAATTAAATATTCGATGATAAATACTATCTATATATTGCTTGAATAAAGATATCAATAAATGTAAGAGCTCACAATTGGGAATATTTCCTTATAATACACGTTAAATGTAAGAGTAAAAATATCTCTGGCCGTGTGATTATTAGTTTTTGTGGATTACAACTTTATTCATATGGATTTATTAAAGAATATTTCCACTGGCCCTTTAACTACCCCAGGTATATATATCCATCTAGCTCAGCGATACTTAACCTGTGGCCCGCGAGTCATTTCTGATTGGGTCAGTCCTGCTCCGTTTCACATACAAATTCAATTATTTAAGAACAATGTATTGAAAATTTAGTGAGAAATTCTATTAATCAAGCAATCCCACATATTGATTTTACCATCGATGTGGTGCTGGTAGGATTTGTAGGATACCTTTTTTTCTTTTTTAAATGTAACGGTTAGTGTTAATCAGTAGCGCACACAAGAATTTTTCAAGGGGGGGGGCGGGGTCGAAAGTTCACCATTCTTGTATCATGCTGCTCTTTTTGATTTTGTTGATTTTCGAGAAAACACAGTAAAAAACTAATTATTGAATATAAATAATTAACATTAATTAGAAATACTTAATTTAGCATTAAAAACAAATACTTTATTCAATTTTACATACTATATACTTAGAATTATAATCAATCGGAAAAAAAATCAAGGGCTTTGGGGGGTCCGGACCCCCAGGACCTCCTTGTGTGCGCCACTGGTGTTAATAAATAACAATAGAATAGGAACTATTTAATGGGTTAAACTAATTTTTAATTGACCCTCCAAGCGAAAAATATCTAAAGAATATTTGTTATTTCAAGACGATTTGAATCTTGACTGTTTCGTAGAAAAAACAAACATGGATCAACAACTTGTTTAATTTGTCATGAAAATGCTATATTTAAAAAATATAATTTTGCTCGTCACTATACCACTAAGCACAAATGTTTCAATGCCTCCTTCTTTCTCAGCAACAAAATATTTGGAGAAGGGGGGGACTTGGGATCATTGATGAAAGCAAATCAAAATCACCCCATAGTAGTGTAAAAAATGCATTAAACCTTTTTTTTTTCTGTGACTTGAATTTGTGATGAAATTTAATATAGTTTTAAAATAAAATTCTAGTCTATTAATATTTTGATGAATTTCTCGCATTTTATATATCTTTGTTCTTACGGTGTCCCCCCCTCCCCCCGTAATCCTCATGTTGCGGCCCGCGAGATATAGCTGCCATATGTATGTGGCCCGCGTGAAATAGTTATCATATGTATGCGGCCCCACAGAAAAAAAGGTTGGGTAACCCTGATCTAGTTCAATTAATGATTCAAGTGCACTTGATGTATATATATATATACATTTTACCGAAATATGAATCTTTTAAGGTGAACTGATATCATTACTACTAATCCGAAGGATTTGGAATGCAACAAAATAGCCTTCACAGTGTTTGCGAAGGATTTACTTATTTCAGAGAAAAACTTGCTTATCTGTGCCTCCCCCTCCAATACGCCACAAACGCACGTATATATGAGAAGCAGTGCCACTGGGGAGCGAATCACGTATTTTTTAATTGACAGTTAAGGGTTTAACTTCATAGAAGTATTTAATATAAGTATTGCTCGGGTTAATAAAATTAAAAGAATCTTCTAATTCATAAGTATCAAAGCCATTTGTATATATATAACCTTTATGTTCACTATTTTTAGAGAATTTATTTCTATATTTCTTTATAGATTACTTATTAATTAAACTATTATGCCTTAAATTAGTACCAAAAAGGTATTTTTAAATTAATCACTTGAAAAACATAGCATATAGGATACGTGACACAAAGCTGGAATACATAATCAAGTGCGCTTGGGAAAAAAATTCCCCTGACTGGAAAATAAAATATAATCTCAAAGCAGTATATAAAACCATTTCTCCACACCTTAAACTCATTTTAAAAATGAAATTTCCATCTTAACACCGACCGAGTTCCCATAAACATCCATCGACCGCCCATAGCCCGAAGTTTAGTATCCATTTGCATTACCCAAACGGCGAGCGACAGCGTTAAGAGTTAAAACGCTGTTATTGCTTTTACCCATCTTTTGTTTTTGCTACGTCCAACGAATAATAACACCGAAACAAATAACATTGGGAGGGGACAGTTATTTCCTATAAAAATAATTTATCGGTGGAAATAAATTTTCAGTTCGCGCCATTTCGGAGAGTGTTGTTATTCTGCTCGTTTTCCGCTGATATTAAATTTTGTCTGTTTTATTTGCATATATTTGAGGCTTAACATCTAAGATGCTGACGAACTGTAACTTTTATTATTATTATTATTATATTATTGTTTATTCAAAATGCAGTGTAGAAAATTGAACCACGTCTTCCATGTAAATTTTATTTTGAAAATACATATATACGTGATCATGTTTTATACATATATTTTTATTTTTGAGTTTTAATCTTGGTTATGTGAGCATTGCAGATTGTTTTTGGCATTTTATTGTCATCCATGGCTTTCTAGAACTACCAGTTTAAGGTATCCGACTACGTTCGGAACCAAGATTTTGCAAAGGCGTATGAATGGATATTATTTATGATATTTGGTTTCACTTAGATAAAAAAAAATGTTTATAAAATTGTTTTAAGAATAGTATTACAACACAAAACTATTTAAGTGCAATATTTTGACAAAAAATGAGCATAGACTGAACCATTAAAAAATATTCTCCTTTTATCAAAAATGCTTCTATTATAATAATATTTTACCTGTATATAGCTCAGATCTCTGTACAGATGTCCAACCAGAATTTTTGAAATATATAACTTAGAAGTGGTTTTATCCATGTCTTACGACAACAGAGGGGAGAAATTTTAAGAAAAAAACGCCGATAATTATTTCAATGGGTTGTAACTCTGAAAAAAATGTGAATTTTTCAAAAATCATCGTTGAGCCCCTGTACAGAGGTCTGTGCTATGTACAGGGAAAATATTATTATAATAGATGCATTTTTTACAAAAGGAGAACATTTTGAAAAAAGGTTACTCTAAGTTAAATTTTTGCCGAAATATTGTATTTAAATATTTCTTTTTTGTCACAATGTCCTTAAGACAATTTTGTACATGTATTCTAATCCAAGTGACACTAAATATCATGAAAATTATCCATTTATGTGCTTTTTTTAAATCACGGTTCCGAACGTAGTCGGATACCTTAAGTTGAAGATCAACACTTCACATTTTTTGTTGCTGTGTGCATTCAAATTGGCACTAACGTTCTACACATCTTAGTACTTTGTTGCTGCGAATCATCTTCTTCGCAAACTTAAAAACAAAAAAAGCAAAAATTGCTTGTTAGTTTTTTGTCCCTTGTTTAACTGAATATGCATTAGGTATAAATTAAAATATATTTATTGATTTCTCTAGTTCTATATGATCTCTTAAGGGGGATAGGCGTACCTCAGTAGGTACGCAAAGTAAAACTCTTTCATATTGGTCATTGTGTCTGATCTCAATAGCGTTTGGATAGTTCAACATCATAAATGCATCAGCTTTAATTTGCATGCGCACAAAGAAAAAAGGAGAAGTTTTAGTAAGGAGGATACTTCTCTCTCTCTCTGAACTTTCAATTACACACATGGCTTACAATAAGTATTAATTTTAAAATGTAAATTTTCAGTTCAATTTAAGTATGTTCGACTTAAGTATAATAATTTAAGTATAATTCAAAGTTGTATGGACCAATGAAAAACTTCGAATTATCAAGAGTTTGAATGCACGAACTGAAATGTTTTTTGTAACACATTTAAATTTGAAACATTGTAGTAAAACAACAATATATGTAAAATTATTTCAAATTGTTTTTAAAAAGTATATACTATGCAATATAAATATTATACAAAAAATAAAAATCTTGCATTTTTTAAAAAAATACATTTATGTATTAAACAATTATTAAAATAACACATACTGTACATAATTTTTTTGACGAAAAAAATATGTTATCTTCCTTTCCTAATTGGAAAAGAAAAAAAAAAAACATTTCATACCCGGTTCCCTCCGACACTGGCCTCAACACCATTGGTTCTTCAAGGCACCGGCCAGCCTGGCCCATGCCCTATATGGTGCAACATGCTATACATCAGATAGATGAGCCATAAATTGTCATATCAGTCCAACGCGAAATACACAATTCTACGCATTACAATCCTACGCAGACAAATGGCCATCAAAGAGGTTACTTTACAGGGGGGAGGGGAACACGCCAATACAACACAAAACTTGTAAGCTTTAACTTTTTTGCTCCAGGGCTGTACATGATAGTGAGTGCTGTCGAGAGTTTAACAAGATAACTTTGAATTATCGTGTGTTGTAGTCTAGCCAGCCACAGAGTTTACTTCGAAATATTGAGCGTAATGTTTCAGTTCGAAATACAAAGAGTTTTTCTAGGGACTGAGTATAAACTTCGAATTAGCGAGATGTTACAGTTATCGAAGATTTCAATTACCGAGAGTCTACTGTATATGCATATTGCTTAAATTAAATATATAATTTGATTCTTGATCCCTCCTCCTATATTATACGGGATACAATTTAAAATTGTTTCCGTTTTAGAGGAACGCAGTCAAAGAAGTTTGGAGAATGATGCTCTATTCAGCACAAAGTTGATTTACTTTTGCACATATAAAGTGACATCTGTGTGACTTTAGAATTCTTATAACAAAACTTTATAAGCGTTTAAGTATGTATTATCAAACGATATATCAAGATTCCATGGCCAATTTTTATCTAAATGGCAACCGATCTTTATTACTAAAAACACGAAAACCTTTATTAAAACTGAATATATAAGAAAAGCAACTAACATATTCTTTGATCAAGAAGCCAAGCACAGGCTTTGGATAAATGAATAAATAACATATTCGCGCTAAAAGTAGTCTACCGAAATATTTCTAATTGACTCTCAGTAAATTCTGTGCCAATACAGATATATAAAGAGCAATATTTTAAGTGTAATAATTTTGCAAACATCCCATAAAAGTATTTAAAAAAAGCATACAGAATACAATATGTAACACTTACATAAAAGCAAGTATAGTCGGACCTCTATATAACGAAGCCGCTATATCCCGGAATAAAGTTCGTTATATGGAAAATTCGTTATATAGAGGTTCATCTTTTAATATACTTTATAAACCACATAAAAAATTAAATTTATAAACACTATATATTAAAAATAGTATTTATTCACACCATATTTTAAATTAATATATGTTTATCTTACCCATTAAAAAAGAAAGAAAAAGTGCAAGGAAAACAAGAATAAAGAATGTCGAAGAATTAACAGTATTTTCCATATTATGAAAATAATTTTATACAAAAATTAATGGACATTTTATAATTTAAAGCATACAAGTAATATTAAACATACATTATTTTATAATTAAAACACGGGGACACAAAAGAACTCCACTGAGGTTGAAAGATGATACCGAAGATGTTTCTAGTAATCTGGGCAATCGGGGATAAGGGTTGCACTTCTTGGATGAAACGTTTAGAACTCTATTGCTCTCAGCGAGTTAGGATCTAATAAAACCAGTTTACGATTTATGACAATCATAGAATGTGTTAAAGAGAGAATAACTTGAATTTTTTTTCAGATATACTTTAAAAAAAAGGGAGAACAAAAATTGAATCACACAAGAAAACGTTCGTTGTATCGAAAATGCACTTCGCTATAGAGAGGTTATTTTACGAAGAAAATCGTGAAATGTTCAAGGTTCTAGGAAAAAGCTCGCTATATAGAAATATTAGCAATATAGAGGTTCGTTATATAGAGGTTCGACTGTATTTGAATGGGACTCCAACTCCAACCATGAAAGAAATTTGTTGGATACTATTTGAAAGAATTTGAGAGCCATTCTCGAAGTTCGAGTCACTCGCGGTCAACCCTCACTTTGCCTATGACCTTTTAATAATTTATATTCACACAAATTGTGATGCATTTTAGCAATCATCTAGCAGCTCAATGCATCTCTCTTTGGATACCTTTCGTTAGACAATCTTCTGCTCCTCTTACTTTCCCCTGTGCCAATCCATAAATCAGGTGCATATATGTCAGCTCGGAGTTCGTAAAACATCCCATTCTACTCTGATGGCGATGGCAGTTCTAATGACCACAGTAATGCAGATCTGTTTCCTCCAATGCTCTTGTGAGCAACTCCCTTTAGCGATGAACAAAGGCGTTTCCGATCATGGGTTCTAATGAAAATCTGAATTCTTGTTCCTACCTCCCCTTAAAGTTTGTCCCAAGGATCCTGGAACTCCCTATATAATTAATTTAATTTTTCACATAAGCTTATTTTTAGTCTAAAAACAAATACTAATTTATAGTAAAATATTAATTTTTTAATTGTAAATTATATAAGACCCGTTAAAAAGAAAACATTTATTGAAGAAGACTGGAAAAAAGTTATATAATTAGCTGCATTTTCCTTACAGCATGTTTGCTGCATTAGATTTTCTTTTATTACCTCTGTAATTATAGTAATTAT
The DNA here is from genome assembly GCA_019973955.1 of Trichonephila inaurata madagascariensis. Lineage (NCBI taxonomy): Eukaryota > Metazoa > Arthropoda > Arachnida > Araneae > Nephilidae > Trichonephila > Trichonephila inaurata. Next base: position 187,755 of record BMAV01011651.1, on the reverse strand, counting down.
GCAACAAAAATAATATATGGTAAAATATCTAAAATTAATGATAGAAACACAAATAGTATAAGAAAATAGGAAACTATAAGATGTGAAAAAAAACATAGTTCCATTTTATAGTGATTAAATTATCATAATTATTACGCTATATCACATACGAAGTGAGTATAGTAAATAAAATAAAACTTAACCTAATTTCCTGTCATGTTTTGCTTTTAAAAAAATTACATAATTTTTGGTGAACACAATTGTAGTAACAATGAACAATACATAAAACGAATTATACGCATTTGAGTTATATCAAAGAAAAGATATAAACAATTATTTGCTTTCCCATGTTGCAAATTATTTTTACCTCCAATTAACCTCAAATGTATAAGAAATGCACATAAAAAATTAAACAAACGCGCCAATTAAGTGAATTTATTCAATTATTATAAGTAAAAAGATTAAATGAGATTGTACTTGGATTTGGGTCGAGTGAGTTTTTATTAATGTCGCCGTAAGGCAAAGAGTTACCAATTGGCGATGGATCCAATATTTTTGAATCGAGATAATGGTCGTCGTTATTTATTAGGCCAAATATTCAGTGAGAAGTTCGAAAAAAAAATCACTAGGTAATAAATGATATTCAGGATAAAGATTAATATTTTAAAGTTAGCTACTTTACATCTGAAGAATTTAATTTTTGATATTGTAAATACACTCAAGGACAAGAAAATTAGGACACCAAGATGAAGTCGTCAAAATAAAATGAAATGTTACATACATAATGACCAATTTGATATAATTAAATGATTTGAAAATCAAAGAAAAAGGATAATTTATTTCATAGAAAAAGGCAAACGAACGAAGTATTTAACACCCTGTTGAACCTCTTCTAGAGTGAATGAATGATGTGTGATACGATCGGGCATTGAAGCATACAAGTTCTGTATGGTGTTTTGAGGCATTTCGTTTTTATATTCGCTGTAACCTTGCATCTAGTTCATTCAAACTCTAGAGATGCCCAACTCGCCGTCCCAAATGATCCCAAATAGGCTCGATTGGAAACAAATCTGGAATCGGGCAGGCCAAGGAAGGGTAATAACAGTGTGGAGACAGTCTTGTGACATTTCTGACGTGTGAGGTCAAGTATTGCCTTGTTCAAAAATGGCTCCTGGGAGCCGTTGCATGAGTGGCAACATATGTGGTTGCAGGATGTCATGGACATACCGATGGGCTGTCATGGTGTCACGGATCAATACTAGGGTTGACCGTGTATTATAGACAATGGCACCCCATACCATCACACCAGATGTGGGAGCGGCTTGTCGCTGTATAACAAAGGCAAGATTGATGCGTTCAACACGGGGTTTACAGGGACTCTGTTTTGTGTCATCAGGTGAAGTGTAAGCAGTATAGCTGAGGGCCTTACGGGAGGTTGCAAACAATGGCTTCCAACTGTGCTTCCAGAAGTTATACAAACTAGGTCAGAAGTGTATCGTTACCAAAGAGGTGTACTTTTCAGGTGAATGTGTTCCGGTGTTGCGAACTATTCAGGGTAAGGTTTCCTGCGCGTTGTCCCCGAACTTTTGGATCATACTGTGTATATAATTACATAATATGTAGAATGATTTGCTCAGAAATTCGCTGAAATATTCTCATGAACAGAAGACAATTTATCCATTTTAATGCAACATCTAACTTATCTGACTCATCTTCACTGTCTGAATTTAAAGTAGAAAATGATTAATTGTTGCTGTCATCAGTTATCATGAAAAAAATCAGAGTAATCACTTTTGGAATCACTCATCATCTCACTCGCCTTTAAGTTTCGAAAGCCTAAAACTGATGACATCTTCTCCCACCCCCACCCATGTACTAGATCTCTTGAAATATTTTATTCTCGAATCTGTATCATGTGTCTAGTGCTGTCATATATTAAGAAAAGAAACAACTATTTAGAACACGATACACGCTTTTTCTAACGTTTGAAACAGCCCAAATTCCAGATGGACGCATGAAGCGCGTACATAACTTTAAAGGACAGATTGAGATGGACGTGCTTATCACGTTCATAGCGGATTAAGGTATTCGACTACGTTCGGAACCGTGATTTTTCAAATGCGTATAAATAGATAATATTTATGATATTTAGTGTCACTTATATTAGAAAATGTATATAAAATTGTTTTAAGGATAGTATTACAATAAAAAATTATTTTACAATATTTTGACAAAAAATGAACACAGAATGACCCATTTTCAAAATATTCTCCTTTTGTGAAAATGATTCTATTATAATAATATTTTGCCTGCATATTGCTCAGACTTCTGTACAGAGGCTCAACTAGAATTTTTGAAACATATAATTTAGAAGGGGGTTTATCCATGTTTTACGACAACAGAGGGAAAAATTTTAAGAAAAAAAGGCCAACAATTATATATTTCAATGGGTTGTAACTCTGAAAATAATGTGAAGTTTTCAAAAATCATAGTTGAGCCTCTGTACAGAGGTCTGAGCTATATACAGGCAAAATATTAATATAATGGAAGCATTTTTCACAAAAGCACAATATTTTGAAAAAGGGTTATTCTAAGTTAATTTTTTGCCGAAATATTGTATATAAATATTTTTTTTTGTCGCAATGTCCTCAAAACAATTTTATACATGTATTCTAATCTAAGTGACACTAAATATCATGAAAATTATCCATTTATGCACTTTTTTAAAATCACGGTTCCGAACGTAGTCGGATACCTTAAGGTTTAAATTAATTATGGAATAATGTTAACCGTTAGATTTGTAACATTAATGTTATTTAAATTAATATAATTTTAGGAAAATTATTCAAACTAATTTTTTATTTCTCTAATTATTTCTAGTAAAACATTTCTGAAAAATAGTTGAGTAAATACTTAGATGTGCATAAAAAGTTTTAAAATTATCTTACATTTCATTTTTATGTACTATATAAAATGTATATTTAAGTTTATATTCAGAGTAGTTTATTAGCTTTAAACTTGCATTTAAACTAGGGAAATATAATTAAATGAGTTTTTATAATTGTTGAATAAAATGCATAAAAAGGACTTGTCATATTAAAAGCGAAAGAGGAAGATTTAAGATTCTAAAATAACATTAATCATAGTAATGGGTATATTTTGCTTTTTAGCTGGACTGTTTTCGTTTTTAAATTATTTAAGAGTTTATATTGTTAATGATTAATTACATTGAAGAAATATACTTGTATGCTTAGCACTAAGAGTTCGGAGGACTTTTATAGATTTATTTTAGATGTCTTACATTTCCATGATCATTATTGTTGGTGTGATATACAAAATGATATTTGTTTAGTAAAAATACTTCAATAAAATGTTAATTTTATAAATATAAAAATTAAAAAAAAAACTAAAACTGGAAGTATATTAAAAAATTCAACACATTAAAATTTGTTATGATAATTTTAAGTGTTTAACTAATACACTTTACTTCTGCGAATAATATATGTCATGAAGCATGAAAGTGTTTCGATGAATAATTCACACACATAAAATTAAAAAGAAAAAAATAATCCAAAATTTAAGTTTTGCAATCACACATTCCGTCTTTTTTATATCCAAACTTAAAAGTTCTCTCTTCATGAACTCATGGTATATTCCTATATACAGTGGGCCACAAAAGTTTTCGTACACTTGCAATTTCTTCTAAAATTTAATGTTCTCGACTATTAAAAGTTAATATATTGTAATTGTAATTTTTTTATATCTGCAACTTGTTCTTAATGGAATTACATAATTAATTTTTTTAAAAATAGTATAACTGTTTTTTTTAAAAAAATTAACTATCAAAAAGCTTCTAAAAAATTATGCCACAAAAGTCTTTGTACACTTAACAAAAATCTCAACTTAGCTTTAAATATTGTATTTCTTTTTTAATTTAGTACTTAGTGGGATAGGTTTTAGTGTCTACAACCACTTTTAAGCATCTTGGTTTAGATTTAATCAGTTTTTTGTGATTTCTGCATCTGTTTTCCTCCATTCTTCTGTGATTATTCTTTTTACTTCACACTTTGTGTTTAGTTGTCATATTTTCTTTTTTTCACATCAAAATCTCACCAAATATGTTCTACTGGGCTAAATAAAGTTATTGAGGAGGTGTTTTCATAATTTGGGGACAGTTATAGAGACACAAGTGGCGTACATTGAGAGCAGTGCACTTGTCGTCATTACCCTGTTAAAAAATGAAGTCGTTTCCAATATCCAAATTTCACGCGGATAATTTAAAATTTCTCTTTAAAATATTTAAATAGAGCTCATGATTCACAATATCAACAAAAAATACAAATTACCAGATTCTGTGACCGATTAACACCCCCACTCTAGGACACTCCCACCTCCATGTTTTATTCATCCAACTAGATTCTTGGGATTAAGTTTCAGAAAATTCAAAATTGACTGCAAATTGATTGGGATGGCAGAATTTCAAAATTTTTGGTTCCTATGGGCCTATAATTGTTTGTAATTGAAAAAGTAAGGAGTTTAATCCCATGAATTTATGTGGAACAAGAACTCCTCCACCTCCATGCTTCAGCATTGAAGCGAATGTGTTCTGGCGTATAAACCAAGATGCTTAAAAGCGGTTGTAGACATTAAAACCTATCCCACTAAGTACTAAATTAAAAAAGAAATACAATATTTAAAGCTAAGTTGAGATTTTTGTTAAGTGCACGAAGACTTTTGTGGCGTAACTTTTAGAAGCTTTTTGATAATTAATTTTTTTAAAAAAAATAGTTATACTATTTAAAAAAATAGTTATGTCATTCCATTAAGAACAAGTTGCAGATATCATAAAAAAATTACAATTACAATATATTAATTTTTATTAGTCGAATTAATAATTTTATAAGAAATTGCAAGTGTACGAACACTTTTGTGGCCCACTGTATATAAAAAAACCCCTTCAGAAGTAAAATGATTAATTATACTAATAAATATTTATCACAATTTTTTGGCAGATTTTATACAATATCAACAGCAAAAAGTAGATTCTATATTTTATTCTTCTTATTTTTTTTCTTATATTAATGTTCTTACAATATTAAAACCCGCGCTAAAATGTTTTATCGTTTTCAATTTTTCCACTTAATGTTGTGATTCTGTGATATGTATATACATATTTATATTAATTTTAATTATTTATTAAAAATTAACTATATAACATTTTTCTTTTTTGACTTAAGTAGAAGTTGACTTTATTTATTTTATATATTACCTGTTCTTTCTGATTTATGTAATAAAAAAGTTCATCGATAATAAATTACATTTGAACAGCTTAAAAGTGCATGCATTTATAAATAAAAGGAAATAAATATATAAATCTAACTTTTAAAAATATCTGTTCCTTTTCTGCTAAAAGTAAAAACAGACCATCTATTTCTATTAAGATGCAAATTAAATAAATTAGAAACTGTTTGTTAAAGAATTTAAAGTAACAGAATCGTGCACAGCTCCGAATAAAGTTCTCCCTTTTTTATATAGAAGGGGTGAGGTATTTAAGTACAAAATAGAATTCTTGTTTACCTACTCCTCTTCAGCCTTTTTGCCATCTCCTGATGTTTTTTGTGAGTTCGACTTTTTCTTTCGTTTTTTCACAAAAAACCTTTCTTTTGTAAAATGGCACATAGGGGACATAGTTAGTTTTTTCCCCCACTCTATAGCTCGGAAAAAAATATAAGAGCTCTCGAAGAAAAAAAAGGACTTCAAAATTGAAAAGTTTTTTTAGACTTACTAAAGGCTTGCGAATAGCTTTACGGCACTTTTTTTTTCTCTTTTGGTAGTGTATATCAGTAGTTTATAAAGACGTATCCAGGAATTGTTACGCTCTAAGGTGGGTTTATAGTAGTTGAAATGTGTTGAATTCAGGACTTTAGCAGTATCATTTCTTTCAGGAATATATTAAATCGTAAATAAGAACAAAGTAAAAACTTTTTGATTTCTTTTCCTTTCTTCAACAAACTGAAGCACCAACATCATGTCTTATTTTTCCTTTTATATCTTTAGTTTTTAGAGTAGAACTTAATATTATTTTTTTCATGAATTTTTATGTGTCTTTAGAAATTTGTAGGAGTCATAAAATTTGAGACTGGTAAGGTACTGACTCCAAGAAAAAAGTAATGACAACTGTTTTGATTCTCTAGATATTTCATTATCACGAAATTCTAAATTGCATAAGCAACCACTATGAATATTTAAAGCAAAATATTTAAAATGAAGAACTCTTAGGGGAAAACTTTCACTTCAATTTATTTGCCCATAATGTTCCAAAAAAGACACATTTTTTTATTAGATGTAATTAAGCATAATACTTAACAAAATGCAAAAATGGAAGGATTTTATTTTAATTTTAAATTTTAAAGTTTTCAAACTATTTTTTTATTTTATAATTGTGATACGCTAACCCCCCCCTAAATGTTTGTTTTTTATAAGTACACTCTGTATACTATGAAGGATGCTGCATACATTCAAAAAAAATTTCCTATCCGCACCTCTTTTTAAAGTGGTCGAGGATTTTGTATGTGTGGGCATATATATATATATATATATATATGCACACACAACTTGAAGCATGGTGTAATTCTAAGACTTACATTGAAAAGCGAAGAGAGATAATATCGGATTTTATGGATTGTTTTTTCCATTTTCATTTCTTCTTAAGAAATTATTACACATTGTCTTACCAATACTTATTCCTTATCGAATATTTTCAAAAATCTAAATTCCTGCCTTCAATGAAAATTTCCGCCTTCACTATAAAGGAAATTACGAATGATAAGTATATCACAGAACCATGGACGTACACACACAAACTGCATCTCTTAAAAACACACTAGTACTAATAATATCACTATAAGAATAAAAAATATGAGCAAATGTACGATGGAAAGAAGAAAATATTGGTGCTCTTACAGTGTAAGGGCAATAAGAGGTTGTGGCCAACTTTCGGTTGCTCGTACAGTGTACGGACAAACCAGTTAAGGGAAACTAAAGAGACTTCAACTGAGTTTTTAAAAAAGTAAAAATAGTTAAATTAAGTTTTAAATTCATACTTTTTTCAATACTAGTGATCGACTGCCAAATTAGTGAATATTTAATATAAAGCTTTCATGAGAGAAAAATCAATTAGATTTTTCAATACAAGGAATGATCTGATAGTAAGTTTAACCTTTTTTATTTTTTAAAAAAATGATGTACTAGATGAGAAAAAAATGCAATCACCCTGGGAAACCATAACCGTTGCTGATTCAATTACGGAAGAAGTATAATTGTAGGATATTGGCGCATCCACAGATCTTTGAAAAAATCAGAGTAGCAGCATACCAACAATCCTGTGTCTATTCAAGAACAACTCAAGATGACTTATAGACGTGTGCTGACAACGTATTCGCCTATAGAAGTGCGTGCTATTATCTGGTATGAATGGACCCTTTGGACCAGTATTTCTGTTTCCATGAATGCCTAGAGACCGTGTATGGTGAAAAGGTCATGTCTTATCAAATGGTTGTTCGCTGGTTTCTATGTTCAGTGAAGGAAGGCAGAGTAAGCAGGATAAAGATCACACATACATACACAAAGTGAGCATACCTCCACATTCACGAATGAAAATGACATTGCCCGATCGAGTTTTCATATGTTCCCTGTATTGAAAGACGCCCTTTGGAGACGTAAGTTATTAAACAATCCTGAGGTGGAGCAGGTTGCGTGACAATTTCTTGCATTGTGGGGGCACCGGGTTTTATCAGAGTGGTTTCCTAAAACTGAATGCATGCTGCGACACATGTCTGGATGTCAAAAGCGAATTTGCCGAAAAGCAGTGCAAGATGCCTGGTTTACGATGTTATGGTGTATTTTTTGCAATTTTATTTTTACATGAAAAGAATTAAAGAAACTTATTTTCGGAACTTTACTCGTAGTTTAAACATGTTCATCTTTTGTACGATGATTTAACGCTGTCGAAAATTTTCTGAACAACGTAACTTATCAATTAATATATGCAAGTGATGTATAGAAAATATGTAAGACACACATGGAAAACATTTAGATTATGTAGGATGTGTTAATACATTAATTAAATCATTCCCGCGTGGTGTGTAAGTGTAAATTTATAACCTGTGCAAAAATGAAATTAAATTTTAACAAACCAAATGATTTTATAATACTTTTATGCTTTTTTAGTTACTTTCTTACTGAATAGAAAACAGCAAAGCAGCACTACTATTCAGAATTTTTTTTATGAGAACAAAGCTATCCTTATGATTTTTCCAACACTTTCTCATTTAGTTTGCGTATTCTAGCTTCACTGGTTACTAGGTATAAATATACTGAAAAACCTTATTATTAAACTTTTATAAGGCCACTCAAGTATATTTAAAACTAATTTCATCAATTTTTAAATGCCTATGGGAAGCTATTTGTCCACCTATATGATTTGTGCTACGATCACTTCAGGTAGCACGACCACTAACTTATGGATATTCAAGTCGTAAACTCGAAAGACGTCCTATTAATTCCCTTAACTATAATAAAACTGTTTCAGATAATATGTGATTGAGTAAAGGTGGTGACCATAAACCAAGTTTAGAAAAAAAAATGAATAAACGTTGATGTTTATAATCTATTCAAGATCATGAGAGAATAGAACAAGATGCGTTTGTACATCTTGCAATGTTCCACTATGCATTGAACACTGATGTCTGAAATTTTATGGAATGTAATAGGTAAAAATCCTTAAATTTTTTTATAACAAAATATATCTAATTTATAATATTTATTTTTATTTATTTATTTGTAAATTCTAGTATTTGATATTTGTTTTTTTTTTCAAATTCTATGTAATTGGATAGAAACAGAATAACAAAACATAAGATATCCCACCTTTGAATAACTGTTTCTTAGCGGGTGGTGGGAAACAAACTTCCCACCAAAAAAAAAAGTAGACTTAAAAATTAAATTAATTTTAGGTAAGAAGGTAAAAAAAATGCTTTTATAAATCAATCTCAATCTACAAAAAAATTGTATCATTGCATTACTAGAAAAGAAATGACCTTTTAAAGGGCTACTTAAAAATATTCACAAAATAATTTATATTTTAGATGAAGTATCTAAAATGATACTTTACGAATGCATGTTTTCATAGACAAGGGCACAAGCGGCTAGTGTTACATTGCTTCTTTGGTTTCACCAATCATTCATAAAAGGAGAAAGTAATAAATTCTATCCGAACTCTTTCCTAGAGCTTTGACATTGAGAGCCTTCATAATTTTTGTTGACTATACAACTGAAGCCTTTTTGGTAATAATGGTCATAAAGCTCCAAAAGACTACAAAACCTTATATGTGATCGGAAGATTTTCACATGTCGATTGTTTTTCATAACACGTATTTTATTTCAATTCCATTAGCGATAATTAATTACGATAAATAGTTTTATTTCACTTAAATATTTTTCAATATTAATATACTTAAATTCGTAAATATTGTTATTGTTGATTAGATGTAGAAGTTGTGTACTAGTCTTACAAAATATTTTGAAATAAAACATTCCTTGCAAAGTAAGATAACATAACAAGTGTATATAATTAGGATAAATGTATTAGCATTTTTTTTCTGCATTATTTGATTCGTTATTTATAGAATGCAAAGTGTTCAATGTAATGTCAAAGCAGATGGAATTTAGACACAATAATTACTTTTTTCTTTCGAACCCTAATTTTTAACTTTTTATTTTAATAGTAAGCTCAAGAAGCCAAAAGTATGCCAATAATTGATTTAAACTCCTCTTTTCATGTAATGTGTAAGACGAGTGTGAAACAATATTTTACTTTATATCACGTTTTCCTTTTCAGGAGATATAATCATTGTTTGCAGGGACAGTAATTATGTGCATCTTTTTTTGTATCCATTTTGTGATGATTTAAGTTGAAATGTGTCGAATTTGCGTTTGTTCATTTCTTTTAAAAATATATTAATGGCACCAGAGGATACTCTTGAGTTCATAATCCTGAGCTTTAATGTTGAAGTGCTTACAAATCCCGTAACTGCTCATTAAAAGTTATGATATTCACTCCGCAGTGCCACTGCTTTTCATATAAGGTAAATCGGGGGAAGATGTCCCATTTAAGGATTTTTCGGTTAGTAGATTGAAAATTGAAATAACAAGACCTTGAAAAAAACCACATTTTATTTTTCAATATTTAGTTATTTATGTAAGCAAGTTAAATTTCTTCTTAGTATAGAAATAAATAAGAAATTTAATGTTAAAGAAATTCATTTAATTGTGGCATCTTTCCCATATATATGGGGAAGATGTCACCAGTCATGGAGTAAGATGCAACAACAGCACAGCAAATAAAAAAATAAGATGAACATTGCCAAATTAAATGTGAAATAACAATAATTATAGAAAAACAAAAACAAAAAATCAAATTATTTCATAATTAATTTGCTAAAAACTAATTTTCCTGCAGAACGGTCTACAGTAAGCTGAAGTAGTAGTCGACTTCAGCCTTACACATCCTCGTCCTATGGAAATACCCTGTGCCATCCTAAGAGCATAATTATTAATTGTAGCTATATTTTATAAGATAATATACAGAGTTATAAAATGAAAAACAGAAATTAAAGTTCATTTCATTTATTTCTGAACGATGTGGCGTCTTCCCCCAAGTATAGGGAGCAGATGCCACATTTATTTCCTTATTGCTGCAGTATTAAAGCGACATCTACATGCATCATATGTGTATAGTGGTTAGCAACTCTGACTGCTGTGCCGTAGGGACTGGGTTCGAATCCTGGAGAAGACAGGGATGTTTTTAAATGTATAGTGCCTTTGCGACATGGGGTTACTCTAAATAGCCATCATGTGAATGGTGGAAGGGGAAGGGAGGTGGGGGCTCTTGGGCACCCCCAGGGTTTCTCCCTCTAAAGTGGGGTGGAACAGAGCAAAATCGTACTGTCACTTGCATGGTGTCTCAAAGCTAAGGCTAACAACAGGCGTAAAAGTTCTACCCCTTAGCTGCGATGAGTTTCGCGGGCCTCGATTTGACTTCGTCAGGCAGGTGGCATTAGTCACAACAACAAATATATTACATTGCTAATATCTTATTTAAAAAATCAAGCACGTTGATAAAATTTAAATATGAGGAACGGAATACAATAAAAGTTGTACTCACCACTTTTTAAATGCTCACAAGATCGAAAAGTAAGGTCATTAAAGACAATTAATTCAGATAAATTCACACAAACCATATTTAATGTCGGACCAGGCTCTTCAATCAAATGATTAAAAATTCCCATCTAGCGACACATAAAAAAGTACAATTAACAAACTGGCATCTTCCCTCGAATTACCTAATGCATGCGTATGCGGTATATTGGGAAGAAAGAAAAAGGCGTGAGTAAGTTAATATATCTCTTTGAAATAAGTAAATCCTTCGCAAACATTGTCAAGGTCATTTAACTGCATTCTAAATCTTTGGAATTGTTTTACTGATAGCACCGCAAAGAAAATAAACGTATTTCGAAAAGACGCATATATATATGCGATTATTATTTTATGGATTTATATATATATATATATATATATATATATATATATAAATCCAGGGTCACTTAACATACCAATTGAGCAAGATAAATATACATGTTGGTGGACGTTAAGGGGTTAACTACTCGATATGAAGTAAAATGACAGCCTTTGGCATCGGACCTCTTAATTGTGTATTTTCTACAAATAACGAAGAAGAAATTCGAGCATTTTCTCCATTCTCTCACTTCCACATCACGCCTGCGGGGAGACTTTCAGCCGGACAGATCAGCTCCTATATGGCACATCTTCATTGGAAGCAGACTCGATTACATGATGCACCACCGGTGCACCCATGGTATCAGAGCAAATACCCTGGCGGCTCCTTCGTTCGGGGCAGCAGTAGATGAGATCTAACTGCGCTTACACGTTTCCATAGTGGTCATCTAATGTTATTGACTTTTGCCGATGACATTAAACATTTCGAAATTTGCACTAAGTGTTCTTCTGCTCAGGCCTCCCCTGGCCACATTTTATTTTGTTTGGGGCTTACCAGGCAGGACTTGATTCAAGATCCCCTTTTGGTTTTGGACTTCTTCAGGGTGAATGGACTCATGGACCTAATCTAACTCTGCTGATCTCAGGGATGAGAAACAACAAAAACACATGCACTGGATTTGAGCCCGTGACAAAGATTACTTGGCTACCACAACCATTAGCTTAGTTAACACCGTAAAATTCGGTGTATTATGCGCACCATCGTATAACGCGTATCTATTCTTTCAAGCTGTGTTTTTCGATTTTTAGGTATACTCGCCATATAACATGCACCCCTATTTCTACAAATAAATCTTATATACACGTATTCAATATTCTATCATGCTTGGCTTTTGAAAAAAATAGTATATTTCTAGAGCTAAAGCTCTTTAAGTTCATAAGGTATGTCATTTCTTTTAAATGAGCAGTATTTCGTACAAAATTACATAGAATAACTTTTTTACGAATACTCTGACGATACTTAGAGGGAATATTCTTTTAAATCCACTCTTCCAAGATATATGGCAGCTTGGGTTCTTTGATGAGTATTTTTAGCGGGGAAAGCGAATAGTTTTATAGCAGAAAATGCGTTTTCAGCGGATTGCGGCGATTGTCATTTTTGATCCAAAAAAATAGTTTATGTCAAAAGGTAAGTGTCTTATTTTTTTGTGCGTTAATGAAGACCTTATAAAACGATTTGACTATTTATTTTAAGTGTGTATAATTAAATTTTCAGCGAAATATATTTAATTAATTAATTAACTCTAACGAATTAAATTTCTCAAAATTGAATATTTTGTTTATGCATATCCCTCAATTTTTAATGTAGTGATTAAAAAATAAATATTGAATGAAAGAAACTTCAGTAAATCATAATGATGTAGATAAAGGACACATCGGTCTTTTTTAGATTTGCTTTCTCTATGCCTTTGTTGTATTATATAAAATATGATAATATGTATTGCAAAATGGACATTCACACGATAGCAGGTGTTGGGGATCGATACTTATTTTGAAATGTTATATTTATAATGTGTGCCACTGAATTATAAAGTTCTTAAAAATGCACTATTGTATTGCTCTTATCTTTCTTGCTAACTAAAACATCCCTTTAAAACTAAACATTCTTCTTACTTTAATTTTTATTTTCTGCACCGCCGCATGTAGGATAGACAAAAGACTGCAGTGCAGATTTATTGCACGTTGAAGAAATCATTTCACCAGTGAACTGGATAAGATTAGATCGATTCGAAACACTATTGAGAAAGACTAATGCCAAACACGACACAGAACAACACACAACGCAGAATACTACTGATTAACTAACAATGATTGATTCCTAAACACAGGGGTAATAGGTAACTAATACAATACGTGAATCTGTCAAGGGAGGAATCTACATTGGTGTAAATAGCCCGAACGAATTTATGTGTCACGTGATGTTGAATGTTAAGTAATGAAAACTCAAATCCGTTATGCAGGCCAATACTGAATTATTAATTATGTTCATTTAAAATTAAATGAAGAAAAAAATGTAAGTAAATTAGAGGATTTATGGTTATTGCAGATCTCTAAATAATGGTATCAACTTGTTTTTAAAGTTTGCGAAATTTTGTGCATATTTTTTTAAAGTTTGCGTGATTAGAAGATATAGATGAATGCCTCTATATTTTTATATAGATAAATATTTTTTTCTTATGTAGCAGTACACATTGAAGCTTTTTTGCATTATAGCATTAAAAATATAAAGGTATCATATGCTACAGAAACACTAACACTTGTTTTCCCTTTTATCGAACTTTTAGACCATTTGCGCTAACGAGAAATACCAGATTTAATTTTTTTAATTACTTTAATATGTGTCCCTATTGATATTTTTCTTTGCTATAATGACTCGAGTATAAAATGTATCTTCTTTTCACCTTTGTAAGGAATCTGAAATCTTATTTTTTTCAATATATTCATTGTTTTATATTAAAATTACCAATATTTACTTAATAAACAAAATCAGATTGAGAATCTTTTTATACCAAAACAGTTCCAAATAAAGTATATCCTCTCCAACGTATTCTTACTTTTTTAGGGTTTGTGAAAAATATAATTAAAAAAAATTTTAACTTTTGTTTACCTTAATTATAAGCATTGTATTTCCTATAAAAATGAATCTTTTTAGGACATTTTCAAGTTATATTACTTAGTATAACTAAAAATAGTTATTTGGACCGTTCAACAAAAATAATTTGTAAGCGATTCTTGAACAAATTTGGAAAATAACCGATTTTGGAAAATGCTCTTAATTCAGAAAATATCAACTAAAATATATGCTCCCATCAAAAGTGATTTGTTCTCTCTAAATAATAAAACACATTTATAGAAAATCAGCCATAAAATATTTATTTGTAATTGGTTACTATATATGTTTCCACGCTTATTGCACTTTTTTATCTTATGTATCCACTAGTGGATGCATACTATGTATAGAGTAAAATGAAATTGTAACCTCATGTGAATACTTAGCTTATTTAGGTGTACCAATCAGTGTAACCAACACAGGAAAAATTTTAAGTAAGACATTTTCAGGGTGGGAGATTGTATAAAATTCTAAAAATTAAGTTACAAAATATGTATGGATTGTAAAAAAATTACAAATCTTTGTGAAATTAGTCAAAATACTCGTATTTCTTGGAACAAAAACTTTTTCTATGTGAATTACATAAGTGTATTGTCATTTTGTTATTCATTTCTTCATTTTCTCCATTACAAATTGATAAATCTGTATAACTGTCATATTCATCGGTTTCATGCAAATATTTTATTCAGTGTCTTTTTCGTCGAACTCATATCTGATTCCATATTGACAAGGAAAAATAAAATAAAATAAAAAAACAACAGAAATAGTTATGCGAACTTTAGAAAGTGAAACGAAACACGCGAACCAAAGCGAGCATCAAAAGGAACAATGGAATGTGCGTCGTAACGTCTAGGTCAATATTCCCAGATTTCTGGGGATACAATAAAGCGCAGTTTCGTAAGCAAGGGGTTAAATTCATCTCAGATTTGACAACTAAGTGTGCTGTAAAATCTTGAAAGCAGAAACATTTTTGTATGTCACAACTGCTTTTGTATGTACAAAGTAAATACTCTACTTAATGTTTATTGTTATGTTTCAATGTACTGCCCAGGGCATTTTATATCAGATATCAAACTCGATGTTTCATTTTTTGAAGAAAAAAAATGGTTTTCAATTTTGCTGTAGCTTTATATTTGAAGAAATTGATTTGTACAAAAATAAATTAATTAACAAATAACAGGAATTATTAAGAGAAAAAAATCACCATTTAAAATAAGGTAAAAATGCTGTAAAAAATCGAAATACGTCATATCCAAATTTTTATATATCATTTTCTCTCTTTCATTTAAAATCAATGTTTCTTTGCTTAAAGTAACATAATTTTAAATGAAATAACTTACCTCATAGTTTAGTGTTTTCAATTAATTTGCTCAAAGATTGTGTTATATGTCACTTTTGAGTGACAGTTTCTAAAAAAAAAAAAAAAACTTTTTTAAAGAAGAAAGGAATTCAACTCTCTTGATTTTAAGTATCATTAAATTGGTTACTCTTTAATTTAATAGACTGTTCGGCACTGCTTTATTGTAGTTGGGTTAATTCCGCATTAACCATAATTTAATTAGATATATTCCACATGCTTGATTTATTTGTTGCTTAATCATAAATTAATTAAAATTTGAATGTTTCTTTGATTAATGAGTCATTTATTACCAATCTTTTTTAATGGATCTCATTCGCTTCTTTTATATATTTATCCTTACTGAAACAGATTCATTATTAAATTAAATTTCATGCTAAAAATCCATTTATGTTCAAAAAGGCATTATTAGTTTTCATTTAAGCAAATGAATTAAGTGTCATTAATATTGTATACAAAATTTTAAAAAAATTCAAAAAAAATATATTTTTAAAAAAAAAATACTATGACATTTGTTTTTATTGGAATTATTAATTTCTGTTGACATTTTTCTGTAGATATATCTAAATAACTTCAATATGAATAATAGAATATACACTAAAATAGAGGAAAATAAATTATTTATTATTTATTTATTAATTAGAATGAATTACTTCTTATGAATTTGTTAAACCTTTTAATGTTCAAGTTGTTCCGATAATTCAAAAACATATTTAAAAAAAAATCAAATTAAATGTTTTTATGGAGAATTCTAATATGACGTTCATTTAAAATTTATAAAACAAAGACACCTAAATTCAGACTTGAAAAGTAGTGTAGAATTCCGCATTAAGTAATGTTATGTATTTAAAAGAAATAATTAAGGGCATATTCACAAATTACAAAGCTAAAAATGCCAATGATATAGTAAATATAATTGAAAAAAACGAGCAGAGATGCATTTTTTTCAATTCCTACTATTAGCTCACGATCTCTATATATTTATTTATTTATTTATCTTGGTGGCATTTTTTCAATCGTTAATAAAATACATTTTAAAGTGCTCAATTGAGCTGAAATTTTACATACATGATTATTTTGGATGGCTATACAATAATTTAATTAATAAAAATTAATTGATTAAAACTTATTTTTCTAAGAATTACAAATACAGCCACGTTGACATCATTTGTGACGACTTAGCTACCATTTTGGCGACTTGAGTCAAAACTTGAAAAGGTTGATTTTCTCACGTTTTAAAACATTCAGTTGAACTGAAATTTTATATACACGATTGTTTTGAATGACAATACGATACTTTAATGATAATTAATAAAAATTAATGACCACTTAATGTTGTCATTCGGTCATATGTATATACATATTTATATTAATTGTAACTATTTAATAAAAAGTAGCTAAAATAAAATTTTTCTTTGTTGATCTAAGTAAGAATTGACTTCATTTTTTTTTTATATTACTTGTTTCACTATAACTTATTACAGTATTGCGAGAACAAAACGTCAATGTGAACAAAATTAAATCCAAGCTGTTAAAACTGCCAAATTTGAAAGATTTAATAGTATGTAAATTTAAAATAAACTCAATATTTGAAGTGTATTTTTGCTACAATTTATTTACATGCTTCGTAAGAAGTCACTTAATTTTTATATATATATAAAAGAACAACACTTTTCTTACGATGTATAAAGTACAAAAATTGTACTATACTTAGAAAATTCTATAATGGAATACCTCATAAAGAAGCAGTTCCAATGGAATCAATCTCCTCATTTTGTTTCATGTTTAATACTCCTAAATTCTTTGGCAAAAAATTCCTTAAGTCTATTGTGCATAGAATAAATTATTTACTGTACATAGAAATTCAAAACATTCATTTGACATAAGTGTGTTGTTATAGGAAATCGAATGAAAATGACTTTCTCCCTGTATATTATATGATTAGGAAAATGCTGATTGGAAAAAAA